>OX438768.1:2881353-3481353 GCA_949316455.1 Acleris holmiana | reverse complement strand
GATTATAGTAGATATAAACATTTTGATCCCCTGTATCTCAAGAACCAATGATGTCTACTTGGTCGTGACAGTTTTCCTTATAAATTCGTTATATGCTCTTTTATTTAGGTTTTTTTTTCAGATTTTCAGTATTTGCACGACGGACGGATGGACGGACATGGCGAAACTAGGGTTCCTAGTTTGACTACAAAACCCTAAAAACAATATTGACATTGACGTGTTTCCGTATTGTCAACGTTATGGTAACTCATATTTACTTGACGGCAATAGCGGCCGAGTTAAAAGCAATGATAAAATACAACAAACGCAATATAATTTTAACCCACTAGGATAGAGGCACTGGTATACATTTCAAGACCCTATTTTAAGGCACAGCAATATAAGTCTTAAAGGTTTACTAACTAGGTTTAGCTAAGCTAGCACTAAGCTTCTAGAATTAAAAAAATTGTTTGTTGTAAAAGTCTTTACTGACTAGAAATAGTTGTAATTGTTTAATTAACAGCCTTTATCTTTCTAAGTTCTGTTGTTAAGAGAACTTGGTATATGGTTGAATGTTTTAAATATCATAATGGTGAGGAATTAGACGTTACTAATTTTAATTTCATGTAACGCTAACGTTAAGTCATGTGTTAACCCGGGACACGTCCTAGGGATTTGGTATCGATAAATAGGATGTCGATATACATGTTTCTTAATAAAAATCCTCTCTCTACTCTTAAAACAAAAAAAGTCCAGTGTCATTTTAGTAATAGTCTTATAAAAGGTGAATAAATCACAATGTCGTTCATGAATCAGAAAACAGATTGAAGTCATTTAAAATAATTAAAGAATGCCCCGTTGACCACCAGTGGACGTTGAGAGAACTTTTAGTAATTTAAAGTGGTTTGTTTTTATCTTGACGACAATCGTTACTACCAAGGACATAATATGGAATATAACGTTGATTGTTTACCATGAAAAACATTTCAAAATAACGAAGTATTCTTTGTTTATAAAACTAAAACATAATAAGTAAATAATATTAATAAATCCTGGATACTATCCTGAAATTGACAGTGAGGGTCCGTTCACACAGACCTGCTCGGAAAGCACAGCCAATTTTTATCACGTTGGAAACAAAGTTTTGAATCATTGTAATAAGTTTATTTTTGTTGTTTTAATGTTTGAACGCGCTTCGTGTGAAACAATAAGAGGAACCGAGCGGCTGCTTGACGTGCTCTTCCGCGCTGGTCCCGCGCTCGCGCAGACGACCGGCTCCGGTCGGTGTGAAAGGAAGAGCGCGGGCCGATCCTCTCCTAGCCGATCCGTGTGAAAGAACCCTGACATCGATATATTTTTTTATCGCAAAAATATTTTGCTACGTCACTTTAGTATTCGTGCCCCGAGTTAGCACACGTCTGGTCATCAAGAAGATTCGTATAGCGATTGAAGTTAGCGCCTCGTGTACGTTATTTAGTACTTAAATGTCTTAGTGTGATATTGACGAAATTGACGTTAACTTTGGAATAGACTAGTAAAGGTGAAAGAAAACGTAATAGTACATTATTGCCTAGGCGCGAAAAGTAAGGCATTGCCTAACGAGGCATATAATATAATGCTTTTCTCAATAAATGCAAGGAAATGATACAAATGTATAATTAGAAGTATTTGTAAAAGAAATATCGACAATTGAAAGAGAATCTCCTTTAGAAAACTACATGACAGTATTGAGAATAAAATTGACAATGACTCGCCGCCCGCCGCCGCACCGCGCGCCGCCCCAGCGCCGCCACCTTTTATTAAATTGGGTGTATGGTAATTTTTTCATAATCAATATGATTTTAGAGGCATTAGAGACCATTTTTCAATAAAATATGGACATAAACGGAAAGTATTTTCATATGTTTTTTTTAATCCTAACAGTACAATGAGACACTTTCCGTCCCTGTGTTTGTGAGTACGTTTGAGAAAAGTTAAAGTACGGAAATATAAGTGTTTAAAAGCATTGAGAACGTAACGTTTCATTGAATTATTTGTTACTCTAGATTAGACTTGAAGACTTAGGATCGTATTAATAAGCTAATCTCGGCCGAGATGCTCGTCACAAGATACGTCAAAGTAAACGTAAAGCCATTGAAACTTTACTGTCACTTTCGACGCATCTTGAGATGAGCAATGCAGCCGAGATCAGTTTAATACGGCCGTTAGACTATTCTTCTTCTTCTTCTTTTTTAATGAATGGCGGTCCACACAGTGATTTCGCCAATGTCAAGTGAATAGAGTAAATCAGTAAACAGAATAAATCAAAAGTAAAAGCCGGGCATTTTTCAATCGGCCATCTTCCCTCCCCGAAGGTTACCGGAATCCCTTCTAGACTATTCTTTCATATCTTTCTTGACGGCTGGAGGGTGGTGAAAATGGCAAAAAAACTGTCATAATTGTTGTCTGTGGCAATATTTGGCCTTAGTCAAGATGCATTCGGCACGTTATCAAATACAAAAATACAAATACAAATAATTTATTCCTTGAACATAGATAAAACAGATGTTACATTTAAATATTATGTACCACAACAATCCCGCCTAAAGGCATGTAAATATCTTACATGTTTAACCTGCTTGAACATTATTCTAATTTGTTTATCGTTGGGGAATAATGATAATCGAAATCTACGTAGACGAAGTCGCGGGCAGAAGTTTATCTTGTCTTATCTTACAGATAGGTCCTTTTGAATACAATTCGACCCCTTTAGGATCTTTTGTAAATTTACATTCAGCTGTTCAAAAATGCAGGTATCCTCACGATATATTTCCTTTACCGTAAGAGCATCGGGGAATGTACATAAGTTAGGAAGACTTATTGCTGACCGCGGGGGTTTAAACTTTAAACTCAGTACCTTTGCGAGTCTACCCCTTAAGCCTGATTGTGCAAAATGTGGTTACAGAATTATCAACAAGTCTTTTTAGAGTTGTTGGTATTTCTGTAGCTCTGCCTACCCCACTCTGGGAATGAAGGCGTGATGTTATGTATGTATGTATGTGAAAGTTACTCTGTCTATTCTGTCTGTTTATTACGCTCTTGCGGATAAACCGCTGAACCCATTTAGATGAAAGGCCGAGGCAGGATAAGCTAAGTGATTCTGCCTCCAGCGAGATTCGGCTTGCAATTTTTATGTATGATGTGGCATCACATTAGTAATTTATCTGCAATATTTATCCCGAAAAATTGAACGAGGAAATAGTGATAAACAAGTACTACGCGGATGGAGTCGCGGGAAACAGCTAGTACCATAATATACGCCCTAATCGGGCGGGAATCAGCTGACCGCGTCGTCGTCATAATTAATTATGATTGATGTTACATAGTACTTACTTTTCGCTTGGCTTCGATGCTTTTGTCAATGTGTGTGGACCGCACGACGTGCCTGAAGTCCATTGGTTCTCCTGGTTTCATGAAGCAAGAACCAGTTTTCGGTTCCCTGGGCAGCCTTGGCTCCACTTCCTGAAAAGAAACTAAACTTTTAAGTCGCCATCAATAGAACTTGTGAACGATGCAAATAAAGCGCTATATTGATATTGTGTAAGTATAGTTTGGTGACTTTATAACTGATGGGAAAAGTAGAAAAGAAAAAATCGCTTAAAATGTTTTTTTTTATCAGAATCATTAGAATCGAAAAAGGAGACGTTTTGTTTGGGGGACACTTGAGTCTAACAAAAATTAGCGCTTTAAACTTTGTTAGCGTGACTAATATTATGACTAGTACTAATAGTCTTTGCACTAGGCTGCGGACGGATGGACTGACGGACAGACATGGTGAAACTATAAGGGTTCCTAGTTTGACTATGGAACCCTGAAAAATCAAATCGCTCCAGCGGCCTTTGTGTAATCAGTGGTGCTAGACAAGTTGCATTCGATAATCGTTAGCGATTATGTTTCGATAGGCTAATGTATAGAATTGACGTAAGTCACGTGGTACTATCTCGGTGGCTTACGTCGATTCCACATATTTTTCAATCAAAACATAATCGTTAACAATTATCGAATGTAATTTGAGTAGCCGCACTGCACCGAGCGCATACTCACTAGTGCCAAGTTAAATACGAGAGAATAGATTTTGGGAGTCAATAGCAATTCAACTATCCATGTCATGCGATAGACTTGACCACACTGACTCAGCTGCCCTTTCATCGAGAGTTCCTCCATCCAAACGTATTTGTGCGCTAGTGTCAAGTTAAATACGAGAGAATGTATTTTGAGAGTCAGTAACATCCAACCGTACATGCGATAGATGTGGCCGCACCAATAGCTGCCTTTGATCAATAGTGCCTCCATTCAACCATATTCGTGCGATGCTACAACTCGGTAATAATCAATCTTGTCATTCAGTTCACAGTTACTATGCATCTACCTATAGTCTGATGCTTAGTTAGGGCTTACATACATACATAACATCACGAACTCATTCCCTGAGTGGGGTAGGCAGAGCTACAGAAATAACAACAGATCTAAAAAGACTTGTTTATAAATCTATAACCACAAGAAGTTTACAAGTGTATTAGTGACAGGTTGCAAGCCCATAGCCTAACAGTACTACAAGCCCCTTTCTCCCTTTGTCGTCTCTTACGACATCCACGGGAAGATATGGAGTGGCACTAATCTAACCCGACAACCACACGGGGGTTTTATGTATCAGCGAATCTGAAACTAAACCTATGTAGAATCACTCGTCTGTCTGTCCATCTGTCTAGGTAATTTGATCAAAAACTAATTGTTTCGGTACATTTCAGTGTCTAGCATAAACACTAATTCGTGTGAATTTAGGCAATTAAGTTTAAATTATATTTAAATAATATAAAGTCTATTTTTATTTGTTAATTATCGCACTTTATAGTCCATTCACTTAGATAGTGCCGCTACACAGGCCTGCACTTGTGGTTATTGTAATAAAATACGAATTTAGTTCGATGTAAACTACCAAATTCACTTGCAACAGTTGCAACACCGCTCGCGTTCTTTGTGTACGCGGCGGCATCCATTGACAAAAGGCGGCACGTGCCAAGGCGGCGACGACACTATCTAAGCGATAATCATAGATCAAACGTAAATAACTTTTTTTTTCTGGAACCAGGGAGATTTATGTGTGTGGGATTTTGAATGTTAATTGCTGAATTAAAAACTGATTGATTGAGCGATTTAAAGATCAATCAATCAGTTTTTAATTCAGCAATTAACATTCTAAATCCCACTCACATAAATCTCCCTGTTTTTTAGTACGGTGGGCCTCACGACGTGAGTTTAATTCGCACTGGTCAAGTTTTCTCCCATTGCTTAAGCACTGAAAGACCAAAGTTCATACAAAACCACGAATTAGGCAGCCTCATTTATTTTAATTTTCTTAACTTTTGCTTGCGCCTCCGTAACTCCTGACGTGTGAAAAGTTAGTAACACCAAAATGCGTGGAAGTAATAAGCTCTATGGTAGTTAGTATTTAAGTACATAAGTAACTTACGTACTTAATACTTCATGATAAAACTAATAGGTATACGGCGAGGGTCTTAACGTAACTTTGTCAGGCTTTTCATACAAGCTTATTGATTTAAGTGAAGCCAATTTTGAATCTGGAGTAATTTTTTTTTGTTTTCAGTTCGCACCATTCGTGGAAAAAAGATATAAATGCAATGAAATATAGCTACTTTTTAAAAGAGAAAACCAACCTGTTTACAACTTTGCTAACGGTCGTATAAACATTTTTAGACGTTCTTTCCTGCTTTGCTTTACGAATAATTGGGCAGCAATCATAATTATCAAAGATCGGACAAACACCCGTCATTTTCGAAACATAACCCTGTTCCGTACAGCAGAGACTTCCTCATGATGTTACGATATTATATTTTACAACCTTAGCACCCTTGAAACCTAATACAAAGGTTGAATAAATAGTCTTATAATGCCTAGTTTACACCTAGTCTCTGACGGGTCTTAGGCTTGACGCGAGCTCGCTAACAAAGTGTTATAGGTTCCTATGTAGGTACCACTAGGTAGGTATAAGTTATAAGAGAATAAGTAGTTGCGAATTGTGTCGGTGGTTCACCTATGTCGCGTCGCGAGTTCGCGAGAGTAGTTAGATAGCGCCACGTAATTAGTTGTTACTTACCGGGACCAACATTGCGTATATTTAGAAAAGATATAAATATTCGATAATTTAATTTGTGTTAAGTAATTGTTATTAAACAACCGATACACATCAAATGACGTTTGACTATGTACGAATTCGCAATTAACTCATTCATATTTTAGTAAAACAAAAACTAGTGAATTTACGACAAACAAGTCTTCTAATCCGGCTTTGAAAGAACGTGTAAGTTATTAACTTGAGTACCACAAAATAATAATATTATGAGACTGTTTTCCGATTAGGAATTATTTCCATACAGGCGTACTTCCACATACTTCAATAGTAAAGTTAATGACGCATTGCCGTTGAATAAATATACAAGTCTATGCACACTTTTTATTCTTATTGTCCAGCTTTAACTATTATTTACATAGCTTTTGCCCACGAAGATATTGTCTGAGTGTTTTGAAAGTCACCCGTTTTACGATACGCACCATTACCGATGGGACAAGGGCAAGGGCTTTATGATGACCTATTTCGATCATTATCCGTAAGAGGAAGCCAAAAAACAGGTCATCTCGGCGTACTACTGATTTCCCGCCATCAATAATATTTCGATCCATGAAGTAAAAAAGTTGGTTCAAGCTTGTTGTGTTTTCGTTGTTTATTTTAGTTTGGTGTGTTTTCGTTGGTTTAAGTCAGTTAAGTACTCAAATATATGTTCTTGACTCTCTCTATGTAATATCAACGTTTCGATTAAATAAGGTCGGGCAGGGTTATTCCGATGAAAGGGTTTACATTTTTGTCACCAAATAAAATTGAATAAGGTAAAATAATGCAAACTACTTTGCCGTCGACCCAACTACTATAAAAGGGCGCACATATAGTTTTTAAAAGTTATATGTGTATAGTAAAACAACCGGGCAAAAGTATGTCCGACCGTGCTCATTAATAGGCTCCCGAAGCCATTAAGTACAGTCGACGTCGTCGTTTATGACGTCGACTGCACTACAAACACAAAAAAACAACAAGTAATAACTAATTTTCTTTTGCAATTTGGTGCTGTCTTAGATGATTTGAGTAGGTATAAACACTTTAATCACCTGTATCTCAAGAACCAAAATGGTATCTACTTAGTCGTAATAGTTTTATTTTAAAATTCGTTATATTATGTTCTTTTATTTAAGTTTTTTTTTAGATTTTTAGTATTTGTAGTTTTGGCTGTAGGTGGCTGGTGGGGACACTAAACTTGATTCTAACAAAAACCAATTGTATCTCAAGAACCAATGATGTCTTGTTTTTAGTCGTGATAAATTTCCTTTTAAATTCGTTATAATATGCGCTTTCGAATTATTATTTTTTGTATTTGTAGGTTTGGTTGTAGGTAGGGAGGAGGGGGGTACTTGACTCTAACTAAAATAAGCGCTTTAAAGCTTAATATTCCATAAACAGATCCCTCAATCGAAAAAATATTAGTAATATTTTTGAGAGACAATCCAACCACACCTCACACTATGGGGTAACGATTAAAAAAATATGTAGCCGGCGTCCATATAGCTGTGAAACATTGATTGATTGATTGATTGACGTTGATTAAAGGAAACCAGGAAGTTGTCCTGAGAAGGACATGATTGACGTTGACATGGAAACAAGGATGGTTGCCCTGAGAAGAGCAGTTGGTTCGCATGCGTTCTGAATGCAGCAGCGGCAACGATGTTTACTGGTCGGCGTCCGGCGGCGAAAGGAACGCGCGCGGCCGGAGCCCGTTTATATAACGTTGTGCAGGCGCGGGCCGAGCGCCTATGCAGTGCGCAGTGGGGTAGTCGGGAAAGTCAACGTTTCTATCTACCCACCTGCGTATTAGTATTTAAGAATATTATTTTATTATTGATTTATACCTGGCTGTTTTAGTAACTAAGTGTGCAACTCTGTTTATATTAAATATGAACCCTTAAAGTAATTAAATATTCCAATCCGATCATCAAGCGCATTATTTGCCACACACACCGAACATCCCAAAGTGGTGACCCCGACGTGATCATGTCTAACGAAGATGAAACCACCGCCCCAACTACAAAACAAGAATTATCAAGTTCTCCAACGCGAGAGCTTCTTGGGATATCTCTATCGCTACGCGTACCACCTTTTTGGCGTGATCAACCACGCCTATGGTTTATCACCTTTGAAGCTGCCACCGCTGATCTGAAAAAAAATCAATCTCAGCTTGCTCAAATGGTAATCGCACGGCTTGAAAAACAGTACATACAACAAATCACAGATCTTCTATACCAGCCACCGAAAAACGATTATTATAAAGCAATCAAGGAGCGACTCATCTCTCTTTACGAGGAATCTGATAGTGAGAGACTGCGGAAGCTGCTATCTGAAATGGACATTGGCGATCAGAAATCAAGTCAACTACTGCGCCGAATGCGGGAACTTGCCCGTGACAAATTTCCTGAAGACACAATAAGACTTATGTGGATAAAACATCTACCACCGCACATAAGATCAGTCCTCGTTGTTCCTTTCGCCGCCGGACGCCGACCAGTAAACATCGCTGCCGCTGCTGCATTCAGAACGCATGCGAACTAACTGCTCTTCTCAGGGCAACCATCCTTGTTTCCATGTCAACGTCAATCATGTCCTTCTCAGGACAACTTCCTGGTTTCCTTTAATCAACGTCAATCAATCAATCAATCAATGTTTCACAGCTATATGGACGCCGGCTACAAATACATCCCCTCGTTATTAAAACTTATTGAAATTTTTTTTTTACCACTTTGTTGGCATGACAAATATGTATATTCAAGCCGAATTACAGCTTTCTAGTTCAACTAAGACTCTCTGAGCTAGGCTGCGGACGGACGAACGGACATAACGAAACTATAAGGGTTCCTAGTTTGACTACGGAACCCTAAAAAAGGTTATTATATAACAGCAGTTAGCATTTTTGTGTTCTGGTGTGTGGATAAGACAACCTTTGAAATTACTAGCATAGTGGCATTCCATCTTAGTATTCAGGGTTGACAGCGCATAGGCAATCATAGGATTGCAGTCTTAAGATTGTAGTCACAGATCCCACTTACCATCAAGTGGCCTGTTGTTTACCATTTGCCTTCTCCATGTTATAAAAAATTACGTACCATACATACATACATAAGCGGCAATAAAAGTGTCATTAGATAATAGATCTTTTATCGTGTGCAGTGTTTACATGCCGACGGACTGTACGGACCATCTGCCCGAGTATATTGACTGCCTCAGTAAGTTAAATGCAATTGTTGAAAGTAGTGGAGTAGAAGCTGTATACATGTTAGGAGATTTTAACGCTCATCCTGGCGAGCCATTTGCTGTCGAGCTAATAAACTTTTGTGCCGAACAGAAATGGGAATGTGCTGATTTTGTTAAACTAGGGTTAAACTCGAATAACTATACTTATATTAGCGAAGCTCATGGCTGTCGACGCTGGCTAGACCATTGCGTAGTCACTCAGTCTGCCCAGAGCACAGTCGTTGATGTAAGTATTGTACATGATGTTTTTTGCTCGGATCATTTTCCTGTTATAGTTAAGTGCCATCTCGATCTAGTAAAACCTACAATAGCACTAAGCAGACAAACATGTAACAAAGTAGTTTGGGGTGAAAGGGACAGTTCACAGGTACAAAATTATTATATATTATGTAATGACAAATTAAAGAATATTGATTTTCCTCAGGAGCTCAGATCATGTAGTGACATACATTGCAATGATTTACGACACCGACATGCGCTCGATTGCATGTATAAGAGTATTGTTACTGCTTTGTCAAATTCCGCTATTGAGTGTCATGTCAGGTGCCGTCCTAAAAGAGGAAAACAAATAGTGGGTTGGAACAAACACGTAAGAGAGGCGCATATGCAGGCCAGGCTTGATTTTCAAACATGGTTATCATTTGGTAAACCCTGCTCAGGTAATGCGTATGTTTCGATGTGCCTGAGTCGCAAAATATTTAAGAGCAAACTTAAATGGTGTCAAAAAAATCAAGAACAGATTAAACTTGACATCATTGCGTCGCATCGAGCGTCAAAAATTTTTTCTAAGTTCTGGAAAGCGACAAAGAAGCTTGACGTCAAGCCTGGTCTACCTGTAAGCGTGGAAGGTAAAGGAGACCCAGTGGACATTGCGAACATGTTTGTTGAGCACTTTAGAGTCAAGTCCCCGCTGGGTCCTTCGCAGCAGGTGTTTGATTACGGAGCGAGTCGTGACACCGGCTTAGTTCGTTTCTCTTCAAAACAAGTTAAAAATATAATAACGAGAATGTCGCGAGGAAAGTCGCCGGGTCACGACGGACTCAGTATCGAGCACCTTCAGAACGCTGGCGTCCACCTGCCTAGAGTATTGTCCATGTTTTATTCCCTGTGCATGGGTCATACATATCTGCCACCAGATCTGATGAAAACTATTGTGGTACCTATTCCTAAAGACAAGACTGGTGATCTATCAGACAAGTGTAATTATCGGCCCATTTCACTAGCTACAATATTGGCAAAAGTTTTAGATAGTCTTTTGGATTCTCGACTAGATAATTATTTACATTTACACTATGCTCAGTTCGGGTTCCGACCAGGTTTGTCCACTGAAACTGCTGTCCTTAGCCTCAAACACACAGTCCAGTATTACACCGAGCGTCGAACGCCTATTTATGCTTGTTTTCTGGACCTTTCCAAGGCGTTCGACCTCGTGTCATACGACGTTCTTTGGGAGAAGCTGCAAAAGCGACGTGTCCCGGCTGAACTACTAAGCATATTCCAATTCTGGTACCTTAACCAGGTGAATAGCGTAAAGTGGGCCGATAAGTTGTCTCAAACATATGGGTTGGAGTGCGGGGTGCGGCAAGGGGGGATATCCTCACCCAAGCTCTTTAACCTATATGTGAATGACCTGCTCGTGGAGCTCAGCAGTCTTTATGTCGGATGCAGAATTCATAATGTTAGTGTGAATAACATCAGTTATGCGGACGACATAGCTCTGCTGAGCCCGACTATCAGAGCGCTTGAGGTACTTCTGCGTGTTTGTGAGAAGTATGTCGAGTCACATGGTTTGAAGTACAACGTCAAGAAGAGTGTGCTAATGGTCTTTGGGGCCGTCGGTGGTAAGTTGCCGAGTTATGTAGCCGCCGTGAAATTAAATAATGTTGGTCTCGAGCGCGTTTACCAGTTTAAATACCTCGGCCACTATATCACTGATGACCTTAAAGACCATAAAGATATCGATCGCGAGCGTAGGGCACTGGCGGTCAGGTGTAATATGCTGGTGCGAAGGTTTGGGCGTTGTAGTGAACAAGTAAAAATTTCACTGTTCAAAGCGTACTGCCAGGTTTTCTACACGTGTAGCCTTTGGACCAGTTTTACACTTAAGACCCTCAGTGCCCTGCGAGTGCAATATAATAACGGCTTTAGGATGCTGCTGGGGCTGCCGCCACGCTGCAGTGCGTCAGGCATGTTCGCACAAGCTCGCACTGACGACTTTTATGCAATTATGCGAAAAAGTTCTGCCTCACTTCTTTGCAGATTGCTTGTCAGCTCCAACCCCATCCTAAAGACCATAGTAGGTTCATACGACTCCTCCGTCATGCGGCGTTTTAATCGTCTTATGACCGAAAAACGGAGCCTTATGTAGCCTTTTCTTTTGTGTGTTGTTTTAAGTAGGTACTAATATAGTTCATGTAAGGTATGTTACTAACAATTTTTTTTTGGACCATTATGTTGTCTGATTTTTAATAATAAATAAATAAATAAATAAATAACGTCACGCCTTTATTCCCAGAGTGGGGTAGGCAGAGCAACAGAATACCAACAACTCTAAACTTGTTGATAATTCTGTAACCACATTTTGCATTCAGGCTAAGATGTTTACGTACCACAAAGATAAATTAGGTTTCTTTTGTTTAATTTAGCACTAACGAGACAAGTTTAATAATATAACTGAAACTAGAGCTACTCATACCGTACCTACAATTTGGAATCAAGCTAAAGTTGGGAGAGATCGCATAAACTTAACATTTCTAGTTGGATCAGTTTATTCTTCCCACGAGAGCAATTTTCACTGTAGTAAAAGCGAAACGTGAACATCAGAAAAAACTTACTCGTCATATTATGCTCATGTGGTTTGCTCAGTTAACTTTAAACCTTTAGTCCTAAAACATGGTGGCCCATAAGTTCCGCTTTTTATTACTACTTTTTTTACATGTTAAATTAAACTTTATATCTTACTATGCTTGGAAATTTGTTGAAATTAAGTTTTAAAAAGAGGGATTTAGGGACAGTGTCATTCGCGCTTTCGGTTTAGTCAAAGAGTCACTAGCCATATAATTTTATCCAATGTTGGGTTCAAAAATATCGGACTTAACACGCCATAAATACTTGTAAGATACTTTTAAGCTCAATATTCAGTACGACTTTATGCTGGTGACTGTACAAGTATTTTGTTAAACCTCGTTCTAAGAATAAAGCCATCCATGCAAAACGCTAAGTTAGTGATTTCCGAAAATCTTTACTATTAACAAGATTTATTTATGTCACCTCCATCCACGCAAAATAGGCGCATTTATGAGCCGTCGAGTTGCGGATAACAGCCCGCCACAACGTATATGTCACCTCCATACATTTTGAGTAGATAGAAATCAGAAACGTTAACAGCATTTGCACCTTGGGTAGGCCTATCTATTCAGCGTCTCCAAGGGAACAAAGAGTACATAGGTATATACACATAAATATAGATTAAAAACATCTTAACAACCTGAGATCAGATAAAAAACACGTAATTAAAATACCCGAACGACACGTCGGCCTAGTTGGAAGTGACCCTGCCTCCGAAGCCAGAGGTCCTGGGATCAAAACCCGGTAAGGACAGATATTTGTGTGATGAGCGCGAATATTTGTTCCCGAGTCTTGGATGTTTTCTATGTATTTAAGTATGTATTTCTCTATACAAGTAAGTTTATCGTTGTCTAGTACCCATAGTACAAGCCTAGAGCTTAGTTTGGGACTAGGTCAGTTTGTGTGAGATTGTCCTCTGATATTATTTCGTTTATTGGTATTTATTTATTATTTCGGGTTAAAGAATTTATTATCTAAAAGAAATTTATACATTTCACTCTATGAGACTAACAGATTACATTTAAGCATGCCTTAATAAATATTTGCCCGTGAGCGTTGATTTTACTAAATTAATGGACTTGGTTTTCTTTATTAAAATAAAGAGTTTATAGAGTAATATATATTATTAATTAGTACCTATTCATAATTAAAAGCAAAGACAGTTTGAGCATAAATATAAATTAAAAGGAAAAAAGGGTAGAATGCGATCATAAAGTACCCGTTCAGATAGCATGCAACTAACACGTGAGCCGTTCGCATAGGGCCGAATTTAGAATATAGTAATGATCAATATTATTAAAAAATAGGTAAGAGTAAAAAACTTGCATAGCCTATAAAAAAAAACAATTCCTAATTGCAATTTAAATTTTGAACTCAATTACCAAGCAAAACAAAACTTCACGAAAGCGCGATTTTATCGCACGAAAAAAAACGTAGACACGTCCCAAATAAAAGCCGCATTACTTTGTTATTGCTCTTTTTGCAGCCGTTTTACGACAATCTAATAAACAGAAAACGACCATCAAAGTCATAAAACAAAGCCCCTAACAACTTTGCGGTGCTTGAGCGAAATTAAATAGTATAGATTACTTTAACTGTACAAATTAGTTAGGTTAGGTAAGAAAGGAAAGAAATTGTTGCTACGTTTATGCAGAAACCATGCAGTTTGAATATAACGGAAATAATTATGCATTTAATTTCTCAATTTCAGTACCCGTGAGCACGTTTTCCTTTAATTCAGTAATAGAGAACATGCTCCATGCATAATCAGAATTGAGTTTCATTGATACAATTTAGGAGAAAATCTAAAAAAAGATTTGACCCGTTTATTAAGATCTTGAATAGAATCAAAACTTGTTAAAATTTTAAAACTTCTTTAAATATTTAATTTGTTTATCGGAATCCTCATTTTATGTACGTAATATTTTAATTTAACGATATTGGCTTAAACATAGCAATTTACGAAATGAATGGAACAACAGCCGTGACGTCATTCCCGTTGTCGATTTTGTATAGAGTGTTTTTGCAGAGGGTGTGAACCATGACATTTTAAAGCACCATATGTTATAAAAAAAATACACGACAATTATTTTGCGTATACAGTTCATCATTATCAGCCGCAAGACGTCCACTGCTGGACAAAGGCCTTCCCCAAGGTTTTCCACAACGATCGGTCTTCTGCTGCTTGCTGTCATCCAGCGGTTTCCCGCGACCTTTATCAGATCGTCTCGTCAGTCCACCTTGTGGAAGGTCTGCCAACACTTCATCTCCCGGTTCGCGGTCGCCACTCTAGAACCTTTCCGCTCCAACGGCCATCAGTTCTACGAGCAATGCGTATACAGTTATTCCTATATATTCTTTCATAGCACTTTCCAGAGAGCGTAAAAACAAAAAATATGCATGTTCCCTATTATTTAGATAACCGTAATGTAATAGCATCGAGAGGAAATGCATTGTGATTGAAATTAACACCCTGTGGCCTTAATTACTGCTGTTGATGTTAACTTTCGTATCGTCAACGAGTAGTAACTTTACCCCGAGCACTAACATTTCAATCATGTTTTCGAATCGCCTTGACTATTCGAAAACGTGTTCTGATGCACGAACCCATAAAATGAACTCACGTTATCATACAATATTTAACGTAACGAAAATCAACACCAGACAGTGTCAATTTACAATTAATTATCAATTTTAATTTACATAATACATACTGAGGGCGCTGATATCAATCGCCATACACAATCTCGAAGACGATACGTTAACGTTACCTACGGTTTGCGATACGTTAACAGGATCGATCGATCTATTATTATATTTTATGACTGAAAAACCGGGCAAGAGCATGTCGGACCATGCTCAGTGTAGAGTTCCGAAGCCGTTAAGTAATACAAACATAAAAAATCAACAAGCAATAACAAATTTTCTATTTAAAGTGAATTGGTGCCATTTTAAACGGTTATAGTAGGTATTAACACTATAATCGCCTGTATCTCAAGAACCAATGATGTCAACTTAGACGTGATAGTTTTCCTTTAAAATTTGTTATATGCTCTTTCTATTTTTTTAGTATTTGTAGTTTTGGCTGTAGGGGGGAGGGACACTTGAGTCTAACAAAAATTAGCGCTTTAAAGCTTAATATTTCATAAACGATTAATAAATCAAAAAACTGTGGTCACAAACCCATAATATTTTTGTAAGACCTATCCAACGACACCCCACAGTGTAGGCTAGACGCGAAAAAAATACATTCCCCAAGTTGCGTGTAGGGGAGGTACGATAAAAAAATATATATTGTACCACTTCATTGGCGTGACTAATATGCATATTCATGCCAAATTGCAGCTTTCTAGTACTAAGAGTCTCTGTGCTAGGCTGCCGACGGACATAGCGAAACTATAAGGGTTCCTAGTTTGACTACGGAACCCTAAAAAATGATCTTCTGCTGGAGTATCTTGCGGCGTTACTTCTCTACAATGATGGACTCATACGAAGCGCTAGTAAATTCACTTTATATTACCGACGTATAAAATAACCCTCATAAGGCCAAATTAGTGAATAAGTATGTTAAACTTAGTTTTATTTTTATTTTGAAACCGAGACATTCTAAATAATAAAAGGAAATGTCTTTAGTTATTTTAAAGGGATAAGTTCGCCTTTGTGCTTTATTTTGTTATACTACCAGTGTTTTGTATTTAGTTTATTTTGGTACATTTAAAAGTATACATACATTCATACATTATCTATAGTGTTTCGAGTAGCAAAAGAAAACACGTATTCTAATAGTAAAGGCGATTCGAAACGCGACGTATAGTTCAAATCTTCGTGTAAGAGCTACTGAAGAAAGACACGGAGAAGGCTAACGAGCACACTGACCCCCCCCCCCTGATGGTAAGTGGACTTTGAACCCATACCTCCTTACTTATAAACGTGGAATAACCGTGGCGTAACTTAATGCCATGCTTTGTCCATATCTGTAATTGTGACATTTGCATGTGACAGAAAGTGACAAAGCATGGCATAAGCTATTCCACGGTTATACCCTTCATTTATAAATAAGGGGTATAGACTTTTGCAACATCATGGTGACAGTCTTAAAACTGCAAATGCGTTGCCAACCCGCTAGCTATAGCTATGCTAGTGCTTTCACCGGCTGTATACCCCTCGCATCGGAATATGTCAATGCGAAATAGTTTGCAAGCAGGTTAAAAAGGAGGACTGTGGCAGCGAACCGGACAGCCCAGGCACATTCTGAATATTCAATTATGCGATATGATTTCTTTCCGAAACCTATATTAGATTAAAATTTAATGCATAATTTCATTGTTATACTAAGTTAGGTATCGTTTGATTTGTAAGTGACATGAAAAAATGAAGTATTCCATCAACACAACGCTGCGTCAATCTCAAAGGTGAAGTTTTGTCCGGCGAGTGTAAGAAGTCCCTCGGAGCGTACAAAACACATTTTAGCGAGTCGTGTTCAGTGTCGTATAAAGCTGCCTAATTAAGAAGGCACGCGTGCCTAAAATGTGTTTTGTACGCTCCGACGGGACTTCTTAAACTTGCCGGATAAAGCTTCACCTTTGAAATCGACGCAGCGCCGTGTTGAGATAATCACCCCCCAGAACGCTACCAGCACTAGCATCAATAATGTCGGCATCACATTTTTCATAGCCAGAAACGATATAGTTAGAGAAAACATTGACTCGTTTTTGAGTCGGCGTTCATTACTTTATTAATAAGACATGCAACAACAAATTGGCTATGTTAATAACATTGAATCCCTTCATTCCCTCATTAACTCCGGGTTACGTTTTAATACTGGGTGACACAAGCCGGCTTACTGAGCTAATTCGCCAGCTTTTGAGCCAGTAATGATAAGTTCAACGAGATTTTTTAAATCTCCTTCTGCGATTTATCACTAAAATACTATCATAAGACCATTCACATGGATAAATCTTTTTTGATCTGGGGAAATGGGTCATACACACTCACACACACTTTTTTTAATGTTAAGGAGAAGGCACACGAGCACTCAGACCACCTGATGGTAAGTGGAATCTGAGACCCATAGACATTTGAATTCTCAAGACTATAATCCTAAGACCTCAAATGCGTTGCCAACCCTGAGGACTAAGATGGAATGCCTCTCTATGCTAGTATGTCTTGTCTCTCCTGTGATCAATAGGGAAGAGCTTGTGTGCATACGAGTATAAGTTATGTTTTTATATGATAGGTCTAAAGCAGTCCTGAAGGTTTTTGCGGGAATGGGCTTAGCCAGAAAATTAGGCCTTAAAAACGTTAACTTTTGGTGTGACCACAGGAAAGACGGTAACCTTAATCTCACTTAAACCCACTCCATCGAAGGCCAGGAGGGCAATTTTTGAAGCTCATCGACGAAAAATTACTAATCTACGAGCGAGCTCACCTTTTGGTTTTGATATCATAACGCCTTTATCATATCAAATTCAAAAGGTGGGTCCTCTCGTAGATTAAATCGCTCCACAAATTGATTTTAAAAGTAGTCTTTTTTCGTTGGTGAGCTTCAAACATTGCCACCTAGGGCTATTTGTGTCGTTGATCGGGTCACCACTTTCCCGCAGATGGTTGAATGAGGCGATAGCCAAAATACGCGTCATACTCGTGAACGGGTGCTGTTCGTGGGGTCTTACCTGTTCACGTTTGCAAGGACTTGTTGTTCAATTAATTATTCTAGTTATGGCTATTGACGTAGAGACCTCGTCGTGTTGTTCTCCTATAGTCATTATTTTTAGTTTAACGTTACAGATCTTACATTTGTAACAGTTTTATTTGTGTTAGTTGTAATAAATATTATGTATTACTTTATTAAGTTCTTGTAGTGTAACTTACTTTTAAGTATTATTGTACTTTATGATTGAAAAAATGACCTTCTGCTGGAACTTCTTGCGGCGCTTCTTCTCCGTAATGAATATCTTGTCCGAAGTGCTAGTTGATTCACTGCATTTTACCAAAGAGTAAAATTAGCCCTAATGTAGCCTATTTGCTTAATAAATATTTTGAATTTTAAATTTTAAATTTCGACTTGCACGGACCTATCACTTTATCAACAGGAGTACTGTGGAACCAGTATGCTGCCCTCGCCTTCGGATTTGAGGTTATTATGGCCTCTTCACATATTTCATAAAGGGACCCTGGAACGCGGCAGGGACCTTGCCGTTTGAGACCTAAAGAATTCTTGACTCCCAAAATTAACAATAAATACCCCTGCTACTTGATAAAAATAAATTAAAAATAGGCTGCTTGAAAACTACAATTAAACAAATATTACTGTCTGATGGCAAGTCCTCTTAGGGTTTGTTGTTACAATGAGTGAATAGTTAGTGTTTTAGTATTAGTGTCATCATTCTGGCACCCGAAATGTAAATTAAGTTAGTGAGTAAGCACTAGTGTCTAGGTGTGTACCTAACAAGTAGTATTCGATCTTTGAGCGCATCGGTCGCCAACAAACTGTCTCACAGTTTGGCGACATTTAGACTAAGGTACTATGTTAAAATCTATTTACAATAAAAAAAAAAACGATGTAGCCTCTGCTAACCCCGTATGCCTCGTCTCCACGTCTGGGAGTTCCTTCAAAGAGGTCATCCAAAAAAGATTGACTTTATCCTAACTTGACTCTAAGGTTTGCGTGATTTTGGTTAGCCGAAGCCTTCATGAAATGACGCTGACACTATAAGGCTAATATTCTACGGGTAATACCATATCGCCTTTGATATGCTATCGTGTTGTTTTCAATATGGCCGCCAGTTTCTCTCAAGTAAATACTTAAAGTAAAAGTTACCGTGACACTGCCAATGAGATAAAACATAATCCCCCTTACTAATAAACGTTGAGTAAGCTTGGACTTTCGCTACCATGCTTTGTCCTTATCTGTCAAATTCAAATGTCGCAATGACAGATAAGAACGAAGCATGGTATAACTATTCCAAATTTATTCAAAGTTTATTAGTAAAGGGGATATGTTTGATCTTTATTTGATATTATCAAAAGCAATATGTTTTACCAAGTGAAATAGAGGCCCAGTCTTAGAAATCAAATCAAATCAAAATTTATTCACTTGAGATGCGGTTACAGTGGTTGATAATAATACAAATTTGGTCAGCGCTCTCGCCGGCGACACCAGCATGCAAATGTGATTGTGTATTAAGACTAATAATTAATTGTATACCCTTAATTTTAATAACTAGGTACAATTTAAAATATCATGCATTAATACCCTGACATTTTTTTAATATTACATGACTTGCCATTAATTATTTCTTACAGATAACAAATTAAAATCTAACAGAGTAAAATCTTTTTTGTAGTAACCATTTACATAGCGTACTAACAAATCTACTATGACAAATTTATTTATTGTCTTTCGAAATGTTATTGAAAATGTTTACAGTCATGCAATAACAATTTTTTACCCATAAATTTGAAACTGTTTTCCGCAGAAATAGTTTTCTGGGATACCTGTCCTTTATTTCACCATCTTGACAATGACACGTGACAAATGACAATTCGGTTTAAATTGCAAAGTAAACACGCTTATACATGACTGGGCTTCATATAATCTGCGCCATGTACACTGAAATGTCACTTGTCACCTGTCATTGTCAGGGTGGTGAAATAAGGGGCTGGTGATAAAGCTACAAACATCTTTGAGTTGAGTAAATAGATTTAAATTTAATTTTACGTTCATTTCCAACATAATGATATCACAGTAATAATAATAATGATATCACAGGACAATGCCACTCAAACTGACCTAGTCCCAAACTAAGCTCTAGGCTTGACTATGGTACTAGACAACGATAAACATACTTATATAGAGAAATATTATACTTAAATACATAGAAAACATCCAATACTCAGGAACAAAATACTCGTGCTCATCACACAAATATCTGCCCTTACCGGGATTTGAACCCGGAAGAAAGAGAAGTGATGGAAGAGTGAGTAACTTCAACTCATCAAATAACGGTTTGCAAGATGTTAGTGGTGGCTTATTACAGAGGGCCCTAATGCACTTACTGACTGATGAATAGCCTGATAATGTCTTAGGAGTTTCCCCACAGCAGCAGTCCGTACCGTCCGTTATCATAAAATGTTTATATTTTGTTAGCAATTCCCAATAAATGCTTAAGATTAAATTTGTTTTGTATTCAAATGGAAAATTCTATCCATTAGGAGCTTATATTTCCGGAGGCAATTTAAGCATGTAACAGAAAACCGCCATTTAAAAGGAAATTGTAAGAAATTACGGCGGAGAAATCTGTTTATAAAATGCTTTTATTACTGTTGAAATTCCAACACCTTTTTTTGTGGCATGGTTGTAAGTACCTACAGTCCCATAGAGCATTCTTGATAGTAAGTAGGTACTAAGATAGAATACCTCTATGCTGTCATTTCACTAGTTGTCTTATCCCGATACCAGAACAAATCAATGCGAGCACTAGTTGCGATGCGAGTTACAATCCAAACGGACCCAAAGTCCCTACCAGTAACTGATAATTTCATTTCATCGAACGCTCTTTTCTGCTGTAATCATAATGTTTTCAGGGTAACTTAGACATTCATAACGTAGGTTAGGTTAGGTTAGGTTAGATGTTTAAGATTTTTCGACATTCGATGAAAGGTGTTTCGATAAAATGATAGACACCCTTTTATTGTTATAGCGGTTATAGTAATACAAAGGTAACCTATCGTAATTCCGGAAAACATTTATTGTCCGTTGTTTCGTTTATCTGGATTTCCATAAGTTAGAAAATCATTTCTGAAACCATTAGTTTTTCAAAATACTTAAAAAGATATAACTACAGAACCTGTAGGTTAGGTTAGGTTTGTTTTATAACGATCCAGTGGGGCTAGACAAGTTGCATTTGACAATCGTTAGCGATTATATTTCGATAGACAAATTAGAGAATTAACGTAAGACACCGAGATAGTCACGTGGTAATGAACTATCTCGGTGGCTTACGTCAATTCCATAGATTTTTCAATCGAAACATAATCGGAAACGATTGTCGAATGCAACTTGTCTAGCCCACTGAAAAGTTAAACGGCGTCAGAAAAAAAAGTTACTAATGAAAATTCGGACAAACGAAACATCGGGCAAACGTAGTGTTTCAGATAGGTAACCGAATACACACTCTGTGTTTGTCTAGCTATTACGATTCATAAGTTGCAGCCTACTGACAGACAGATGCACGTGCAGTAGAGGCTTAGTAATAGGATTAAGCCCGAAAAGTGTTCAGGGGGTGATTCTCTCAACACAGCGCTGCGTCAATCTCAAGGAAGAAGTATTATCCGACAAGTTTAAGCGTACAAAACACATTTTAGCGCGTGCCTTCTTAATTAGGCAGCTTTATCCCCTCGTATACGCAAAAAGTACGTAAAGCTCCGACGGGACTTCTTAAACTTGCCGGATAAAACTTCACCTTTGAGATCGACGCAGCGCTGTGTTGAGAGAATCACCCCCCAGCTCTTACCTTCTTTTTTAACAAGCAGTTGGTTTTGCAGTACAGTTCGGTGGAGTGACTGCCCATGATGGGGGTCGTAGCCGTGATCAGCTGATTGTCCTTGCTATTAGACTTCTGTGATACTGTAACAAGGAACAAGTGTTAGGAAGAAACTCTCCTGTGGCATTGCGGGACCAGTACAGAAGGGTTATTATGGCATGGTTATGCAGTTCATTTTACGCTGAGAGAAAAGGACAAAGCTATACATACATATAACTGCTAGCTCTGTCCTTTTAGCTTGCCTTATAATCAACTGCATAGTCACGCCAGGGCCTCTTTTCGATACGGTAAAACCATATTGCTTTTGACATGTGACTGTCGTGAGCGTGCAAATCACAAAAGTTTATTAATCCGCACACAAATGACATGACGACAAGATGGGAGGGAGGCGAGAGAGATACAGCGCCGGAACCACTCTTACCCCGGAAGAGGTTCTAAATTAAACATACCATCCTACTGATTTAAAACTTGTGTTGCCAGCAACAGTGACATGTTTTTAAATTCAGCCGCCATTACTTGTGGATAATGAACGTGCAGACGCTAGTGCAAAACAAGCAATTGAGATCGGTTGTCCTGTCTATTCCGAATGTTACAGCCAGGAACTACGTTCCTCAGTTAAATCCCATTTAGTTGAGCTCTGGGGTGATGAATGGAATGCTTCAAGGCTATGCAAAGGAAAACACTACGGTGGCATTCAGCCAAACTTGCCAGTGAAACCTTAGTTTTTTTTAAATTTCGTAATGGTTGCAAGCGTGTCATCTCCACAGTTATACGATTACGTTTTGGTCATATCTGTTCTCCCTCATTCCTAGCTAAAATCCGCGTTCGTGATCACTCACTGTGTGAGTGCGGCTTTGAGGAAGGTTCTCCAGATCATGTTTTCTTTAATTGCCCTATGAATCCGGTTTCGCTACGACTTACTCCCTGACTTCATTCCCCGTCCCGGTAATATGAACTTTATCTTAATCTATGTTCACTCTCCTTTTGTGTACCGCCTCACCAAGTATAGCGACTTTAATATTAAATTGTAGTCTTGTCTGTCACTGTTTTGTCCGCTTTATGTTCGTTTCAATGTTCTTTGGTAAGTAGTTATTATTCTAACCTTGTGTTATCTTGTTGGTTTTTAGATTTCCAACTGAGTGCTGCATTTCATAATCTACCGATTCGGGGAATAATTTACCGATCACTTGTAGCCTCCAACCCTGACACTGGCAAAGTGGTCCATATGAACAGAAGCCATCTCTGAATTAAAAAAATATTTAATATTATGGCTTTTGCTACGTAGAATAGAACCCAGGGACCGCATACGGTCGTGTTTATCGCGCTCAATAAAATATTCGTCACTCTTGCACTGTACTTGTCAGAAAGTGATGGATTTTTTTATCCACGTTTAGTCACGCGATATACAAGGCCATAAATAAGCCCCAGGTTTGATTTAGGCTGCCGTACCGTCATATCGAGCGCTTATTACCTTCTTAATACATAAAACTAGCTGTTCGCGTAGAAAAATAAAACAAAGCCTATGCTAATCTGGAATGTTGCATTCCAATGGTGAAAGATTTATTGAAATCGGCCTGGTAGGTTATGAGTTCTTTTTTTTATTTTATTTTAAGGAGAAGGCACACGAGCACTCCTCAGGCCACCTGATAGTAAGTGGAATCTGAGACCCATAGACACTTGAATTCTCAAGACCTTAAATACGTTGCCAACCCTGAGGACTACGATGGAATGCCTCGATGCTAGTAACCGGTTGTCACCGGTGGTGTTGTTTATGCGTTACATACAAATATTTCCTCTTTATAATATTAGTATAGACAGTGTCGTGACTGAGTGACTGGGTGCTGACAAACAATGCGCAGCCAAAATCGGTGGACCTAGGGACTTGAAATTTGGAGGAGATATTCCTTCGATTTCGGGGTGCTAAGAAGGAATCTTTAGATATTCAACCCATAAGGGTTTAAATAGGGAGACTAGCGGGAAAATAATTGTACGCATACTAAGTCACGGGCGTACTTTAGTTTATTCGTAAGTTTTTGAAAATAGTTTACGTGAGCGTAAAGCGCCCTGTTAAGGGATAAAAATGGCATAAGGGTCACGCCGGAATTTAACGTTTTCAAGGCCTAATTTTTTGGCTAAGCCCATTCCCGCATAAACGGCGTCAGGGCTGCTTTAGACCTATCATATAAAACATAATTTATATGCACACAAGCTTTTAACTATTCACCACAGGAGAGACAAATTTTGTTTTTAAGAGTGTGTATGACCCATACACACACACACACACACACACACACGCGCAAAAGCACACACACATACGTACACGCACACACACACACCCACATATTTAACCATAACGAGAAACAAAACTGCCTTAGGTTTTTAGGTAACACGTTTATAAGTCTTTAGCGTAAGTTGAATGTCTGTATGGTATTGGTTGTTTTTGTACCCTTAGCTTGATGCTGGAAGAGTAAAATCTTCTGTCACAAGTATTGCCATACTTACTAGAAGCTCCCAACCCTTTTTCTATTGTAAAACATTGATTGTTACCAATAAACGATTTCATTTTCACTTTCTTTTCATTTCCTTGCGGTGTTTATTCTTAGCAGTGGTCTTCCTTTGGGAAGTGCTAATAGGTTTTTTACGTGTATAAGCGCCCACATTTTTACCTTTCATCTTCTATTTTTTTTTACAGATTGTGTTTTCAAAGGAATTATACCCATGGTTTTGCGAAAATAATTGTAAGGGTCAACGATATTTTGCTTTTAGAATAAGGAGGGTTGAATTTAAAAAAGGATTTTAAGACGTATTGATAAAATTATCAGAGGTTTTTGATTGTTGTAGCACCTTTTGTTATCGTATCGATTTTAACTCGGCTACTTTTACTTTCAAGTTAAAAAGAGCTGTGACAATGTGGAAGGCCCTTTCTCGGGAAATTATTACAAACGTTCTCGAAATCACTTGAGAGCATTTAGAAATTTGCCTTTCCATATGATAACTTTTAGTATTTTAGAAGTTATATAAAATGTTCGTATGAGAAACTTTTATAATTTGTAAAGTTTTTATTGGTTATTAGTACAAATAAATAATAAGTACAAAAATAAATACCTAAGAGACCATGTGGGTGGCAAACAATTATAATATAATTGTTTCACTCGAGCCTCTTTGCCACCCACATCGTCTTTTATATTATTTGGTGAACCACCACTACATATCCAGATTGTGGAGGTGGAGTGACTGAGTCGTACAGGATCTAAGAACTAAAAGGAATGAATTGCTGTCACGGACCGGAAGGAACTAGCTCTTCGTAAACGATCTTAAGCGGTCTTCAGTCCTTTAGTTTTTCGAATTAAAAAAGGGAAGTTAACAAAAGGTATTTATTTACAAATGTTTTATAAAATGAATTGAAGACTCGTATATAAAACTTGGGGATATAATTAGATGAAGGGTGTGGGTTGGATCGAAGAAACAGAACGATGAATCGTAGAGGAGATTGCAACAGCAGCACGAGGTATTCCTGCTGATGGGGTGAAGCTCGGGGTAACGATGAGCAAACCACTCGAGTTGTACGTAAATAACTGCTCCGCTGTGTTCTCGGTGAGGCTGAATTACCGTACTCGTGTTGGTATGACGACTAGTCAGGAACCGCCAGCACGAGGTCGAATCACAACTTTTGGCTCCTGACTTGATGACGATGAAAATGTGATGAAATATGAACACTGATGAACAAGTGGGAACTTATTCAATTTCCAATTTTACGGATTAAATGTACGTTGCTGCGTCTACACGCTATCAAATATGATGAGAGACAACCAAAAAAAAACTTATTTTCTATACCATAAACTAGATATACCTAGTCTATGATTCTAATAATGCTGACACACAAACCAATAAATAAACGCTGTAAATACGCAGCATTACATGAACGTCTTAAAGAAATGAAATCATGTTAATTTTCGATTAACACGAGTCTAGATGGATTTTGAACGAAGGAAACCGGAGAGTGGCAGTGGAAACTGAGATGGATGCCGTGTAGGTGGAGGGGGTGGAGGCTAGCTCACAGCAGCAACGTAGAGATGGAGAAGACAGAAGGACTTCAGGTCTAAACGAGATCTGAGCTCCTAAGCCAATAAACAGTATGTCAGATTTAATTGCCTAAGTAAATGCAGTCCCCTCTTGTCAGTAATAAGGTTGTGATTGCCAAAGGAGTTTTATTTGAGATACAGGTATTTGGCTCAGCAGGGCAGTGAGGGTCTAAGTGGTTCCAAGTGAAGGCGAAAGTCATCTCAGCGGTTAAAGTAAGTGAGGTTGCTCACTTTTTAAGTTGGAGGTTATTTTTAACACTAATAAACTTTTTAGAGTTTAGCTGGATTACTTTTTGCAAAGTTAATCTAGCTAACTTGTAGCAGCCGAAGTAATAAAAAAAAATATGAATAAAAATTCGGGAAGTATGCGCATTAATAGTTTCCAGGGCGGCGATGGTAAATTTCTTTGTTATTTCAATTAGATAAACATTTTCGAGACGATTTCTTATGTGCTAAAGGGGTTTCTAGATTCATTAAAGTCTCGAATGAAAACGCCGTAGGTTCATTCAAAGAAAAGAAAAACATCAATGTCAAACATTGAAGTATTGCGTCAAAATATACAAACAGTGAGTTTATTTTTGGGGTTCCGGTAACCTTCAGGGAGGGAAGATGGCCGATTAAAAAATATCCGGCTTTTGAGTTTGATTTATTCTGTTTACAGTTTTACTCTATTCACTTGACACTGGCGAAATCACCGCCATTAATAAAAAATAAGAAGAAGAGTTCATTTTTGAATGGTGAAGTTTTTACATGTACTCGTACAACTAAGTGAAATTATTTGTAAAAGTGTCACGCGTAATCCGACAGGGCGCTGGAAGTGATCAGGCTAGGAGGTGACTGTAAACAGAACCTCTACTATGAAATCCGTTATTCGAACTTCGTCTGTTGCTATCCCTTTTGCTCTCAATGAGTAACTAATTTGCAAAAAAGTGACGGTTTGATCGAGAGTACGTTCACTAAGCATCAGAATACCGTTATTTAACAGATGAGTTCAGTGTTGTATAAAGCTGCCTAATTGACAAGGCACGCGCTAAAATGTGTTTTGTAAGCTCCGACGGGACTATTTAAACTTTCCGGATGATCGTTCATATTTGCGTTGGACGCAGCGCTGCGTTAAGAGAATATTAACACTGAGAAGTGGAACGGAGGATCCTTGTGTAAGTGAATACCGCTATAAGCTCGATCGAGTAACGAGCGCTCGGCACGGCATATTAATCTATTATAACATATTCGAACAATCGCCCACGCCTGAGTGACCAATAAAGATAAACAGAGCGAAACTGTCTTGGTCGTGCACATGAGATTCTTATGTAAAATCTATATTCATCTCTTTCTACATTTTCTCACTTCCGTCTTTAGTGGGCAGTTGTATGGCTGTTTGAACATGGTTAAAATTAAACTAGGTTTAAGGGCAGAGCTAAACGTTATCGCATTTCGTACAGAAATTCGTTTCTCAATATGTTCATCAAAGAATTGAAAAGTCAAGAGAGACACCCTTCCGCGGTTGTATTGTATACGTAGGGTAAATTGTCAATAACTGGCTGGTTAAGAAAATGCCATTTAGTTACTAGCCACCAGTTTTATATACTGACGCTGTCAGTAAAAAAAGTTTAACAGTACTCCGAATAATATTTCTGGATTTAGGTATTCTTTTTTTATCGCAGAAATATCAGCATAATAATTTCCCACTTATCGGCAAAGTGGCCGGTTACTGGCAGTGACCAATAATAGACGATTTACCCTATTTCGTATTTGGTTCGAAAAGTTCTTATTCGTCTAGTTTTCTTTATTACTTACCTTTCAATGGCTACTGAGGCTATTTTCCGACTAAACCATATTTAATATTTATTCACTACATCCTGGACCTTGGTAAATCCATATGGACATGTGATGGTTTTGTTTTTCACCTGGCCGCCATTAATGTCAAGTAAATAAGAGCTATCGTAACAAAACGATAACACATCAAATGCAATATGACCTCGTAGAAAAGAGGCCTTGTTCTTGTTCCCCAATAGAGAACATGCATGAAATCAAAATTGAGTTTAATTGATACGATTTAGGAAAAAGTTAAAAAAAATAATTAAAAAGTAAAATGTAAAACGCAATACACTATGACGACATGTTGACCCGTGTATTAGGATTTAAATAGAATGAAAACTTGTGATGAATTATGAGGTCCTTATATTTTAAACATTGAACAACAGCTGTGACGTCATTCTTGTCGTCGATTTTGTATAGTGTTTCCGCTGGGGGTCTGAACTATGACTTTTTAAAACTTCATATCTTATGAAAAAAATACACGACAATTATTTGTAGTATACAGTTATTCCTCTCTTTCATAGCACTTTCCAGAGAGGGTAAGAAAAAAAAAATGCATGCTCCCTATTAGACAAAAGCTGAATATTGTTTGGCCTTTGTCGCAGTCACACAAGGGTTATGATGAGCTATATCTACATTTAAATCAATGACTTTGTAGAAACAACAAAGGTGATTGTGTAGCACGCGATCAAATCATCACGAAAAGTTCTCATTTTGTAACACTCCTAGCATTTTTAAAGCTTATAATGTTTTATTGGACGTGTCACCGTTCTAACTACTATTATAAATACGAAAGTATGTCTATCGGGTACCTCTTAACGCTTAATCTGCTGAACCGATTTAGATGAAATTCGGTATGGAGGGACCCTGCCTCCGAAGATTGCGGTCCTTGGTTCGAATCCCGGTAAGGGCAGATATTTGTGTGGTGTGCACGACAAGCTTAGAGCTTAGTTTGGGACTAGGTCAATTTGTATGAGATTGTATTCTGATATTATTATGGTTGATATTTATTTAACATCTGTAAGTTAAGTTATTTACAATAAATGTTAAGATATGAAAGTAAAATAATAATACATACATACATAACATCATGCCTTTAGTGGGGTAAGCAGAGCTACAGAAATACTAACAACTCTAAAAAGACTTGTTGATAAATCTGTAACCACATTTTGCACAATCAGACCAATAAGTTTACTAGTGTATTAGTAACAGGTTGCAAGCCCATCGCCAAACACTACTACAAGCCCTTATCCCCTTAGTCACCTCTTACGACGTCCACGGGAAGACATATAGTGGCACTATTCGAACCCGGCAAGTGCACGGGGGATTGATTATTACATAATAAATGTTTTATTATTTACTGGCAACCCGCCCTTGCTTCGGTCCGGTTTAAAAAGTACTATAAATATAGTGTATTAGTGACAGGTTGCAAAGCCCATCGCCTAACAGTACTACAAGCCCGTATTGCCCGTTTTCCGTATTCCGTATTAAATAATAATACTCATATAAAAATCAAATAATATAAAAAACCTAACCTATGAGTGCCGCCGGCATCGGGGCAGGTCTCAAGCTAGCGGTGGTTAGGGCTGCAGAAAGAGGAACCTCCTCACAATACGTGCCGTGTCGAGGAGTACTGCTTTCTATATCTGGCCCTTGATCTAGCCACCTAGCGAGAGTGTTGATCTCGAGTCAACATCCCACATAGCGGTCACCTCGTGAGCCAAGGTACTTGCTGAGCTTATCCTTCTCAGCCTTCACGAAGTTCTCGTCATGTGGGATAGTGACGTCAACAAGCACTGCCCGGCGACCATATTGAAGAGCAAGTTGCTGGTGGATGATCCTGGCCACGAGGTTATGTCTGTGCAAATACTCGCCGTTGGACAAATGGGAACAACCGGAAATTATATGTCTGAGAGACTCGCTGGGGCGACGACACGCTCGACAAATGTCGTCAATATATCTCCGATAGTTGTTCGTCATTATGACCTCGTCAGCAATTACACAGCCAAAACCTTCGGTTTCCCCAAAAAAGTCACCAAATCGTAGCCAGTTTACGGACGGTAAAATCTACGTCGGGCCCTGTCAGGGCTCGGTAGAAGCGTCCGTGCAGCTCCTTGCTTTTCCATACGTTCTTGCCGTCCTCAGTGCTTAATACCGTTGGTCTGCGCCAGTTCTTGTTTGCCAAGGAGAGAGGCAAAAGGCTCCTGTCTACTGCAACCACGTCACGATGCATTCCATACTCATTGCCAAGGAAATAGTCCCTGAGATTGCACATCTCGCGGTTGTGGAGATTCTTAGCATTTAAAATGCCACGACCTCTACACTTCCGCGGGATGTACAATCTCATGACAGATGAGCGTGGGTGCAATATGCGATGTAATTTAAATAGTAGACGGACCCTTCTATCCAGGGCATCCAGCTCAGTCTGAGTCCACCTTAGTATGCCAAAGGAGTATGTGAGCAGCGGCATCACCCAGCCGTTGAAGGCGCGCACCTTTTTACCACCCGACAAAATACTGTTAAGAACTTTTATGTCTTTACGTTACGTGTAGGGTAGGTACACAATTATATATTTTTTTTAAGATTTTGTTTAACCACTTTGTTGGCGTGACTAATATGGTATATACATCCCAAATTACAGCTTTCTAGTACTAAGAGTCTGAGCTAGGCTGCCCGCGGACGGACAATTATAAGTGTTCCTAGTTTGACTACGGAACCCTAAAAATGAAATTATGCTCATTCAAATAAAGTTCTGGACATTGTTTTTCAATAAAAAGCACTCAAAACTCTCTTGTAAAGGACGGTTTAAAATCAGTGCTAGGTTACTTTCACATTTATAATATCTGTTTAAATTCGGTATATTATTTTAGACAACAAGGGCACACGCAACTACAACGGAAATTACACTTAAAGTTCAATATTTCCTAAATGGTAATATACCTACCTTTGTTTTACATAATGTGCGAGTATGAGTACAACTTTGTCGGCATAGTATAACCCTTTAACGTAAATTTTTTATAAGAATAAATCGCAAACTTTGGTGTACGCATAATCTAAAAATGCAATCTGTTCAGTGTACACACAGAACAGATTATATTTTTAGTGATTTTTGGGAATGATAAAACTTATTTCGAACTCATACTTTTCTAGTTACAAGACGTCTACGACACATCTAAGCATTGAATTTGTATTGAATTTCATTAATATACTATGGAATTTCAAATTGATTTTTTTTCTCAAAACTTTCCACCTCCTAAATTATCTCTGAAATAATGTGTTATGATTATCAGAAAAAACAAGAAAGAATATTTTTTATTTATGGACTTTTTTGTCCACTTATCGGGACATAGCAAAATATCATGTCGAAAATCTACCATTTATTAATAAATATAGTGAATTTTACTACTTCTATGTTTGTTATTGGATTAGTAGGTTTATAATTTCGGTACTTAATACTTAAACATACACAAAAAAATGGTGCTTTTTTGTTTATAAATTAAAATGTATGACAGCATATACTGCCGTTAACAACTAAAGTGATAAAATCATAACTTTGCAAATTTACAGTGCAGTGCCAAGAGTATTTGACTTGAACTACGACTAGACGGACAAACGTAAATGGCGAAGCTATAAAGGTTCCTTGTTGACTACGGAACCCAAAAAGGATCGAGTAAATTGTCTATGATTATGGTGATGCGGTTAGACCTCACTTAGATCGTTCGAATACTTTACTTATACCACAAACCGTCTAAATACACGAATATAATCAAACCTAAATAAATATCAGCATGATTTTCATATTCAACATTGAATGGAAGGAAGGAAATGAATGACATAATTATTGTGACTCCTTCCCTATCATTCACTGGAACCGGTCAGGCATTAAGAGCTCTTTATGCGCCCTCGACAAACGTGTGTGACGATGCATGATGTATCTTTTACAAACGTGGCTTTTTAGAATTTACACAACAAAACATTCTGCCTCTCAAAGCAAAATGTTCTTCTCGGTTGTATCTTCGTCACTCAGGAAACTCGTTTGCATGGGTGAATCTGAATTTTTATTAGGCAAAAGTTTTCTTTTCTCAAACATGCTCAGAAAGAAACGTTTTCCGATTGAAACACAAGGATCCTTTTACTTTTACTCCTAGGAGTAAAAAAATCATATGAAAACACTTTCCGTAAAAGTCCATATTTTATTTAAAAATTATCTCTATTGCCTGTAAAATCGAATTGACCATGAAAAATTCCCTTCGAAGCAAATGTGACACTACATCACACTTTTCGTTTTTTTGTTCATTTTTCATATGTACGTTTTGCATTTTGTACGCCCTGCGTATTTCACATTATGCATTGTGTACAATTTGCGTATTGTGCATTTTGCCATTGGTTACTTTTTGCGTGTAGTGTACATTTTGCATTTTGTGCATTTTGCTCCGAAGGGAAAAAATTGCACACACCCAATTTATTAAAAACAAAAAACCGCCATCAAAAACAAAAAAAAAAACTTCTTTTAAAATTGTAGGTACCTACCTAATAGGTTCGTCCAACTGACGAAGTTATTTACATAGTACTAGTGATTATAAATACGCTGTTCCGTGCTCCCACTTATTAGTTGATGTGAAACTTTACGTTTAAAGCGCGCCGCAAGCAACACCGCCAGAAAGTCATAGTCATATTTCAACAAGTAAATTTAATATTCTTCGTTGTAGTCACTCAACTATTTTAATCGAGATATCTTATAGCCACTCTTCAAATAGGTACCGTTGAGGAGATCCGATGGCCATCTGTGGTCTTCATTATCAGTTCCACTTCTCCAAGTGATACTTTCTGAATGCAAAGGCTAGACTTGTTACTAAAAATACTAAAATCGCAATATATGTGCCTACAATATTTGAGGAGTTCCTTTAATTCCTTACTGATCCCCTCATCAGATTCAGATTTGGTGACAATGGGACCACTTCGAAAGTATACTCTATCAAACCAAAAAAATAATTTAAAATCAGTTTACAATTGACGGAGTAATCGGTTAACATACATATAAAAAAAAAACAATGGAACGTATAACCTCTTCCTTTATTTGAAGTCGGTTAAAAAGGTGGCGGCGCTGGGGCGGCGCGCGGTGCAGCGGCGGGCGGCGAGTCATTGTCAATTCTCAATACTGTCTTGTATTTTTAAAAAGGAGATTCTCTCTCAAACCGTCAATATTTTTGACAAATACTTCTAATTATGCATTTATTTAATTTCCTCGCATTTATTGAGAAAAGCATTATATATGCCTCGGCGGAAATAGGATTGCCTGACTCGTATTTTAACACCTCGCTGTTGCTCGGCCTACCAAACACCTCGTCAGGCAATTCCTTACTTTCTGCGCCTAGGCAATAATGTACTGTATCATACTTCGTAATTCTTCTTATGCTATATTTACTCGTAACAAATATGCAACATTAATGTCATTGTTTGACTCGTTCCCGCAAAATGTTTTCTTTTATACTCATCAATGTTTTAATGTTTTATTTGGGCACAAACGTTATATTGTACTGTGTGAAGAACAAAAGTCGTTATTTGATACAATAATGGATGCTCCATGCAACACTTAGTTATCTAACCTTAAGATCTTGACCTTTATCAATGTCATTTTAGTCTTACTTATTGAACAAATAGAGCAAATGTCGGTGTGGATTATCAGTGATAAGGCCAAGGCTGATAATATGTGTCGCAAATTCTCACACTACAGTGCACTTTTCTTGCGTCATAACAAATTTCTTGATTCTTAGTTTAGACTCGGTTTCCAGCTGAACTACGCATGATATTTTATTTTGTTTTATATTCATGATTTACATACCCTGTGTGGTTGCCGGGTTACATTATTGCCACTCCATTGTCTTCCCGTGGATGTCGTAAGAGGCGACTAAGGGAATAAGGGCTTGTACTGCTAGGCGATGAGCTTGCAACCTGTCACTAATTAACTGGTAAACAACTTAGCCTATTTGTGCAAAAGTGATTACAGAATTATCAACTAGTCTTTTTAGAGTTGTTGGTATTTCTGTAGCTCTGCCTACCCCACTCTGGGAACGAGGGCGTGATGTTATGTGTATTTATGATTTTAAATCATTCTAATTTCTATATACGTACATTATAACCCAGTTTAGAATAGTGCCACTCCATGTCTTTTAGTGGATGTCATAAGAGGCGACTAAGGGAATGTGGGCTTGTAGTACCGTTAGGTGATGGGCTTGCAACCTGTCACTAATTAACTGGTAAACTTAGCCTATTTGTGCAAAAGTGATTACAGAATTATCAACTAGTCTTTTTAGAGTTGTTGGTATTTCTGTAGCTCTGCCTACCCCACTCTGGGAATGAAGGCGTGATGTTATGCGTATTCATGATTTTAAATCATTCTTATTTCTACACGTACGCACGTAAAGTACATTATAACATTACCCCTTTATTCCCAGAGTAGGGTAGGCAGAGTTACAGGGCTAGTGATGATAGGTGACATAAAGAGTCGCGGTTGTAAACTAATCAAGTCCTACATGTGTATATTTGTATTTTTGCAGTAAAATCTGAAAATTTGGAGCTTGTTACAGATATGACCAAAGAAGCGTACTTAGCCGCTCAACGCCGGTTTATGTTATGTCGTGGCAAACCTTTGACAATCACGTCAGATAACGCAAATAACTTTGTCGGTGGTTGTAATAAGTTATTTTTTTTTTATCTCAGCATCCAATATTGCCGTTTATCGTGCCGATGAAGGAATTCGATTCTTATTCACCCTTGCATATTGTCCACATTTTTTTTCTGCCATTCGTTCTTCTAAAAGATTATTTAACTTAGCACATTTAACGGATGAAGAAATGTCGACATATTTCACTTAAGTAGAAGCTATATTAATTTCTCGACCCCCTAACTCCACTTTCTACTGAACCCTGAACCTGTTAGCGTTGACCTGACCCGTTAGGCAAGCCCATTTGGCAGATAAAACGCTATCGGTGTCTATGTAAGTGTCTCTTTACGGCATTGTGCGCTTGGTAGATTATCTTTTGTTTTTTCGGAATATATACTGGGTGGAACAAAACGCGGGACTAAGCTGAAAGGATAGTGTTATCTAAGTGATCTACAATCGATTTATTGTAATTGTAAAGCTGGTCTTAAAAGTAAAATAAAATGATTAAAATTAATCAATTTAATATCAGTGACAACCCTACTACTAGTAGATCAAAGTTATTTACATTTAAATTGACACATGTCATCAACTTCACGTAACATGCGATGCTCAAAAGTACCACCGTGTCGTATTATGCATGCTGCCTCCCATCATTCATTAAGTTTGTTTACTAATGAAGTCGGTGAAAAAGGTCTAAGTTATCTTGATGATGTCATCGCATCTACTTGCTAGGGTTGCTAATGAGCAGATTTTGCACTAATGTTTAACAAGCTGTATCTCTAAAATGGTTAGAAATATTAATACAGTTAAATAGTGAAAAATAGACTAAAAGACCTAAAGAATTTCCCGTTTTTTTTAAAGTCACTCGTGTTGTTCCATCCGGTATATAGTCTCGAAAACCAATTTGTGTATATTAATACATACATACATATCATCACGCCTTCGTTCCCAGAGTGGGGTAGGCAGAGCTACAGAATTATCAACAACTCTAAAAAAACTTTTTGATAATTCTGTAACCACATTTCGCACAATCAGGCCAAGAAGCTTACTAGTGTAATGTAGTCTAATAATACTTCTGGCGCAAATTCACTAATGTATATATTTCTATACTTCAACAAAAAGCCAAATGGCACACCAAACTTTTTCACCTTTTCAGATACTGCTGGTCTGGTGGCATTCATAACAACTTGGTCTATTTTGTACATGTATTCGTTTAGTGGGATAGAGTAACGAATATGTCACAAGTTTAGTGCCCTCTAATGATTGAAATGTTGTCATCTTATGGCACTGTGAGATGAGGTGAGACAACTGCTAAAGCTCCGTTAAGCTCCAGCGTGGTCGGCCCCTACTTGACAGTAATGGTGGCTGAGTTAAAAAGAATAATAATAATAATAATAATAATAATATCACAGGACAATCTCACACAAATTGACCTAGTCCCAAACTAAGCTCTAGGCTTGTACTATGGGTACTAGACAACGATAAACTTACTTATATAGAGAAATATATACTTAAATACATAAAAAACATCCAAGACTCAGGAACAAATACTCGTGCTCATCACACAAATATCTGCCCTTACCGGGATTTGAACCCAGGACCCCTAGCTTCGAAGGCAGGGTCACTCCCAACTAGGCTAGCGTGTCGTCATGTCCGATAAATACCGAAGCATGTCAAAAGTAATTATGATTTTACTGAGGGGGCCTGAAAACGAAATTTTTGGAGCTAAATTCAATATCGATAAACTCACTTATCGATACTTTTCGCCTTCTAGTGATCACTTTAATTAAAAGTAATATTTACCTTGACATAATTTGAAAGTATACAAATACTTAAAATGGATTTATTATTAAGTAGGTACGTACGAGTATACGTTTAACAGCTAAAATATGAAACAAATTCTGATTTCTAATAGTAATTGGCACTGCTATCTCAAAAATACCATGAAAAGGAACACGATGATAGAAAAACTCAAAAATATCAAGTTGAGAAATCTTATACTAGCTTCTGCCCGCAACTTCGTCTACGTAGATTTCGAGTATCGTTATTCCCTGGGCAACTTTAAATTTTCCGGGATAAAAAGCGTTAATCCAGGGTAAAAGCTATCTCCATTCCAAATTTCATCCAAATCGGTACAGCCATTGCAGCGTGAAAGAGTAACAAACATCTATTCTTACAAACTTTCGTAATATTAGTAGGATTTCTTATCACATTAAAAATATATTTTCTAAAACAAAACTGGTTGCGATGTTCTAGTATAGGGGAAAAATATCAATATACGAATAGATCTTCCTATATATCATTTCACTATGCCCCAAAAATTCCCATGTCTGAATATGTAAGACATACTTACATTGCTTCTGAACGTTGCAATTATTATTGTGCTTGATCTCATGCCGCAAGCCCCTCCAGAGTTTGGTCACGATCAAGGAGTAAGCGAAGGACATCACGAAGATCGGGATGAGAAGCAGCACTGCGTCCAGGCCTAAGTTGAAGGTCCTCTCCCACTCCAGGCTTGGCCAGATTTCCCGGCACTTGTAAGCTATAACAACAAAACAACAATTAAATGCAATGTTTAAGGTTCTCAATGCAGAAAGGCGAAGAGACGGCTTTGGTTATAGGGCACTTAGAAAATTTTATATTGAAAAATCTCAAGTAAAATCTTTTAGTATTCTACTGCGCCATGTAGTTTATATATAATATTTATAACTTAATCGTAATAATATTTAAAACATTAAGTTCCAGTTCTTGAATATGACTGTTGACATTTTTAGGGTTCCGTAGCCAAATGGCAAAAAACGGAACCCTTATAGATTCGTCATGTCTGTTTGTCTGTCCGTCCGTATGTCACAGTCACTTTTTTCCGAAACTATAAGAACTACACTGTTGAAACTTGGTAAGTAGATGTATTCTGTAAACTGCATTAAGATTTTCACACAAAAATAGAAAAAAAACCATAAATTTTGGGGTTCCCCATACTTAGAACTGAAACTCAAAAAAAAATTTTTTTATCAAACCCATACTTGTGGGGTATCTATGGATAGGTCTTCAAAAATGATATTGAGGTTACTAACATAATTTTTTTCTAAACTGAACAGTTTGCGCGAGAGACACTTCCAAAGTGTTGAAATGTGTCCCCCCCTGTAACTTCTAAAATAAGAGAATGATAGAACTAAAAAAAATATATGATGTACATTACCATGCAAACTTCCACCGAAAATTGGTTTGAACGAGATCTAGTAAGTACTTTTTTTTTAATACGTCATAAAAACATTGATCAAAGCTACAACGAACTTTTATATTATGTTACTTGCTGCTACGGAACCCTTCATGGGCGAGTCCGACTCGCACTTGGCCGCTTTTTTTAGTAAGTGAGCTCGGGATCTAAAGAAAATAAGAGCGCTTTAAATAATAGAAAGCAAGATTGACAAAAAAATTTGATGTTGTCGTCGATAAAATATACGTACCTAAATGTAATATTATACTCGTATATGGCCAATGTGGTTGCCTCACATGTGTGTTGTGGTTCACAAGAACCAGTATGAAAGTGTCCGCGAGCTACAAACAGAACTTAGACGTATTATTCTACATATCCACCACCACAAGATCAAAAAAATCGACAGGGAGCGAAATAATCAAAAGAGTGCGACTTTGTATTCAACAGGAAGGGACTCATTTTGAGCATTTGATAAATTGATTAATTTTGCATTAAAAATGTTAAAATTCATGGTCTTCCTTTTATTTCTGACACTATGTTATTTAGCAAAAAATTATCCTTATGATGAAGCCTTTCGATCGGTATGATAAAGCTACAGGGTAATTATTTTTCTCGTGTAACGGGTTCGATTCCCGGTTCAACCATGTAATTATTGAAGTATCTATGAATGCAGTTTAGATTGTTTTTTTAAATTAAAGTAATATCTTCCTTCAGTAAAATGTTCTATCTACAATATTCAAGGTACTTTGCTTCCATGTGGCATAGCCGTGGGACGCCCTGTATAGCATACATGACACAGTTTAATAACATTTAACCTTCGTGTAGTTCATTTAAAAGGTGGCCACTTTTTTCCGTTAAGTTACTCAGTCATAGTTTAATTGTCGTTAAGATATGTCATAGTCTCTATAAATTGTGTATTCATTTGTTCAACAATAAAGCGCTCTTTGATTTTAAGATAATACGGCTCAGGCCTGAAATATGCGTTCTCCTAAAATGTACAATTGTCAAAACGCCTGCGTTCTCACAATGTTAGCACTCCTATTTTGTCAGCTTTCGCAAAATGACTGGTATTTAAAATGTGTACAGTCTCAGGAAGCCGTCTATTCATAATGTTTACATTCTTATAATAATTATTAGCATTACCATAAGTTTTGCTTTTCCGTTATATTCACTTTTGTATATAGGCTATCGTCTTATGATTTCCTATAATGTCTGCTTTATTTCAAATCAATGTTCTAAATTGAAAGTGTTAATTTCTTGGCAAACTTTCTTTGATAAATATCTATAATTACTGTGCAGTATTATTCTTGTTGTTGAAAAACTAAAAAGGAAATGATTGTAAATGTGGCGTTCATGATTGCAGACATTTTGGGAATAAGACTTTTCTGTAATGCAAAAATTGTAAGAAGATATTTTGAGGTTGCAGAATAAACACTTTCTGAAAAGCGAACACTATATGAAAACTGTCATTCTTGGAGACAGGCATTATAAGAAGCTGACATTGTGCAAAAGACGTGCCTGACATTATGGAAAATAGACATTTTGGATAATACTTTATTATATTAGAAAACACGATGAAAGTAATGACGGCGCCACTGAACAAACATTACAAGTTTAATAACAGCTGAGTAGAAACCAAGATGATATGAAACAAAGTTAAATTGAGGTTCAGAAGTCACAATAATAAAATGTTCTAGAAAAATACAAACTCCCTTTTTACTTAAATAATGAAAAAGTTGAGAGAAAAACCGAAAAGTCAACAGAGTTTTAAGAAGTTTTCCACTCGATGCTACCGTGGCTTTTCGAATGTTCTAAAACGCGAATAAAAATATTTGAGAGCTATCCGGCCTTTTATTTTATACTGATTTTATTTTCACGGGCAACTTTTTAGGCGTTGAGCACAAATTTGTGATATCAAAGCATTATATTGATACTAGCGAATCTCAATCGGTTTAAGTGACTTTTCCCTAACACTCGTACGTAAACAAGATTTTAGTATACATAAAAATCTTCCGTAAAAAATACCTAACTGATGGTGAAGACGGTATCAAAACCTGTTGCGTGGTTTAGGATGAGTTAGAGACTTTATTTTATACTGTGTAAAGATTTTATCTCGTGTTAAATCCTGATTGAATTTATTTTCACCCAAGTAAACAATTTGAGAATTGATCAACTTTTTGCTGTCGTTATTCGGTCCCGTATGTCAGGAGACAACAGTACAGTGTTGTGAATAGTTTCTTAGAATAAATGTTAAAATATACATAGGCGAAATCCCATAAAAATGTGCTTGTTACTGCCAATAAAAGTGATTTTAGTGGACTTACATGCTTTGAAATCACAGTTTTAAAGAATGTCCCAAGAGACGTCACTATAGCAACGAGGTACAACAAAAAGTTGATCGACCTTAAGCGTTCAGAACACTAAAGGGATTGTCCGATGCTACGTCAATTCCAATAATAACTTCATCAGCGTCAGTGTTGTCACGACCGATGGATATGATTACCTTATAATGACCTGTAAGTATATCTGAAAAATTTCGAACAATGTTGCTCTCATAACCAGAGCTAGCCATTTTTACGTCATTAATTTCACGTATTGTATGTATAGTTTCATCTTAAAATAAATGAAACATTAGTACGTATAAAACGAAATGGTACTAAGTTTTTTTGTTTATTCTTAATTTTCTTTATTATAATAAATAAAATAAATATAAGCTCTTCTATTATTTTAAATTTTCAACGCATTTCTTCTGGAGTTTAATATCAGGTTTGATATCATATTATGTCACTTTGTTAAGATTCATCATATGGGTTTAAAGTGGCTTGCTAAAACAGCTTACAATAAAATTAATTTGTTTTGATTGTGACGTAATGATCGTAGCAGAAAGGCAGCCTTAATTAAATTGTTTCATTAGTTATTAAATTACACCACATCTACCATTAAATGACAAGGTATGTCCATGCTATGCAAACTCTGAAAACAGCTCACCCCTCCTGAGCCTTGCTCATAACAAATGCTATAATGTTATAATCTCTAATTTCGTTTACTATATCTATCACAATGCTCTAAAATTAGAATCTATAACGTGTCAAAATGTAAAATGCTCTATTAATGTACACTTATCATCTATACAATGAAAATCTATACCACACAGGTCATTTCGATGGCCCCACCGAATAAACGTGCAAGGGTTAATACCGTAAAAAATTTTTTTTGCTGATTTTGATTCCTGAGGTTGTAATACACCCCCCCTATTTTTTCTAGGGGGGTATGCTTATTATTTTCTGATTTATTAATGAAAACATTTTTATTCTACGGAATATATAATCAGCAAGGCCACACGAATATTGGTATTCTCACTTGTTACACAAATTACAATTCATCGCCTAAACACGAACAAACGTGCGTGAGTACAAAACATCTTTTTTCACAACTTTAATAAACTTTATATTTGTGTAATAATCTGATACACATTTTTTGTTGTTACGGCCGATACGAATTTTTAGAGTATTGCTTCTTGCCGTATAAAGTCGCTATAAAAATTGTGGTAACAGCTGTTTGCCATTTAATTAATAATACTCACATTGTGTAATAACTATTACCGCATTAAATTTCTCTATGTGATATTGTATTCATTAAAATACGAATATTCACTGATAATATTCTATGCATCAAATTTCGTTTGACGAGCTTAGACTATCTTCGCACCTGTTATCAAAACAGCAATGGCTGCTTAGTCGAAGAGGGAGAGGGACAGAGGAGCGGCGCGTGACCTTATAACCGAATATTTTCAAATAATTAGAACCAGCTGGAATCGCTTCCTTAACAGGGTCAGTCGCGCAGCACGTGATAATTGTGTTTACAAATAAAAACAATGATGTTTATCTGTTATCAATAGGATGCAATACTTATCATTAGGTACATAGTTGTTTTGTGTTTAGTTATGCTTGTGTAGTTTACATATTATTCATAATGAAGCGAAAAACAACGGCTGGTTCATCACGGTGCAAAAGAATTCTAAAAATGATTTACAATGACTCAGAAAAAGGTTGGTAATTATATATTACATTGTATTAATTTATTGTTTGTATATAATAAGGAAATATTAAACCGAATGCTGTTTATATAAGCACTATTTCTAGTGTAGGTACCTAGGTTTTAATGTAATAAGTACCTATTACGTATCAGAAGGTTATTTAAAATATCCCACGTTTTTAACCGATTATATCGTTTATTTGTTACCTATTAGTTTTGTTGGGCTCATGGCAACGTTTGTTTACTTTGTAGGTATAATGATTTGTGTACCTATTATCAGCTTGAAGAATAAGGTACCGGTACCGGTCGATAAAAGGACAAAGGGTACAAAAGTGTATGCCTCTAAACATTGTTGTTATTGTTGTTAACTATGATTATTAGTAATATTTACTAATTTGGTTGGATTTGTTAGTACGGCGGGTATAAAGAAAATGACGTTTGAGAGAAAAAATAATCGCTTACAAACAATTGTTTACCATCTCCCGACTGATACAGAAATGAACACCTGCTTACGAGTATGTAAAACAATGTTCCTCAATACTTTGAGAATAACGCAACAAGTAGTATATACTGCTTTAGATAAGAAATCAGCAGGGAGTTTGTTAATAGATTTAAGAGGAACACACGACAACAGGCCAAAGAAAATGTCTGTCGAGACTGAACAAAGCATCGTTACTCACATTAATAAATTTGAAAGAGTTGAGGCTCATTACGTTCGAAAAGATAGCCAGAAAGAATACTTAGAAGAAACATTAAATATATCAAAAATGCAACGCTTGTACTTAAGCTGGATAGATACAGAGAGTATATTTAATGAAGTTATAAAAGCCACTAGACGACAATATGAATACATTTTCAATACTAAGTTTAACATTTCATTCCATAAACCAAAAAAAGATTTATGCGAAGTGTGTTCAATTTATAAAAATGCTGATAATGCACGAAAGGAACAGTTAAAGGATGAGTATGAGAAGCATTTACGAGCAAAAAACATAGTCAGAGAAATAAAAGAAAAAGAAAAAAGGGAATTTGACAAAGAAAACAGTGTTGTTGCATGTTTTGACTTAGAAAAAGTTTTAACCATTCCACAAAGTGAGGTTGGATCATTCCATTACAAGTGCAAATATCCTATTTATAACTTTACAGTTTTTGATATTTTAGAGCTTAAAGGATTCTGCTACGTTTGGCATTATCAAATTGCTAAGAGGGGTGCAATAGAAATAGCAAGTTGTTTGTGGTCCTTTATACAGGATCAAGCGAGTCAGGGTAAAACAAAGATCTCATTTTACTCGGATTCTTGCTCTGGCCAGAACAGAAATCGATTTGTATTTGCTATGTTTGCTTTAGCTTGCAAAGCATTTGAGATCAAAATAAGTCACCGATTTCTAGAAAAAGGCCACAGCCAGTCTGAGGGCGATTCAATGCATGCTGCTATGCAAAAATGAGGCATACTATTTATACCCCAGATCAGATGTATTACTTGATAAAGAATGCTAAAGTCACAGGCCATAAGTATCAAGTCAAACAAATGACACAAGGTATTTTTTTTGATTTCAAAGACGTTATAAAGGGTAAGAATTGGTTGAACGATATAAATGGTGTTAAAATATACTGGAGCAAAATAAAAGAAGTAATTTTCTCTCACGATCATCCGGATCATATTTACTTCAGATATAGCCTAGAAACAGAATTACAAGAGATGCAATCTACGAGTATGTCAAGAACAAATTCTAGAAGACGTGGTAGAGAAATAACCGAATATACCGCCGAGCAGCTTAAACCAGCTTACAATGGGTTGCTACCTATACCCGCACCTTTATATAAAGACTTGATCAGTCTATGTGATTCTGGGGCCATTCCAACCCATTATCACGCTTTTTACAGAAATCTAGCACCATCTGATAATAGTACTATGAACGACGACAGTGACCTAGAACAATGAGTACCTACTTAAACGAAAGAAAATCAAACGGATGAATTGCTAGGATTACTTTTAAGTTCAATATTCCGATTCACCCTAAATTGTATTAGGAATCACTAAAGTTTCTATCTTGATATTACATTAAATAATATAATTATCATTTATTATGTGATTGATTTGATCTCAATTATAAATAATTGCCTTATTGAGGGTTCAATATTCTGATTCACCCTAAATTGTATTGAGAATCATTAAAGTTCCTATGTTGATATTACTTTAAATATAATTATCATTTATTATGTGATTGATTTGATCTCAGTTATAAATTACTGCATTATTGAGGGTTGACTTCCTTGTTTATGTTTTTTGATTATTGTATAAGGATATCTAGCTATAATTATCTTATTTTGTTGACTTTGCATTAAACTTTTATAGCAAATATATTAAATTGTTTTAATAATCATCAAGATTTAGTACTTACTACTTAGTGATCTCGTGATTTCGTTTATTTGTGATTAAACTTGGGGTAGGTAGGTAGGTAGCGTAGGTATACATAAAATAATTATCGCTTCAGTCGCTTATGTCTATTCCATACATTTTGTGAGTTTCCGAAAACCGTTATGGTTATCATTATGCATCGTGTCCAAGCCCGCTGTTATTTATTTATATCGGTGATAAAACCAAGCTTACTTTAAAAATAGGGTTTTATAATTATTTTTTTTGTAAAACTTACTGAATAACAATAGGTTTAGTAACTTTTAACTTTTAAAAAGAAGACATTTTTAGTTACAAAATATTAAATAGAACGTCTAAATTATTGTTAAGAATATTAGCACATAATTGTCATACAAAACCTTGCATAAGTAAGCGTGTTACTGTTTAAAACTGACATTGACAACAATATATTTCTTCCTAAAGAAGCGTGCGAGAGCTTAGTACCCATCAAGAAAATAGACTTGATTCTACACAAAAACAACGTTACTTTGCATTACATTTACAGCAGACGGACCTTATAACACAAAAAAACGTGTAAACGTTTTAAGCACAAACTATCTGCGCTGATCTGCACTAGAATAAAAAAATAACACGGTTTTTCTCAATTTTCTTGAAAACTAGCTTTGATATTTAATTTATTAAAATTTTAATAGAAAGATTATTTTAGTATCTATCTTTTTTATATACATAATATATACCGATTCTATCCTAGTTTCTCGTAATTACAGATTTAACTTGTTTATTTTTTCCTGTAAAATCAGCTTTTTCCACATACACGTTTATTCGGTGGGACCATCGATTTGCTCTAATGTTCATATTATGGTTTAATATTTAAAATATAATAAAGGTTAGTTTTCATTTGGCTCAGAGAGCCAAAAAGCGTAAAAACCGGGCAAGAACATGTCGGACCATGCTCAGTATAGGGTTCCGATGCCTTACTACGAAGACAAAAAAACTAATTCGAATGAAAAACAAAACCGTCTTCAAAAAGTAAGAAATAACTTCTTTTAAAATCATAGATCAGTCCAACTGAATTCGGCTTTTGGCTAAAAATATTGTGGTATGCTGACTTCAGTTGGACTGACGGACTATTACCTATCTTTTTATAAGAATTTATTTCTAATACTTATTTCAGACAGTTTTTCTTTAAACATAAATTTTATTTTATACCTTTTAGTGATCATAGTAATAGGTACTGTTATTTCGTCCCACATCTCAATTAATCAAAAACAAGCAACGCTGCGGGAAAGCCATAGTCGTATGTTTAAATCATTTTAACTTGCTTCGTCATAGTCGCTCAACTAATTTTAATCAATATATCTTATCACCACCCTTGAATTAGGTACTGTTGAGGAGTCCCGGTGGTCATCAGTGGTCTTCATCATCAGTACTACTTCACCAAATGATAATTTTTAAATGCAAAACCTAGACTTGTCACTGACAATACAAACTCGCTATATTATATTCCTATAATATAAAATTCTCGTGTCACGGTGTACGTTATTGAACTCCTCCGAAACGGCTGGACCGATTTTAATTAAATTTTGTGTGTATATCGGGTAGGTCTGAGAATCGGCCAACATCTATTTTACATACCCCTAAGACGCCCTAAGTAATGTAAAAAAAAAATTGCAGCGGGCGAAGCCGGTGGCGGGTCGCTAGTATTCCTATAATATTTGAGGAATTCTCTTGATTTCTCTAAGATTCCAACATCAGATCTTGAATTGCTGAAATGGGACCAACTAAACAAAAAAAAAACTAATCGGTCCGGCGGATTTTGAGTTATGTGGGAACATACATAAAAAAATCGTGACAAATTGAGAACTTCCTCCGTTTTATAAAGTCGGTTAAAACCACACAATATGAACGAATAATTTATTTAAAATTATTTTATGCTGCCTTACATCATTTTGAACATGGATAAATACTTAAGCCGCTTGTTTATTAAGAACCGGTAATATATACTTAGTCGTGATAGTTTTTCTTTTAAATTCGTTATAACGTGCTTTCGTTTAAGATATTCTCTAGATTGAGGACAAAAATACTTTCGCTTTTATAATACTAGTAAAGATAACGATAAAGTCAAGTATGTATTCTAATACAAGTCCTTTACAGGTGGCCCATTACTTTCACGGGTTAGTATCTTCACGTGCGCCCCTGTAAATAGGCTATTAAAGGCCTATTGAAACCCTTCAGCTATAATCGAAAACCGTGTATTCAGAGGATAAATCCCTGACAAAAGAGTACCTATATCTATATTTATGTCACAGGGGTATGATAAAAAGTGGGATTTGATTCGTAGTAAGAGAGGACAATAAAGAGATCTCTCTCCAGGCGGGTGTTATGCCTGAAGACCGAAGTCCATGTGAATGAAGTTGGAAATGGTATATAAGTGAACCGACTGAAGAAAAGAAACTTCGAAAGCGCGATGTAGCGCACTGTTAGATTTAGTTGCGCTTTCTGACGCAGGTGGCGCTGTTGAGTTGGTTGTTACAAGTTGTCACTAGATGTCGCTACAGATTAAATCCATAAGGATTCGTCATTTCCAAGAAGCTTATAATTATCATGACACTAGATATTGCACGGTGTAACAATCTTCTGAAGCGAAGAAAAGGTGACCTTGAACGACGTTGCTTATGTTTTTTGTCCCTTTCTCAAACACTTAATATCACGCTAAAGAGACAAAAAACATAAGTGACGTCACTCACGGCTACTGTTCTTCGCTTCAAAACGTTGTTTGCCGTGCAATCTCCAGTGTCATAATATTCATAATATAAGCTTATTGATCATTTCACTAAACCTCGGTTGCTTTTGTACTTGGTACAACCCATATTGTCTTTGACATGGTATCGTATTGTCAACGTTACGATGACTTTTATTTACTTAAAAGTCATAAAAAAGTCGATACTGTTTACCACAGTGCTATAATAGAGAAACGCTAGTAGATTACTTCATTTACTCGTAATATGTATTACCAGGGTGTAAAATAGTCCTCATTAAATTTGGCGAATTTTGAATTTTGGTTTGTACTTAAACGAAAGAAATAAAGTGCGTCAAAGTTCACATAATTTTTAAATCCCGATTATTGAAGGTCAAAAAATGTTTGTCACAGTCACTTAATTATTTTTTATAACTAGTTTCTCTTACTAACGATTGTGACTCCGAAATATTCAAATTCGAATCAAAATGTAAGTAAACATGAATCTCCTTGTACTACTATTTACTTTCGTATTTTATTTTACACTGTTATTTTTTTGCAGTGGCCGAGCAAGATTCGTCGGGCAGAAGTGACCATCAGAGACCCTAGCCAAGATGAGCTTGCTAACTAGTGTCTCTATTCGTTTGGTTTTAAAACCAATCGCGTCACTGGTAGACCACATGACTTTTCGTATGACGCGAACAAAACGAATAGAAGCGCTAGTTAGCGAACGCATCTTGGCTAGGGCCTTGGATTGGTTAGATAGAAGGCTAAGGCGAGAGCGAAGTGAAACGAAGCGAAGCGTGAAGATCGCCCGCTTTAACTTTCGATGTAAGGTATTTTTTACGTTATTCCAGATTTTTTTTTTATCTCATACTTCGTCTTTTGTCATTTTTTGGCTGTTTTGGAGGATGTATGTATTTATATACTATATAGATTTATAATTATATGTATTTAGTATGCATTTACTAAATTATTTACTTTATGTATTTATAGTATGTACTCTATATATAAATAGTTTTAATTTCAAAATTGAAATAATTTAATTGTTTCTTGTAGATATTTAGTTTGAGTTCTAAACGAATTAGTTTGCACCGCCTGCCATGAATTTGTGTCCTAAGTAATTTCTCTTACAAGGTTGTCTGGAAGAGATCGCTATTCAGCGGTAAGACCGCCTGTTGTATACCTATGATTTAAATGTACTGTTCCGTGTTCTGTTTTTATTTTTTATTTTTTGGTGTTCAATAAAAAGTATTTGTATTGTATAGTATTGTATTTTAGTGCTTTAAAAGAGTTTTTTTTTTTTTAAATATTGTTTTATGAATAACAATATTACAGTATCAGCATTATGTTTTTAAAGATAATCTAAGTAGTTGATCAAGTATTTCTGAGCACACTTATAATGAACTCCGACAGTTTTACTATAGATTTATGAACAAAAACTGTTTGAAGTTAAAAATCGAATTCCGATGAATCGGATTAAAAGTTGGCAGTAGGAGAACAATTCGGGCAAACAATTTTATTTTTATGAGAGCGCATGAATGCGCCCAATAAATTTTATACGGCCTATTATGGTCGTGTTTATCGTTGTGGATTAACGTGCATCCGTCACTTTTTGTTAAGTCCGTAAGTGCGAGAGATGACGTATGTTTTATCGTCGTTAATCCACCGCCATAAAGGCGAATGGGCGACGCCGGGCACAAACAAGTAGTAATTGGTGTAAATTTTAACTGATCCTTTTGTCCTTTTGGGATTTTGTAACTGGCAACAAACCCATGCGTAGGTACTTAAATAAGAAGTTAATTTGATACCTATTCAGCCTTCAAAGGTTTTGTTTAATGAGTTTTTGATTGAGTGTCGCTCTTATTTGTAAAGGGTTTGTATTATAGCATTAGAAATCGCTTTATGGCCGACTTCAAAAAAGAAAGAGGTTCTAACTATGTTCCACGTGTATGTTCACCGATGTCTTATAGAATTATTTTATGAGTATTTATATGCATTATGAAACATACATAATTATAAAGGGTGGAATTTTTAACTGCCACCTGGAGGGAAAGTACTTTTATCTTGTCTTTCATGGTTTTCCTTTCATTTTATTAACCATGTCTGTTAGAGAGAATTGATCCTTATAATTGACCCTGTCGATTGACGCCACAAAAGTACAGGATGTGTTTTTCAAATTTTAGCCGGTTCGTTTTCTGGTTGTGGATAGCATATTTTTAAAAATCTTTAAATGCAGTTTTGTTCTTATCAAAAATAAAGGAATGTTTTCTTTGAGTAAAATTTCCTATCTCTATAATATTGTTTAGAGTACTTTTCCTCCAGGTGATATTTAAAAATACCACCCCGTACAGGTATTAACGTATAAAGGTTAATATTTAGTGGATTCGAGATCCGTCTGGATCGATACTACCATATCCTTTAACCTACCGCAAAACAGCATTGTGGTTTTCCGCTGTTGGGGTATGTGAAATTACTAGCATAGAGGCATTCCATCTTAGTCGTCAGGGTTGGCAACACATTGCAAGTCAGGTTGCAGTTTTATTATTATTATAGTAGGGAATGCATATGTCTATGGGTCACATATCCTACTCACCATCGAGGTCTGCATGATCGTTTTTTTTTCTACATGCTGTTAAAAGAACCCGGTAACGGCGATTATTTGTGTGATGAAAATATTATATAGTGTAATCGTTTTCTAGAACCCACGCAACTCTAGCACAATTTACACTTTTCGATTTTCGACGACGAAATACAAATTGAAATAACATGTTAAAAACTAAAATTCAGGTAAATGCAGTAATTAACGAGAAATTAAATATATCCGTGATGTTAATATCGTTTTTGAAATCGATATTAACATCACGGATATATTTAATTTCTTATATTTATTTTATTTTTGGTTTAAACCATTAAAAACGCCCGGCCCGTGTGGTTGCCGGGTTAGAATAGTGCCACTCCATGTCTTCCCGTGGATGTCGTAAGAGGCGACTCAGGGAATAAAGGCTTGTAGTATTGTTAGGCGATGGGCTTGCAACCTATCACTAATACACTAGTAAACTTCTTGGCCTGATTGTGCAAAATGTGGTTACAGAATTATCAACAAGTCTTTTTAGAGTTGTTGGTATTTCTGTAGCTCTGCCTACCCCACTCTGGGAATGAAGGCGTGATGTTATGTATGTATGTATGTAACCATTAAAAAAAAAGTTGCACAAAGTTAGAAAGCCGATAAAAAGAAAGAAATATATTTATTCGTGACAAACAACAACAACAAAGAACAGAGGAATACATTTATCAGCGCTGGTCTTCCGTTGGAACCCGTCGCCTTAAGAATATCTTCGAACTTAATATTCTAACGTATCAATGGATCAAATAATATGTTAAGGATAACATTCCACAATAATGAAACATTATTCCTACCTTTGGCTTTCGTAAGGGTAGATCAATGGGTCTTGCTTGTTTTGATCTAATTAAGTATGTCACTGAATGCCTTAACCAAAAAACTTCAGTCATGTCAATTTTCCTTGACATGAAAAAGGCTTTTGATTTTGTAAATCACAGTAAACTTATTCATGAGCTAGAAATTTACGGTTTTAGAGGGAAGACGCTTGACTGGATAAAAAGTTACCTAGTAGATAGAATGCAGTGCACTGAAATAAGTAAAAGTACAGAAACAAAAAGGATAATTCTTAAAGAAAAGACAATATCAGAATTAAAAAAAAAGGGGTTCCACAGGGCAGAATTCTGGGCCCCTTGCTTTTCTTTCTGTATTTAACTGACTTACCCAATGCTTCGTCATACAAGACCATCATGTTTGCTGACGATACGACTCTTGTGGTAAAGTGTGATAGCAGGGAAACATTTGAGCAGGAAATTAACGCTGCACTTTTAGAAATTACGGACTGGATGGGTTTGAATGACTTACGTGTTAATACCAGTAAGACAAAGTTTCGTACCATTGTAATAATATGCCTTTAATGATAAAATTAAAAAATGAAAGTGTAGAAGAGGTAAATACGTTTAAATTTCTTGGGGTAATGCTTGATAAACACCTTAACTGGAAGGATCACATCGATCATATCTGCAAAAATCTTAATAGATTTGTTTATGCATTAAAGAGATTAAGGGACACTGTCTCGGTTCATGCCGCGCTGACGGCCTATCACGGCTTTGTGTCATCTGTGCTTCGTTATGGGCTCATCTTGTGGGGAAATTCCGTGGACAAGGACAGGGTATTTAAAATACAGAAGAAATGTAAGGGCTTATATATAAGGGAAATATTGTATCTTTGTTAAGTCCAAACCAATGCTCTTTAAAATTTGGGGTGAAGTCATGCAACGTCGAACGAAAGTGGATGTTATGAACCGGTTGTATAAACCTCGTTGCTTTAAAGCCATGTACACAAACAATGTACATTACATGTGCATTAAAATTTATAATGCCTTACCTGAGGACATACAGTTGCGCCAGGGAAATATGTTTAGGAATAAGTTGACAAACTGGCTTTATGATAAGTGCTATTACAGCTTTAAGCATTTTCTCGAGCGTAATATTGGTGTTTAATTTGTAATTTTTGTTGACATTCGATTGTAATTGAAATTAATTTTTATTATTTTACAACTTTATATTTATATCTTAGAATTTTACTTGACATTTTATTAATATTTGCACGCCTGCATGCAGGCTAAATACACTGGACTTTTATAATATTGTGTACTTCTTAAGAAACTGTATTCAGCAAATACACATTTTGATTTTGATTTGATTTGATTTGATTTTTTTGTAACTACAAAACATATTTGTCATAACATAAGTTTCACTTCGTTAGGATAAATAAGACATACCTAACGCCAAACTTGTGCCGTCTCTAAGAATATTTAGCCAATTATTCGCAGGTTTTTTCTCAATAACAACGTAGGTGGCACTTCTCTGATTGGTGCCTCATTTGGTGCGCCTTTATAGCTTCCAGTAGCGACTCAATTTATTTTTATTTTGGAGCAACTAACAAGTTGTTACGCTTATGTTGGTATGGTTCACTTATTTTTACAGGCGATTGGCCTTATTAGTAGCTGAACACTTTTGTACCTTGTCACTTTAACGCCTTTGACCGATTAGTGCAGCAGTTCAAACATCACGTTAAAGTGACATCTAAAATGTGTAGTTACAAAAAAGCACCTCTCGATTTTCCTTTTAATGTCTTTGTGTGTTTTTTTCTATTTGTTTATATATGTGTTAGGTACATGAGCATTTATATAAATATTGAAGTTGTAAAACTCCCCAAGACCTAAAATTTTTTTTTAATGAAATCTGTAATTTTAGGTAGAACAAAGAAGTCGGTTAAATGCATAGTACGCATAATAATCAGACAGAAGTTTTTGTAGCAGGAACGTCAATTAACTAGGGACTTCCTTCCTATATTAAAATTATCGATAAGTATTTCAAATACTTATTGCAAGGTCCATAATAGATAGGTATCGTTCACCGGATAAAATAGAGAGTAACTGAAATGCTGATCACTACCCATCGATGGGTTTCTTACACAAAAACTTATTTTACATACATACATAACATCACGCCTTCATTCCCAGAGTGGGGTAGGCAGAGCTACAGAAATACCAACAACTCTAAAGACATGTTAATAATTCTGTAACCTCATTTTGCACAAGTAGGCTGGGATGTTCACTGGTGTATTAGTGACAGGTTGCAAACCCATCGCCTAATAATACTACAAGCCTTTATTCCCTTAGTCGCCTCTTACGACATCCACGGGAAGACACGGAGTGGCACTATTCTAACCCGGAAACCACACGGGCAGTTCTTTTAATGCTATTCAATCGATTTCCGTACAAAATTAATTGAAACCAAACAAAAAAGGCCTATTTAGGTAAATTGTATGACATTGTGTAGCATAATAATAGTAGGTATACTCTATACAATCCGTACCTACTCAGTTTTTGGAAAATGTATGGAAAGGACTCTAACTTAAAAAATATTATAGGTAGATAATCATTTGTTTTTATCGTTATGTTCATGCCACTTTTAAGTTTTGAGTTACGGTGAATGGAAATTTCATGATCATATTTTATATCTCATAGTCATAACTGTCATTAGAAATAAAGTTCAATTTATAGATAAATTAACATCGTTTGGAACTCCCTAGGACAATTTTATTCATGCCACAAAAACTTCTATGTCTGATAATAATATATGACGGCTGGCAAAGAAGGTGGCCAAATGTAGTCGTCAAAGGTTTCTATACTTTATTGGTAACCACAAAAAAAAAATGCTTCTTTGGTGTTACGGCAGCTTAGCCGTCATATAAAAAAGCTAGAAAGGGCCTTGTTGTTTGATATCAAAATCGAGAAAAACCCTCTGTTCCTTTGAAAATACGTCAATGACAACAAAAAGGAAACCCTCTATTCCTTTGACAATACGTCAAAGACAGTGGAAGTAACGTGTGTCCACTCAGCAGACAAAATACGCCTCGTGTCGGTAAAGGCTCTTAACTGATGTATGGGATGGTGCACAATTTTTTTATATCAATACGTGTTATCTACTATTTGCCAGCAGCGAATTTTGGCCATCTAATGAGAAAAGAACGGTGTGAAATTACGACTTCCCCTAAGCCCTTATCTATCCCTTTCGCGTTTTTTTTTTATACTGAGATAGGGCAATTGAATAACTACTTCCACTAGAGATAGTGTGGCGCTGTCATTTTCTCAATTTCATTTTTCTACTATTTGAATGAAAGATACTAAGCGAAACCTGGCGACTTTATTAGCACTTATGGGCTCTTTGGTGCTTTGTCATTTTAACGGCATATTTGACTAATCTTACAAAGTAATTAAAGCGACAAGGTATAAAAGTGTGCTGCTAGGTACCCAAAGAAATACTAACCGTTTTCTCTCATAGGTTGCAGCTTAGACGCGAGCAGGATGGGCGAGTTAGGCTATCGACATGAGCCAAACCATGGCGATCATCTTGTAGGCAAGGCAACTGGGTCTGCCATTTACGTGATTTAAGCGGCCAGCAGACGGCAATTTTTTTTTTTAGATTTTGGTAAGGTATCATTAAAATGACTTACCGTTTCCTCTCATAGGCTGCAGCGTAGACGCGATCAGGATTGGCGAGTTGAGGGCTATCGACATGAGCCACACCATGGCGATCATCTTGTAGGCGTGGCACTGGGTCTGCCATTTACGGGACTTGAGTGGACGGCAGATGGCAAAGTATCTCTCCAGGGAGATAGCGACGAGTGTCCACACATCCACTGATACTGAGACCGCTGTAACAAAGAAAAATGTATTTAAGATTTTAATCTATTCAATCTGGTCGGTTCCCTAGGTTAAGGGTTAGGCTGTGCGTTAACTGTCTGTAAGTAACTGACGGATAATTTTGATATATCTAGTTTTTTTTTTTATAATTATTAGGTGATGGGTGGCGTTTAGTAAAACAAGTAAACATACGTCACGTTTTTAAATCGGCTTTACCTTTCAAATATGTAGATTATACTTTACAAATAAAAAGGGTTTCGTACCCAAACAGTACGGTTTATCTGTCGGTGCGTACCCAAAGGTACCTAAGAACCCTATTACTAAACCTGCGTCCGTCTGTCTGCCTGTCGTGCTGTGAACGTGGTGTCTTTTGAACCGTAATAGTTAAATATTTTGAATTTTCACAGAGTTTAAATATATAGCCGATTTCACAACTTTTTTTCCGGCATTTTTAACTATCACTGCACGCTCAAACTGTAACATGTAAAAAAAGAGTTAAAAAGAAATAATAAATAAATAAAACGGGGCAGTGTCACACAAACTAAGCTCTAAGCTTGTACCTACTATGTGCACTAGACAACGATAAACTTACTTATAATAGAGAAATATATACAATACATTGAAAACATCCAAGACTCAGGAAATAATACCCGGTAAGGGCAGATATTGTGTGATGAGCAACACATACATACTATAGCTACTGTGAACACAAATAATAATAATAATTTAAAAAGTCAAGAACGGTACTTATTATTACTACAAAATCCTATTTATTACAACATTGGTAACCGCCCATTTAATAACATTACGATAAAATATAAAACTGTAGTAACCGTAATAATTAGCAGAACCCGTAAAATCCTTAATGGATCCATTTGGACTAAACAACATAACAACAAGTTTTACGATTCATTCCCGTGATGAATTGTAGAGTGGTCCAATTAAGCTGTTATATTTACGTGCCTTGAAATCGGTATCTCACTCGTGGTTGGTTTATTAGAATTGCAGTCTTAAGACTATACTCTTGAGATCGCAAATATCTATGAGTATCCATGAGGTAGTGTGGTAGGTCTGTGTGCGCATTTGCTTTCTCCGTGTTATGAATATGATTTATAAATAATGCATGCATGCTTCCGGGTTAAAAAAACTGCGATGTTAATCAATGTACGTGTGCTTACTCGGGGTACGTCCTAAGCATCGATAAAGAAGATATCGATATAAATACATACATACATACATACATACGATCACGCCTTTATTCCCAGAGTGGGGTAGGCAGAGCTACAGAAACACCAACAACTCCAAAAATACTTGTTGGTAATTGTGTAACCATATTTTGCACAAACAGGCTTAGATGTTTACTAGTGTATTAGTGACAGGTTGCAAGCCCATCGTCTAAGTACTAGAAGCCCTCATTCCCTTAGTCGTCTCTTACGACATCCACGGGAAGACATGGAATGGCACTATTCTAACCCGGCAACCACACGGTAAACAATATATAAATACAACACCTTTAAATCTGTAACTTATTCAACTCAGAAAACTCTAAAATTTAAAACGTGGTAAATGTCAAATTTTAAATTAAATTAAATTAAATAACCTTTATTTCAGACAACTATGATCCATACAAGTTAATATAGATTAAAATAAAATAAATTATATAACTTGAAATACGAATAAAAACAAACGGTTCATAAACGACTTAAAGCTTAAACTAGCTTAAAAACTATGTTAGTAAGATTCTAACTTAGTTAAAAGAAGATCGCAAAATACTTCTGTTTTAATTTTAATAATTAAATATTAAAAACTGCTTTAAGATTAAAACAGAGAGCATTTAATAAAACAGGTGAAAGTTATAGAAATATTTAATAATGGCGCAAACTTAGAACTTTTATTGCCATATTGAAATTTTACTTAACATTTTTTCAAGTATTGTAACTTATATTTTCAGCATCAAACAACCTCAAACAATAGTAATTTAAATTAAAATCACGTTAGATTAAATCAAAACAATTTTTAACTGTATATAAACATGCCACTGAAAGATATAAAAAAAATGGAATGATCAAAATAGAAATTTGTTGGACTCTCCGCCCGTAGGCTAGTCTGTGGGTGAAATTGTCATTGACATTGATATTTAATTTTGACACAACAGTGCTGCCAGGCGAAAAAACAATCAATAAAATTTTACGTACGAATTTAATAGTTTTAAAGCATGTCTCAAACAAGCCAATTTTGTAGTAACGTTATAACGCAATATTCCTTGAAAAGTAAAATAAATAAATAAATTTATTTGAATGCAAAAAACTGTCTTCAATTAGTCTATTTCATCGACGCGTGAATGAAAAGTGTCGCGAAACGTTTCACTATAAGCATGCGGAATTATTACAACGAGAGCGGAACTCTCATTCCAACTCGTTTATCTGACTGATGACCATTCATTTATCTCGGTTCAATTATGTCCGTCAATTTGGATAAATCTATTGAAGCTGAACCAACTTGGAAGTGAATTGAATTGTTAAATGGCATTGTTGTCCAACCACGATGTAAGTAGATATGCAAACTCTATTAGAATGTTATAATTCAAATGTCTGTGGGTCTCAGATTTCACTTACCATCAGGTGGCCTGAGTGCTCGTGCGCCTTCTCCTAAACATAAAAAAAAAAAAAAAAAAAAAAAAAAAAAAAAAAAAAAATCGTTATCATCAACGTTACGATGACAGTGATGGCAGCTGAGTTAAAAACAATACGATCACATCACCACATGTCAAAGGAAATAATTTACCCAGCATATCCATACATACATACATAACATCACGCCTTCATTCCCAGAGTGGGGTAGGCAGAGCTACAGAAATACCAACAACTCTAAAAAGACTTGTTAATATTTCTATAACCACATTTTGCACAATCAGGTCAAGAAGTTTACTAGTGTATTAGAGACAGGTTGCAAGCCCATCGCCTAACAATACTACAAGCCCTTTGGCACTATTCTAACCCGGCAACCACACGGGCACTTCGCCTATTAATATGTATTAATAGGCTAAGTACCAATTTCTGCTAAATAATTTTAATAAATGTTAATCAACTGTTAGATCATACACTTTGACAACTGTTAACGCTCTAATCATCAGTGAAATTGGTAAACATCGTATGGTGAAATTGGTACTAAATTATGTAGATTAGCAAGTAGCTTAATATTCCCGTGTTGTGATTATACTCGCTTTATGCGAAAGCTTTTTCCTAAAAGCTTAGCTACGTCAGCCACATGCGAGCACACAATTTGTGTACCTAATTGTCATTTCATAAAGTTGACTGTCGCTCTGGTCCAAATCGACACCGGATATATTATCATCATCAATGTAATGTGTATAGTGGACTACTTTACAGGGCTGGATAGCTCAGCTCAGGAGTGGCCAAAATAATATGATAAATTATGTTTAATAAAAGTCGCACCAAAAACTAGATATCTCAACTTTTCTAGATATCTAACTTTGCCGCAAGTTAAACTCAGATGCCTAAACTTTAAATTTGACTTGAAAAATAAAAAAACTGCAAAACTTTTATTAATTCCGTTGATAGGGTCCTATAGAAAATCTAAACAGCTATCTTTCACAGCAAACGAAACTGGAAAATTCTAATAAATGTGGCCGCGGCATCGAAAATGGTGAACCAGGCACCGCATTTCCAAAATTTTGAAAACTTGAGATATCTCGTTTTTGGTGCAACTTTTACTAAACATAATTTATCATATTTCGGCCACTCCTGAGCTGAGCTATCCAGCCCTGTAAGGTAGTCCACTATATTCCGGACACCCTGTAGAAATAGAAATAATTTTACTGACAAAATTTTACACGATTCACAGAAAATAACACAAAATGAAAAGCCATATTATAAAATCGTATGAAATATAATGCCAAATAGGGTGCCGCTCACCATGATATCATGGCGTGGCGAGCCACGACCCACGACGCTGGTTTATGGTGGCCTCTATTTGAAACAGTAATAAAAGACACTAGGAAAAAAAATATGAAAAAAGATCATAAACTATAAAACAAACCGTAAAAACACGAATCCAAAAAAGTAATCTAGACATAGTTAAGTATTGGAATAGACAGAATCGCATGGGGCTAAAACCATGAGCTTCGGTTTAATCCAATTGGCCTAGTGTGTGAAATCCATGGACTTATTTCTCTAATAAGTCCATGGGAGTGTCTACAAATAACTCGACATCAGCGATTCACACCTTAACAAGAGTAAAAGCTATTTATTAAAATAATAATTAGACGTAGCATTGGAAATATATTCTACTGAGTTATAACGATAACAAGGTTTCGTGTTTTAGAACCGTTTATGACTTTGCTGACATTACTGTAATTGACGATTAGTGGTGGTAGGACCCTGTGCAGGGTCCGTCCGGATCGCTACCACTATCTTATCCATTAACCACCCGCCAAGCAAGTGTTCGCATTGTTGTGTTCCGATGTGGGGATAAGACAACCGGTACAACTACATAGCATAGAGGCATTCCATCTTAGTCCTCAGGGTTGGCAGCGCATTTGAGGTCTTAGGATTATAGTCTTGAGAATTCAAATGTCTATGGGTCTCAGATTCCACTTACCATCAGGTGGTCTGAATGCTTGTGTGCCTTCTCCTTAACATAAAAAGAAAAAGAAATATTGACATAAGAGTTATCAAAACGTTGATAATACGGAAACACTTCAAAAGCATTATCGTTTTTACCGTGCAGAATCTCGGCCTTGGACTTGGAGTATAACAAACACTTGAAACACCATGTAAGTCTCGTCAAGATACTGAAGCATCCCCATTTCCTCGTTTCTAATTAATTTCTTGCACTTCTGGCAACACTTCTCTCCAACTAGTTTTGTATATTGTTTTTACTCTATTTACCTTTCGAATCTGCGCTTAAAGCCTTTCTATAAAATCCAATTTAATTGCTCAACGTGTCTATTAGTAAACAAATTCTGCCAGAATATTTACAAATACAAAATACAAAATACAAAATAGTTTATTGAACAAAATCAAATAAAACATAAAATCGAGGCTGTCCGTCAGTGACCAAACTAGGCTGAGCCTGTATCTTGGCCAACTGCGAGTGCGGTTAACAGATAGTACTTGGGTTACAATGAAATTTCGAGCAGACAGGAAAAATGAAGTAAAATAATAATAGTAAAATTAGTTACATTACATCAATCATTATGTGTTAGTGTGCGTGTGTGTGCGTGTGTGTGTGTGTGTGTGTGTGTGTGTGTGTGTGAGCCCGCATTTTTATAAATCAGTTACTAGGGTTAACATTATTTTGTCTTTGTGCTTTGAATAATTTCTTCGAATATTTAGTACAATGTCTTTGTTGGTTAGTCTAAGGTCATTATTCACCAGTAACAATGCACTATTTAATAATGCGCTAAGTTATATCTATACAGTCTGTACTCTAGAGGGCACCGTATCGCATGCCCGAACTTTTGTTTCTCTATTTCATTTGTCTATTAATTATAATTCGTAATTTAGAAGCCCATTATTGTAGAATTAGTGTAATGTTTTCACGACTCATGTATGTATATTTGTGAATTTCTCTTTTTCACAATAATTTCATAACGCCTACTTTAAAACAAAAATAAGTGCGGGGGGGGATCATTGTAATTGTGAAATTATAAAACACATTTCATCATTTGATTCTCTTTTTTGTTTGGCATATTGTCATATTCACTGCAATGCTAGTTATTGCGTTTTTAAATTCAATTTAAGACATGGCAGGCATGGCATGACACCTAACAAATATGTAGGTTAGGTAATGTTTGGTTTATAACAATCCTAAAAAGTGAAACGGTTTCAGAAAAAAATCGTGTTATTTTCCAAAGGTATGCTTATGTAGGGTTCCGAAACCGTTACTACAAAGACAAAAAACGGCAAAGTGCGAGTCGGACTCGTGCACGAAGGAATCCGTACCATTATCTATAAAAGCACGGTGTCTGTATTAAGATCGAGCAAAGAACGGCAAAAAATAATTCGTTTGTTGTATAGGAGCCCTTAAATATTTATTTCATACAACTTAATATTCTCTGGATATTTCAAGCGTCTACCTGTTGCCGTTAAATACCTAGCAAAAAACGGCAAAAAAAACACGTTTCTTGTGTAGGAATTAAGTTTTTTTTTTTTTTGTTTTTAGAATTTATTTGTTCTTATAGCGGCAACAAAAATACATCATCCGTGATAATTTGCTTAGCTATTACAATTCATGAGATACAGCCTAGTGACAGACAGACCGACGGACAGCGGAGTCTTAGTAATAGGGTCCCGTTTTCACAATTTGGGTACGGAACCCTAAAAACAGCAAATTGTAGAAAAACAGTTCAATTTGCTTTACCATTCCAACTAGAGCAAAAGGGTGGAAAATGTGTTATTTGCTCTATAGTTCAAACTAGTAGAGTTAGGAAACAACCACACCGGAGCTTGACGATGCTTAAAACGGTCCGTCGAAATTGACGCCATGTAATTACTATGACCCTTTCTTTCGTTTACGCAACGTCACCGAATTTTACGCGTCGGTGTGGTCTGCTCTCTAAATTGGAGAAAAACGGTTCAATTAGTTCTATCGTTAAAACTAGTAGAGCGAATTGGAGTGAAATTCCCAATTTGTTCTTTATTTATAGATAATGAAAGTGGAAGAAAATGGCTCGAAAGCGGACAAAACAATACAAGTTTATCTGCCACTCGTGATTTAGGAAAAAACTTAATTAACATACGAGTATATACCTAAAATATGTTTAGGTATAAACAAAAACAGTTCCGTGAACTACAACCGTGAACTATTCAGAATTGTAATAAAATAAACCTAACCTAACCTATGGGCTCTATACGATGGCATGTAAAAATTACCTGAAAGGATTACGAATTCAGAAAAAATGCCTTTATGGCAAATTAAATTATGGTATGTGATATTAGGAAAAATTAAGGTTACAGCCAGTGACAATTATGACAAATGAATGGGCATGGGGCAGGGAGGTGCGGGTTGGTGGATGAACAGTAAGCCTACTGAATCGGCTCGTGGGTGCCGTTGTTGACGTGTGGGACGTTCTTCCACCGTCGCCTTAAGCCGATATCCCGTCCTGGCATCATTTGTTTCGTCAGTACGCTGCGTGTTTACCAGCTACACCTAAAGCTCGACATTTCAACGTCTATCGAGGACTTAGTATTAGAACAATACTATTTACGTACCGCTCCAAGTTCTAGGATAAATGTTGGCACGGACTTAGATCATGAATTGAGTCTAAGTATACAACATCGATAGAATGTAGTTCAGGTTTCAAACTAATGCAAGTTGATGAACTTTAGTCGTTGGTTCAAACTTTGCCGATGTTTATTTTGTAAGTAATCATGACTAGCTCAAGTTTCAATCTTAATACTTCAACATTTAATGCGATACAGTACTGAGATTGTAGTCATGGGAATGCTTCACACGGGTCTCATACACGCACTTACCATCATGTGGTTGGTGTGCTCGTTTTTAATCTTGCCATAAAATAATATTGTTATAGTTTTAATCTATTTCATTTTTAATTTTATTACTAGGAAATAAAATACAGTTTTTTAACCATTAAAGCCACTATTACAAGCATCTAAAGTTTATACAATAGGAGGCAGATTGCGCGAAGCGGTCCGAGATTATACGAAATAAAAATACATTTATTGAGTCTGTTTTTAGCTGTATTTTACATTATACATCCGCAATGTTGTAGTCGAAACATTATAATTACTCTATTAGTAACCACATAAAAATTTAAATTCTTATACTATTACTATGCAGTAAGCCGCTCTCTTTGATATTAAAGGGGTTTATTTGTAATAAAATATAATAATAAAAATCTATTCAGTGAGTTTCTTCCATACGGACATACGATTTAACTAACGATAGTCACTAATACACAGTTAAACATCTTAGCCTGATTGTGCAAAATGTGGTTACAGAATTATCAACAAGTCTATGTTAGAGTTAATGGTATTTCTATAGCTCTGCCTACCCCACTCTGGGAATGAAGGTGTGACGTTATGTATGTATACAGCGTGTAAATTTCATACGGGCATATATTTTAACAATAGTTAATATACACCCTAATTAACATAAAAACGTGTGTAACAGCAACATTAGTTGTATTTCTTTTTTTCTTACTAATTAATTCAGCAAGCAATGTATGACATTGCGCAATTAAATTAAAGCATCTACATAATAGTCATGTTATGCTCACGAATTGTTATGGTTCGCCATTTGTTTACTTCGCCCATGAAAGTCAAAAATTTCGGTGCAGGCGGTGCACTCGCCTGAGATTGGTATTTAGTTTCCACACATTTCGTCCTTGCACTTGGATACAGGCGATACATTGACGACCGATGGACGCTCGCACACTTCGTACATTGCTCCTAAGACAAACTTTAAAAAATTTACTGCTCCTCAATAATAAAAGTTACCAACAAAATATCTTTCTCACATGATTTGTATGATCGTTAACTACGTCAGGATAAAATATATGCCCGTATGAAATTTACACGCTGTATATGCATGTATGTAGTTTTAAGAACCTGTTAACCATTTTATAGTAATAATGTAACAATTACCCATAGCGTAATTATTTTTTAAAGCCTTCAGTGGCAGCAATGTTATGCAATTTTATTTGACACTTCTGGAACTCAGACTTAGTTTCATTTCAGTTTTAATGTTATACCGTTACCCTTCATCTGGCATAACTTTTTTTGGCATAATCATCACTTGGCATAATCATCATTTGGCATACAGTCTTTTTTCAGAAACCGTATACTTTTCAGGATTGTTATAAAATAAACCTAACCTAACCTAATGGGCTCTATGCAATGCTATTTTAAATAATCCTTTATTATGCCAAGTGATGATTATGCCAAAAAAAGTTATGCCAGATGAATGTAAACCATGTTATACTTATTCAGCGGTTGTCGTTGTTAACTGGTTACCGATACAAATTAATTTGTATCAACATTTTTTTTAATGAAAGATTTTAAAATTATTTTAACTAGGGTTTATAATTTTAGCCCTCAAAATATTTACACACACTTCACTGCATAAAATATTAAACTGTTGTCTTACTCGTTGGTATGTCTCCATCGCAGTCAAGTTCACCCCAGAGTTTGACAACTTACTTATCTCCGAGTACAGGGTCACTACGACTTGGTTTAGCAATTCAATTTACGGTGAGAGAAAGAGACAGATCTATGTAACTGTTCTAGCTCTGTCCCTTACACTCTTCCTAAAATAAATTGATGAGCCATGTCATGATAACTCCCCCTGATGTTCTATAATGATAATCAAAGTATCTACTTTTACAGCGTTGAAGGAAAGAAACCGTTACGTGAGAATGTAATAGAAAAAAAGTAGGACAATCTTCATTTCGGTATATCTAAATACTTTTTACTATATTATACGCTTACTAAACTAAATTAACTTAGTCTAGTTAAGCTAAACTCCAGTCAAATCAACAGAGAAGAGAGCCGGCGCTGATTTTATGTTAATGCAGAACTTCGAATTTACATATCATCTATTTTTATTTGTCTAAAAATTCATAAGTTAGAAAAGCATTTTAATTTTCATGTTTTCGCCAGGTTTTTTTTTCTAATAATTCTTGAAAGTTGAACGGTTAAATTTATAATTTTTACCAAGGTAAAGCTCACTCACCTTGCAGGAAAGGTATTAGTTTGCACAACACTGCTCCGAAGAGAAATCGTCGATAAATCTGGCCGACCAGCGTGAAGGGTAGGCAGAACACGCCCAGCATAAAATCCGAGATGGCCTGCGAAAAAAACATTTAACATTAAATCATAAGGTATTTATCCTTGTCAGTTAAAATGCGGCACCTGCCCTGTTATAGTGACCTTAACCGCGGTCGATAAAACATCCGTCACTCTTGCATTTATATAATGTTAAGAAAGTGACAGAGTTTTATCTATTTTTATTCACATAGATAAACATGATTATAACAGGTCCGAACTCGGTGAAGACTAATTACTTTTGTCATCAAATTGTCAACGTTATGATTTTTTTTTCTTGGTTTTTTTTTTATACGTAAAGGAGAAGGCAGACGAGTACACACACAGACTACCTGATATTCGTATTTATATTTCTTTTTTTATTTTCACGTCATGAGGTTAAATAAATTTAAAGAATTATTTGATTATTAAATTGAGGTAAAAAAATAAATTTGAATTTGAATTTTGAATTTGGCAGTAACCATCCTAGGGTGCGATTGGTTAGATCGTAGACGTGTTGTAAAATTGAAGAGTTTTCTAAGCTCAGACAAGCTCTCCTGGAAATTAAAAAGCCACATCGCGATAAAATGCCAACTGGTTTTTTTTTGTGCGCTTTTGTTCCGTAAATTGGACGAGATAACTCGACCGTCCACACAATCAGCCCCTATTTCCCAGGGTTCTTCCATCCACGCAAATCAATGGAATTAGCATTCATACATTTAAGTAATTATAAAATGTTTTATTTCAGCGAACACGGACTATTTTCGTAATCTTAACGAGTTTCATTCAGAAAACAGTATTTTCGGATTCCATACGAGTATATTATGTTGTAATATTGCTATGATCAATTGAGGCAGACTGAATATTATAAGGATGTTGATTACAATCAACGCGATTGTGATCTGCAATAAACCCGAGTATTTGTTCTGAATGTTTTCTATGTAAACATACATAACATCACGCCTTCATTCCTAGAGCGGGGTAGGCAGAGCTACAGAAACACCAACAACTCTAAAACAACTTGTTTATAGTTCTGTTACCACGCTTTGCACGATCAGTTCAAGAAGTTTACTAGTGTATTAGTGACAGGTTGCAAGCCCATCGCCTAACAGTACTACAAGCTCTTATTACCGTAGTCGCCTCTTACGACATCCACGGGAAGACTTGGAAATCTTGGAATGGGACTAATGTAACCCGGCACCACACTGTTTTCTATGTATTTCTTTATACTAATTGTCGTTGTTTAGTACCCATATAGTAGCTTAGTTTTCGGTCGAATCATTGTCTTATTATATTAAAAACAATAAAGAGTATGAAATTTATCAGTCACATGACATGACATGTTTATTTATGCAAAACTATATAATAACTATCCACCTTGCAAAACCGTGCGTGAATTTGATATCGGGGGACAATCTCACACAAATTATCCTAGTCCCAAACTAAGCTCTAGGCTCCTAATATGGGAAAAAGACGGTTCACTATTGAATTGCACATATTTTTTGCATAGAGCTTTTTTTCGCATAAAATCGCTTGGCCGAAAACGATTTTAACAATAGTAATCGTTTTATTTTAATTATTATAAAAACTAACTAACCTAACCTAACCTAATTTACACAAAAAGTACACGTTTAATAAAATCTGCAATTTCAGCTTGAAAGGATGTTATGCAAAAAGATAGTCAAGATGAAGACAACGATGAACATACTTATATAGAAAACATCTAAGATTATGAAACAAATACTCGCGCGCACCATGTAACTATTTTTCCATACCAGGAATCGAACCAGGGACTGCTAGCTACGTAGGCAGGTCACTACCAACTAGGCTAACGCGTCGTCAACCGATGAACCGCTGATTTGATTTTGGGTACTTTTTACCCTCCGTGTGGTTGCCGGGTTAGAACAGTGCCACTCCATGTCTTCCCGTGGATGTCGTTAGAGGCGACTTAAGGAATAAGGGCTAGGGTGATCGCACCAGTGTTGGACTCTTTAAGCTGACAGGCACCAATAATGGACACTTTACTTTTAATTCAAAGATCATAAGGTTATAAATTGATTGTTGCAAAACAAATGAATATCCTTTATTGTTTGTAAAATAAGAGTCAAGTGTCCATCATTGGACCTTGTCCATTACTGGTTCGATCACCCTAGTAGTACTGTTAGGCGATGGGCTTGCAACCTGTCACTAATACACTAGTAAACTTTTTGGCCTGATTGTGCAAAATGTGGTTAAAGAATTATCAACAAATCTTTTTAGAGTTGTTGGTATTTCTGTAGCTCTGCCTACCCCACTCTGGGAATGAAGGCGTGATGTTATGTATGTATGTATGTTATCCGCAAAAATAGGACAGTTCCCGGGAAACAGTTTGAAATCGCCGGCAACAGTTAGTTTTAAATTAAATTACTCCAGCATTTGTAAGAAAAAAGAGCAAAAAATAAATGAAAAGGTATTTGGAAGAAAAGATAATCGAATTTCAAGATTGTTCTTGACCTAAATAACTTGTCAAGTTTACTCTTAATAAAATTTTATTTATGATTTGAAAAGTTGTTTATAGAAATATTGAATATTTAACAACCTATATATAAATTAGATACTGTTGGACAGAGGGATGAGGAGAAGCAAGTAGACAGTTAGGGAAAGTGGACCGTTTGGTAAGTAGACAGATCAGGAATATGGACTGATCAGGAAGTAGACGGATAAGGAAAAGCAGCAAGCAGCTATCGGGAAAGTACACAGTTTGCAAAAGTGGACCGATCGGGAAAGTAGACCGATGGTTCCAGAGGGTTCAGAAGCCTCTTTATCCGAAGTTGGTATTGTAATTAGAAATGATTTAAATTTAAAATTTTGTTCGTTAATTTAATCAATTTATTTTTAAAACAGTGTGTATGTATCTGTAGTTTTGTTGAGTGCCAATAAAAAAAAACGATATGTTACAAATGAACCTAGTACCAAACTAAGCTCTTGGCCTGTAGGTACATACTATGGGTATTAAACAACGATAATCATACTTATATAGAGAAATACATACTTAAATACGTAGAAAACATCCAAGACTCAGGAAATAAATATCTGCCCTTACGGATTTGAATCCACGACCGCTAGCTTGTCAATATGCATTAACAAGACTAAACAACACCTAAACTTAACCTAGGCACCTCATTTGCACCGGCTAAACAACTAAAACGTATTTCTATTACTCTTAATATCGTCCATTTACCTTCTCAATCTCGTATCATATCTAATTGATTGAAGCACTCATTGTGTCTAAGTAGAATAAAGACTAATTACTTTTTTATTAGGGTTCCGTAGTCAAACTAGGCAGACTCAAGTGTCCCCCTCCCCCCTACTGCCAAAACTACAAATACTAAATACCTGAAAACAATCTTAAATGAAAAAATATCACGACTAAGTAGTTCTTGAGATACAGGCGATTTTCACACGCAAAATAGGCGCTAGACGTCGAGTTGCGGAAACCAGCCCGCCTTTTAAAAATAATTTAAAATACAGGCGATTAAAGTGTTTATACCTACTAAAATCATCTAAGATTAGTTATTACTTGTTGATGTTTGTAGTACTTAACGGCTTCGGAACCCTATACTGAGCATGGTTCGATATGCTCTTGTCCGGTTTTTTATCAATCTATTCGAACAGATACGAAGTTGAGAAAGTAAAGGGATGATAATTATGCAATTAAAAAAAAAATTTGCTTGTTCGTTGTCTTTGACTTTGTTATAAAAGGGAAATAGATTTAGGAACCAATTGTCAAACTGGCTTCTAGATAAAGTGTTTCCATAGTGTTAAGGATTTCCTCGAGCAATAATAAGTTTAGTTTTCAGCCATAATAAAATTACAAAACTAAACACTTTCCTCCGCCCTGCTCTTTATCCTTGTGGAAGACGGTCCGAATGAGAGTCGCGGCATCTTTTGCCGGATAAAAAGGCGCCAATGCAATTGTAGCTTAATTCAAAAACCTGAAGATTTGTAAGTTTTATGATTACAAAAGTATTTTAAAAACCATTTGGTGTAGAAAAAATAGTTTACGATTTTGAAAGACGAGAAAAACGGTATTAATGATGGTTGGGCCCATTTTCCTAGGACACGACGATAGCGCATGCCCTTTAGCTAGCTATGCAGTTGTGTCGCTACGGGTACAATTGGTACAAAACTTTTTGTTGGTGTTTACTTAACATAGTCACAGTATATATTTTATATTGCGGAAGCAGCAAAAACAAACGTTCGAAACGACGAACTCCCACAGACGCACGCCTAGGCCTCTACGAGACCGCTAAGTGAACATGGCAGTGCTGTCAGTCGCGAGTGTCGCGTCGAAACGAATGCTTTCCTTTGCATTTTATAATATTCTTTCTTTATAAAGACGCTATGATTGTATTAGTATACGGCTATTTGAATCCGTTGACAGAATGGGAGAAAAATTAGCCGCCATCTTGAACTTTTTAGTGATTCGACTGATTGCTTCCAAAATCGATATCTGGGGATCTGCGTGGTCTCCGACAACGCATCCGTGGACAGTATGAGAAAAAGTAGCCATTATCTTGAACTTTTTAGGTATTCGACTGATTGCTTCCAAAATCGATATCTGGGGATCTGCGTGGTCTCCGACAATGCATCCGTGGACAATATGAGAAAAAGTAGCCACCATCTTGAACTTTTTAGTTATTCGACTGATTAAAGAGAATACAGCAAAGATAGACTAATCGAAGTTAACTAGCTGTACAGACAAATGTAGATAAGTACCACGTAACTATCTCAGTGGCTTACGTCAATTTCATACATTTGTGTATCAATACATAATCGATAACGATTGTCAAATGCACCTTGGCTAGCCAAACAGCTTTACAAAAATTAAAAAAGCCTGTCTTGTAAAAATTTAAACGTGCAAACAACAAAGAAAAGTCAAGTTTAACCTTGAAATAAAAATTAATAAAAAAATGTAGCGGAAAATCTTTCTAAAGTTGACTTGGCTTCAAGTAAGCTCTCCGATCGACTATAAAAATGAAAACATAGGAAACAACCAAAGCTCGAACTAATTGAATGCTCGAGAGATTTAAAATAACCTTGTCTGAGAAAAAATATTTTTATAAAAATATCATGAATGTTCAGATTTTTCCATAAAGTTACTTCCGCTAGAAAGTGCTTTTGCTAGGGATCCAGGTTTTGCTTTTTTATTAATATTTCGTTTCTTAGAATCGAAACTACAAGATGAATAAGTTATTAGTAGTACGGATGGTATCTGAGAAGAGCACGTTAAGGGAATAAGAGTAATAACTAATAAACAATGTGGGGATATTCAACGATTACCAGAGGCCGGAATTTTCGTGGCAATTTTGAGCTATCATAGTGACTTCTCATTTATCGACTTTAAACTAGGTACATGTCGATATAATTACTTCACTTTAAAATAGACTGTTAGGAACTTTTCGTAACTAAATATATGAAAAAATGGTATTTTTTTTATAAATAGCTTATGAGACATTTACCTAACGTGTTAGCAGTAAAACAAATTTAAAACATAAAATTTAAAATAGCTGCAGTGGTTTAGATATTATTAGCCGTATTTGGGAACTAATTAATTGTAAAATTTTAATTTTCGAAGTAATTTTTAAATTTAATTGCATAAGTTAATTTCGACTTTTCACCTATACAATATTATCTGGAGGAGATCACTTTTTAGCAATAAGACCTGTTGTTTACTTCTACTTTGAATGTTACATGCAATATGCTGTTGCTACATTATTATGTCTTACGGAAGTCGATAAATGGGAAGTCACTAGCGTTATTGAAAAGCGCCACGAAAATTCCGGTCTCTAAAGATTACAAATAAACACACTGCTGATATTTTGCTTCCATAATTATGATACTATCCTTAAATGCGAAAGTAACTCTTTCTGTCTGTTGTTTTCACAGGGATCATCCAAATATTCCGAAATATTTTTCCGAATTTCCGAATTCCGAATTTTATAATCCCGTTTTCTTATAATTCCGAACTATCAAAATTCCTACTGATAAATTCACGAAAAATTAAATCACGAATGCCATAATTCCGAATTACAAACATCCAATTATCATTTGTACGATCTTTTTAAATTCCGATCTTACATTTTCCCGAATAAAATGAAAAAACAGAATTATGAAATTTGGAATTGTGAGATTTAGCCAAATTCGGAATTTCCTGTTTCGGATTTTTATGGCATCGGAATTGTAATATTCGGAAAATGATATAGTCGGAATTTTGAATAATCGGTGGTGCTAGTTGCATTCGAATTCGACAATCGTTAGCAATTATGTTTCGATTGAAAAATATATGGAATTGACGTAAGTGTCACGTTACTATCTCGGTGGCTTACGTCAATTCCATACATTTATCAATCGAAACGTAATCGCTAACGATTGTCGAATGCAACTTGTCTAGCACCACGGATTATTTAAAATTCTGAAATAGTAAATTCATGATTTTTATCATTCGTGATTTTAATTAGGAATTTTGATGGATCGGTTATATGATATTCGGAATTTCAATATTCGGTAAAAATATTTCGGAATAGTGTAAGTAGTGTACCCGTTTTCACAGCTAAACCGCTGAACCTATTCAAATGAAATTTGGTATGACGATAGCTCCCGATAAGTCCAGGGAAAGCACAAAGGGTACTTTATACCCCGAATTCTTTGCGGACAAAGTCGACGGCAGAAGCTAGTATGTAATAAAGTTGTTGGGGATCGAAAGTCTGTACATTGAAGACATTAATTTGTAAATTATAAATATCGGTTTCCTTTTACTGAACTAATGAACTACGAGTATCATTAACATCATCATGGTGGTTGGTGATCCAGTCTTGGATGTAGGTCTATTCTCTCTTCTTCCACTTGTTTTTTGCCGAAACTGTAAATAATTCAGAATTTATTTGAGGATCATCGTGTAGAACCATATAGGTTAGGAAATCTTTGTAATACAGAAGAAAAAGTGGATTGGCAAATTAATTTGTCAAAGATTTTTCGGTGAAAAGGCAAAGAACCATGCAGTTGACAAATTATGCGTTTGACGGGTACGTATGAGAGCTAATAATAATTGAGGTAGCCAACAATAGATGATAAAATCGTAAATCATAAGTCTTTATTGTGTATGAAATTTGGGTTATTACAATTATTAAACTTGTACCACCAAGTTCTATCTTCACAGATGTACACACAATTTACTTATCTATGTTATCATATCAAATAAGCAAAACAATTTAATACCTAGTCATAATACATGGCAATATAATTTTAAACACGTAAACATTATGAAAACCAAATTCAATTTACATTATGTCCATTTCAACAACCGGACAAACCAAGACAACCGGTGAAATTACTAGCATAGAGGCATTCCATCTTAGTCCTCAGGGTTGGCAATGCATTTGAGGTCTTAGGATTATAGTCTTGAGAATTCAAATGTCTATGGGTCTCAGATTCCACTTACCATCAGGTGGCCTGAGTGCTCGTGTGCCTTCTCCTTAACATAAAAAAAAAAAAAAAAAAAAAAAAAAAAAACAATCCGTCATTTAAAATTAGGATTAAATTAATTTCAGGTGTATATTCCATATATTATTTAATACTGCAGAAACATCTATTAACTTGCCACAGGTTTAATTAATAATAATAATAATAATCACAGGACAATCTCACACAAATTGACCTAGTCCCAAACTAAGCTCTAGGCTTGTACTATGGGTACTAGACAACGATAAACATACGTATATAGAGAAATAAATACTTAAATAAATAGGAAACATCCAAGACTCAGGAACAAATACTCGTTCTCATCACACAAATATCTGCCCTTACCGGGATTTGAACCCAGGACACCTAGCTTCGAAGGCAGGGTCACTCCCAACTAGGCTAGCGTGTCGTCAATTGATTTTTGAACATAATTATTTACTTCATTTGATTTAAAACTATCTCGCAAATTATTAAAAATGCTAATACTCATGGTTCATACACACTCTTAAAAACAAAAGTTGTCTCTCCTGTGGTCAATAGTTAAATAGCTTGTGTAGTTAAAGTTATGTTTTTATATGATAGGTCTAAAGCAGTCCTGACGGCGTTTTTGCGGGAATGGGCTTAGCCAGAAAATTAGGCCTTAAAAACTTTTGGTGTGTCCACAGGAAAGACGGTAACTTAAATCTGTGTATGACCCTCATAACTCATAATGCAGCAATTGTTTGTTGTTAACTTTAGTTAAGTACCGGGTTTGTACAGTTTGTGCAAATGTTGCGACCGTACTGTTCTAGCGGAAAATGCTTGCACTTGTTGGAAGCATTGTTTGTTTTTGAACGCAAACATACCAACTTCCATGATGTAAAGGCACGGTAAAGTTGCCTTATAAAACATGGTCGGCACGAGTCATCGGGTTTGAGTCCAAATACATCTCGAGCATTTTTAGGGTTCCGTAGTCAAACTAGGAACCCTTATAGTTTTGCCATGTCCGTCCGTCCGTCCGCAGTTTATCTCAGAGACTCTTTAGAGTACTAAGTCCTCCTAGTAAGGAAGCTGTAATGTGGTCAAAAGTCACGCCAATAAAGTGGTAAAATAAAAGCTTGAAAAAAATTTTTTTACTATACCTCTCCTACACGTAACTTGGGGATGTTTTTTTTTTCGTCTACCCGAATATAAGTATCGTTGGATAGGTCTTTCAAAAATATTACGGAATTGTGAAAACAATTTTTCTTTAATTTACATATGAAATATTAAGCTTTAAATGTGTCCCCCCCCCCCCTACAGCCAAAACTACAAATCCTAAAGATCAGAAAATTATCTTAAATGAAAGCGTATATAACGAATTTATAAGAAAAAATATTACGCCTAAGTAGACATCATTGGTTCTTGAGATACAGTCGATTAAAGTGTTTATACCCATTTAATTAAAATATACAACCTTACACTGAGCATGGTCCGCAATGCTCTACGTCACGCCAAAATACGTCACCTTTATCCGAGGAATTACCCCACATGACAATACCGTAACGTGGTGCTGAATCTACATAAGCGATAACTTAACTGGAGTATATAAAATGTAACCGCTACCACCATCATATCCTTGAATCTTCCGCCATGACTTCCGTCAAGGAAGTTGCCAGTTTTGAGAAAAGGCAAAAAATTCAATTACTAGCATAGAGGCTTGGTTTGGCATCGCATTGCCTTTCGGATTGCAGTTTTAAGATCTCGGCTTGTGTGCATACAATCTGTATCTCAGATCTCGTTTAACATCAGGGGGACTGTTTGCTCGTCTGCTATTCTATGCCATAAAAAAGTAGATCCGATATTATTGAAATTTCATACGAAAGTAATAAAGGCAAATACATCCCTTAATTCAAACATGGGCAGGAGGGCTAGCACAAATTGTTCGCGACTTGTTTGTCGCTCGGATAACCCTTTCTATCTTGTCTAAAATGATACGCAATGTGCAACAAACGAGAAAATACAATTTGCGCTAGCCGTACAGGATCAGTCTATGCATTACTGTCAAGGAAGGTTGACATTGATGTGTTTAACATCAATACCCAAACTATGAGACGTACCTTAACAAATAGTTACTTTGAGTGAGCATGCCCCTCTTATTTTGTGCCTTTTCTCCGTTATTATATCTTAATTAATTGTATTTAGTTATTATGCGACTTCATGCGATGTAGAACAACTACTGCTACTGTATTGCTATTGGTGAGAACCTGTAATTGGCTTTCTGAATTTATGCAAGTTTCTAATGTATTTGTGTTAGCTGTTGGTTTTCCTTAAATAAATAAATAAATAAATAAATAAATTACAGAGATAGGAAGCCATCTTGAAATTATCTGTTTTGAGCGAACTAATACTTTCAATCTCACTCACTCGCTCACAATTCTCATTTGGCAAAGACACACTGCACATAAACAATAAACAATAGTCAAAAATAATAACAGAAAAAATTAAAAAGTTATAACGGCTCGTTAAAGTTTATAACGGCACCAGTGTTCGACACTTTTAGCTAACATGCGCCAATAATTAACAGAAACTTTTAATTCAAAGATCATAGGGTTTTAAATTGACTGTTGCAAAACAAATGAATAACCCTCATCTTCTTTGAAAAAGAGTCTGTGTCGAACATTGGTCCTTTGTCGAATACTGGTACCGTTATTTAGAATAGAACAGAGATATTGATCTGTAAACAAGTAGCAAATTTAGAGACGTTGCGCTATAGCGTGACGTCAAAAAGGACTGAGCTCAGCATGTGCTGCAGCTGAAGCCACAGCGCTGGTTTTCAGCTGAACCCTGATACTTCATTTTGTACTTACCAAATTCAACAAATAGACGTTAGTGATGGTCCTCATCCTCTTGTTACTAGCGAGCGTGGCGATCACCATGCAGTTCCCGCAAATTGACAGCATGAATATGAGGAAATATGGCGGCAGGATGAACCGCCATTCATACGCGTTGCTCGCAACGTTACGCGTAACAGTTGCGTTGCGGACCGTGTCGGTTATTGTTGCACCGCCTGGCGCTAAGTCGCGCGAGAGAAGAAACAGGCTGATGTTCAGCATGGATGTTGAATTTTCCGCGTCCATTTTGCGGTTTTACCTGTTAATAAAAAAGTAGCTGAATGAAAGTACTCTTTTATCCTGATTTTAAAATTAAATTTATCAGAGAACAATCTCATACAAATTGACCTAGTCCCAGTCTAGGCTTGTATGGGTTACTGGAAAACAATAAACTTACTCATAAAAAGAAATACAAAAAAAACATGTTACTTATTAACGCTAACGCTTATGGAGAGGGAGCAACATGTTGATTCGTAGGTTTGCAAGGTGTAGTAACAACGTTAAAATTACCCTTATCAAGGCGTACTGTCAATCTTTTTATGCCTGCAGCCTATGGATCAACTATACGCAAAAGACTTACAGCGCCCTACGCGTCCAATATAATAACGCTTTTAGGATGCTGTTGGGGCTGCCGCGCCATTGCAGTGCATCGGGGATATTTTGTGAGCGGACGGATGGCTTCCATGCCATCATGCGCAAGCGCGGGGCGCGTCTCTGGTGAGGCGCCTGCGCGGCAGCCCGGACAAGCTCCTACAGATTGTGGCGGCGCGCCTAGACGGACCCTTTCTACGTCATTGGGATAATTTACACAGGGCGTCTAACTGATTAGTTCTTATTTTATGTAGTCCACCTAACATAGTTTTAAGTCTCATTTTTACTAACATATATGGAATTAATTCTGAAATAAAATCAATTATTATTATTATATTAAAGCGCTAATTTTTGTTAGAGTCAAGTCTTAGTGTCCCCCCTACAGCCGAAACTACAAATACTAAAAATCTGAAAAATATCGTCAATAAAAGCGCATATCACGAATTTAATAATACAGCTAACACGACTTATCATTGTTTCTTAAGATACAAGCGATTAAAGTCAAACCTACCAGTAGTAAGTTAAAGTCATGTATTTAAAGCCAGACTTTTCACTGTATGGGTACCGTACATACAGAGATGGAAAAAGACGGAAAAGACGTCAAAAAATAACATGGGAGGATGACATCAAACAAATAGCTTCAATACATGGCAAAGAAAAGGTGTAAGCAGGGAAATATGGAAAGCTCTAGGGGAGGCCTATGCCAAAGGGCAAGCTGATAATAATGTTACCGATGTCGAAGATTAAAATGGTATTATTAAATATAATTAAAACTTAGTAATAATTATGTACTAATAATTAAATTAAAACTATTATTACAAAATCATAAATACTTATAATCAATAGCATGATAATATCGTAAAGTTACAGTATAGCTTAGATACTAAGAATTATAAAAGGATGAAAAATAAATAAAATGGAATTGAAATATAATAAGTTTAAAACTTAATGTAACATAATATTAAGATTTTTTAAGTATTCAAATTTAGTATCATGATAGTATTATGAAATAATATTTTAGCATGTGTAAATTTAATAAAATGATATAAAATAAATAAATAAATATCAGGGGACAATCTCACACCAATTGATTTAGTCCCAAACTAAGCTAAATAAATACTTAAGTAAATACATAGAAAACATCCAAGACTCAGGAACAAATATTCGCGCTCATCACACAAATATCTGCCCTTACCGAGATTTGAACCCAGGACCGCTGGCTTCGGAGGCTAACACTCCGAACTAGGCCACCGTGTCGTCAATGTGTTATAATAATTATAATTGTTAAAATGAATTTATATAAACAGAAATAAATTATTTTTGTGTTTGTAGTACTTAACGGCTTCGGAACCCTGCACTGGGCATGGTCAGACATGCTTATGCTCGCTTTTTAAATATCGCTTATGATATTGAATGATATTACTTAACCTAGCCTTAAATTACACAGGAATAAAAAATATAATAATCTTAACTACGTAATAATCTAAAATAAAATAATATAATTAAATAACTAATCTAAATACAAATCAATTAAAACTAAATAAAAAACTGGAAAAATGAGGGCCCCCGTGGCAAAGTACCACAGATGCTGGCAGCATTTCCTCGTTGTATAGCAATGCTAATACGCTGTCCGAGGAAGCTGCCAGCTCTGTGGTCACCGGTTGTTTCAATTAGCCTTTTTGTCATGTCTTTAAAAAGGCTAATGGCACCGGGTCCCCACGGACCAAGGGTCTCGACGCCAAAAGGAACAAAGTTATATTCTGCGCCGAGACCCTTGTACTTATTATTTTTCATTGTTTCGGCCGCCTCAGCCGCCGCGCCTGGTTTATTTACTGTTCCGCGGAGGTGTGACGAGGCTAGGGTGTCTACACAAGTAGCGTCCCACACCAGCACTCGCCCCATACTCCACGGAATTAAAGACATACCGTCAGGCCTCTTGCCGTCGTCCCTAACGATACCGGTTGGCTCCAGTAAAGCGGGAACGTTGACGGATGCAAGAGACCGGCGGATAATGTCATTGAGCGCGGCGTGTCTAAAGAAGCGGCCTGCGCTTTTTTGGCATGAAAGTCCGTGGTGACCCAGAAAATCAACTTCATTGCCACAGGGGCATATGTGTGGAGTGCAGACCCGGACACCAAGACGTAAACAAACAGAAAAACGTAAATAAACAAACAGCCTTATATGTATATAATAACATACATAACGTCACGCCTTTATTCCCAGAGTGGGGTGAGTGAGGCAGAGCTACAGAATACCAACAAATAATTCTGTAACCACTTTTTGCACAATCAGGCTAAGATGTTTACCAGTGTATTAGTGACAGGTTGCAAGCCCATCGCCTAACAGTACTACAAGCCCTTATTCCCTTAGTCGCCTCTTACGACATCCACGGGAAGACATGGAGTAGCACTATTCTAACCCGGCAACCACACGGGGCATGTATATAATAATACCAATAATAAAACGAAATTTTCATACCTACTTATGAAAACTTGTCGAAACTCATAATGATCACAAGAACAAATAAAAAACAAACATTAAATAAAGTTTCGATACGTTCTCCTACAGAAACTATAATAGTATTTTCTAATCCACTGCGCCGCGTTCGACTACTTTAGATTAACATTAAATTACCGTCAATGTTCATTTATATAAAGAAGTACGATTACTGTAAGTTTACCACTGACAGAGAGTTTGCCTTCATTTAATTTTCAATTTTAATTTCATACGAATAAAGTAATTTTCAGAATACTGTTAGCCACGTCTACCGATTTAGTAAAAACTATTTTATTTGTATGACATTAAAGCTGAAAATTAAATGAAGGCAATCCATCTGTCAGTACCACTGACAGATGGATTGCCCTCAATTCAAAATAATTCAACTCAAATTAATTGAACTGTAAGGTGTGACTTAGTGGAATGATAAACCTGATGGTCGACAAAATCCCTTAAACTCCTTTTGAATTAGGGCAGGATTTAACAACGCCTTACGTTTTAATATTCCTCTTTATGTTTATCCAAAAACCTTCCAAGAGGTATTTAATAATGGATACTGGGAAATTAAAGGACATCCGATTAGCATTAAGATTTGCCTTTATTGGCAGAGATGGACTGATTTTAATATACCTTTTCACGAGATATGTTTGAGCATTTTAACCTATTATTCAATTAGATGAATTGGTTAGTCTTAGGTGGGGATTATTCAAAGAACCTGTTTGAAAAGGTAATATTGCCAGATAAGTAAATAATTTAAGATTGTAAACTAACGCTTTCCATGACTTTTGAATATATTGTAGTTACTAGACTTGTCCGAATCCATTCAAATTCATTTTTATGTATAGTAAATTGTAGTTTATGTACGCGTGTAACAGAAAAATCCCATATACCGAACGAAGCGAGGTCGGATTCATATAGTGTAAATTGTATGAACGTATAATTTTAGCTCATTCACCCGTTAAGACGTTATTGAACTTTAAACAAACATACGAACTTTGAACGCATTCGCAAACTCTCACGTAACGGGTTCTACAGAAGTGTAATGAGAAATAATTAAGGTTTTACATTACATACATACATAACATCACGCCTTCATTCCCAGAGCGGGGTAGGCAGAGCTATAGAAATACCAACAACTGTAAAAAGACTTGTTGATTCTGTAACCACATTTTGCACAAGTATCGACTAACAGTACTACAAGCCCTTATCTTAGTCGCCTCTTACGACATCTACGGGAAGACATGGAGTGGCACAATTCTAACCCGGCACCCACACGGGTCGGGTAGGTACCTACACAATGTCTAGCATAATTACGACAAAGTATTATAACATCTGACCGCGTAGTCAACGGTATTAGTGACCCACCCCAACTTCTCCTCGGTTTATGTAATTTTCTTTAACACCCGTACTTATGTACGGGTGTTAAAGAATTCTGCTTTATAGCAGAATTTATGATACCCTAGCGACCCGCCCTCGCTTCGCTCCGGCTTAAAGTGTTATACATATAAAACTTCCTCTTTAATCACTCTATCTATTTAAAAAAACGACATCAAAATTCGTTGTGTAGTTTTAAAGATATTTACATAATAGGGACAAGCAGTCAGCAGGAAGCGACTTTGTTTTACACTACGTAGTGATAAAAACTATGCAAAAAATATCTAACTGATAGTGAAATCCGTTGCGTGGTTTAGGAGTTAGCGGATACAACATACAGACAGAAAGACAGACAGACGTGAATAATGATTTTGTATTATACTAAGTAATAAAATGAAATGATAAAGAAGATGTCGGATGTAATAAATACGAGATGTGAGATCAACATTTGGCAAATAGGCAAACATAGCCAGGCATACAAAAGGCATTGGGTGAGTATTTGTACTGATATAACGAAATATACTTTCACATCGAATTTTCTCGGAAATATTCGTATTTGTCATGCCACTTCAGGGCCTCTATTCAGGTGCGTTAAAACCATGTCGTGTTTGACACGTTTTAGTATCGTTTATGCCATAGTCGCCATTATTGTAAATGACATAAGAGTTATCAAAACGTTGACAATACGGAAACAGGTCAAAAACGATATCGTTATAATAACGCAGTTGAATAGAGGCCCAGTATGACTCAGTACCCATCAAGACAACGTGGGGGAACGTCGCATAGTGAGTGATAATCGATAATAATATAGAGTAGGTAATACCAGAGTATTTTTTGTTAATTAAGATTAAGTTTGTTTTCAGTTCTTTTTAATAGTCATGCCAAAAGCATGAAGACCTAGGAAAATTAGAAGACCTGTGAAATTATTTTCAACATTTATTCTTATTTTTTAACTGAAAATGATAAATTCAAACATAACAACAATGCTGGGCCTCTATTCTACTGCGTTATAACTATATTGCTTTTGACATGTTTTAGAATCGTTTACGTCACAGTCGCCATAATTGTAAATGACATAAGAGTTATCAAAATGTTGACAATACGGAAACAGGTCACAGTCGATATCGTTTTTAACGTGTAGAATCTCGGCCCTGATTAATTCTGTAACGTCCAAAAACGAGTTTAGGAAGGCCAGTAGAATTTCTCAACGAACAATAATTAAAATATAGCAAAAAAAAAACAATCTACCACAAGTAGGCCAATGATGGCAAAGTTGGGTAGACCAAATAAATTATTTGTTAAACAATTATTTTGCCTAGATCTTGACAATCTTAACTACAACGTTACGTATACGCAGATTAGTATATAAGTTCCATTTAATATACAAACAAGTTCCTACAGTCAAAGCCCTGAAGTCCAAATTATCCGATGCTATAAATTTTAAGGAATATGACTTTACGTTAAGATAAATCCTTTGGAAAATGGGTTTTTGGTATCAAAATCAAACACACCAAAGCAAAAAAATATCTACTGGTTAGCAAATCATAACATTCCAGTTCATACGTCATTACAAAAATTTAAATTTTTGAAATTATTTGCAAGCACAAACAAGACTTTTTAGAATACTCTATAGACAAACTTATGAACGAATATGTACATAGCGTACTAAGACTACCACCATATCACCCTGATTTCAACGCAATAGAAAACATAAGGTCTCAAATACGTACGATCCGGATACGTATCCAAAAGAAACATAAATGTGACGATACGTTGGCCTAGTTGGGGTAAGGGCAGATATTTGTGTGATGAGATTTATGCGTGTATGGACTATAAGGAAATATGGCGATGTATAGAAATGTCTACCCTTAAAACATAAAGGACCATGGGCAGAAATGTCCCCCCCCACCAACAGAAATGAAACATGACTCATTTAATAGATCTCAGCAACATTATGTATTTTTACTATGGAGACGATCACCAGATGCATGGGGTTTTCTTGGAAAACCATAATCGTATCGTATGGAATTTGTTTGAAAATGAACACATATATGGATGATTTGCCTTTTTGGCCCTTGTTTTCATTAAAAAAATCCCATTGATTTTGCTACTAAAATAAGTATTTTGTCTTTTTTTGGGTCCTTATAAACATATAGACATGCATCCCGTTACTGTTGGTGGAGGGGGGACAGTGCCCATACAAATTTGCCCATTGTCCTTTGTCTGAGTATTAGAAAGCCAATACTTCAAAAGGTTTAAGTCTTATTAAGTCGTAATATAAAAATGACTACTAAGTATTTTTATACATCGTCCTATTTTCTTTTAGTCTATTGTTGCAACATCTTTATATGTCGTCAAATATACATGTAGACATTTTTATACTTTGTCAAAATTATACAGGGACGATATTATTCAAGTGGTCATTTTTATACATCACCATATTTCCTTATAGTCAATACACGCATAAATCTGTGATGAGTGCGAATATTTGTTCCTGAGTCTTGGATGTTTTCTATGTATTTAAGTTTTTATTTCTCTATCTCAGTATGATTATCATTGTCAAGTACCCATAGTACAAGCCTAGAGCGTAGTTTGGGATTAGGACAATTTTTGTGAGATTGTCCCTTGATATTTATTTATTTAAATATGAATATGACGACTCTGAAACAATTGATACAAGAAAAGATTAATAGGTATGATGTTTGGACAAAAGTATGTGACCATGTCATCAAGTCCAAAAACAACTACTTAACATATGAACATGAAGTAGCAATAGTTATTTGTGCAACAAGAGGGCAAAGTTGTTTTTTGCTGCGAGTGTTGATTTTGAATCCTGAGTGCAGCGAGGGATTCGAAGACACGAGATGCAAATAACTTTGGTTTTGTGTTGCACTACAATTTTTCACCTTAGCAGCGAGAAAATATAACCTTTATGTACACACATATCATAAACTCTCTATGATGCGTTCAAAAACTGCAAATTACGACTAGCATAAAAATAAACTGTTTTGTTACAACAAATTTCTCATTTGTGAGAATGTTATTATTACTTAATAATATGAAATTCGATATCAATATATAAACTGAATGTATCAAATTTCGAACATCTTGGAAAAACAAAGCAATTTTATTTGGCCTCGATTCTGATATCACTCGAGATGAAATTTTATTATATGGCTAGTTTCGTAATCACAGTTCATGAAAATACAGACGAGATACACCAGAGAACTGTTCAGATACTAACTGTGAAATTGCACTTGAAAATACTGTTTTGCATCATACTGTCGACCCCTTCCCTCATCATCTTATCCCATTTTCATAATCGTTGTCGTCCCCCCAATTAGTAGAGTATAATTATTTCGTTATAATGATTTCGAAGCTGGTTTTCTGGTATTTTGTTATAATGATTTGTTTACTTTATAATGATTTCGAAGCTGGTTTTCTGGTATTTTGTACGTTTGTTTTTCTTATATTATTTTAAATTTACAATAATTTGAAGTGTAACAATGGAGATCTGCATCTTTCAACTTTAGTCCTGCCTTGCAGTTAAAAATTAGGTTCCCGGTTCTTAAAAATTTATTAAAAAGAGCCATGATTTTGTCAGAGCGACTTCCAAACCGAGGTTGCCGTTTTAATCAGTACTCTCACTAAATCTGTGCCCAAATAAAATGTCCTTGGTAACTAGTTCGACTTTTATTTACCAACACGTATTCTCTATGTAATATAATTTGATCGAGGTGGTTTGAACATCTCGGTGTGATATACTTCAAACTCGTGGTCGATTTATTTAATACAAACATTCTAGGGCTATTCAAAGCTCCTGGGTTCAAATCCCGGTAAGGGCAGATATTTGTGTGATGAGCAACGAGTATTTGTTCCTGAGTCTTGGATGTTTTCTATGTATTTAAGTATTTATTTCTCTATCTAAGTATGTTTATCGTTGTCTAGTACCCATAGTACAAGCCTAGAGCTTAGTTTGGGACTAGGACAAGTAGTGTGAAATTGTCCTGTGATTATTATTATTATTATTATTTATTATTAAACATTGTTCTTAATAATTCAATAAATGCGAAAGGATTATTCACTATATCTGTATTAAGAATATTGTCTGATTTTTCAGCGGCCACAGGTAATTTTTACACTGTTATTTAGAGGACCTATAAATACACGTAGATATTTATAATTGATGGCGTCTAATAAAATCGGGGTCGAGATATGAATTATTAAAATTTTCAGTTTTTTTGTACTAAACGTAAACCTGGATATCAATATTTAAATATCTCGGCTCTGATGCACTTAAGATTATGGCAATGATGAAATCTAATCTCATCTAAAATATATGACTTTTACAAATCACATCAGTTTTACCCCAACCCCTTAGAAAAAAGAAGAAGATAAACTCTCTAAAAATTAACGGTGTTGCTATAAAAAACTTACACACGCACACTCCTCAGACGTGTCTAAAGTGACAGTGTTCTTTGGATTGACATTTAACTACTTACTAAACAAAGTGTTCAATGGTTGTTTAAGATTTAACACCTCTAATACCTCTAAGTAAGGCAGTAAGGTGTACAATATCTAAAGATTCATTGTTTTACTAATTTTACCTACCTAGCAAACACGTATTCAAATTTCAATTACACTAATTGTACAGATGTTCGTGATAAACCTCGGTCATTCACTTCCCGTCTAGAATAATACAACAATTTTAATAAAGAGTAATATCGGATATAGAATTAATCTCACAATGAGATAAACTTGGTAAGCCTAATGTGAATCACTACAAAAATAAAATAAAATTACAGCAAAGAGGCATTCCCATTAGTCTCAGTTTTTCTTTCAGCTAAAAAAACTGTTTCTAATTTCTAGTAATGTGGCTCAATTTCATAGCTGTAGTCCTTTTTGAAAAAGAGTGTCTTCATGGGGCTTGAGAGTCATCTTATAGGGGTTCCTTTTTTAGGGTTCCGTAACTAAGCAAAAACGGAAATCTTAGAGCATCATTTTGTTGTCTACCGGTCCGTCTGTCTGTCAATATCCTTTATCTCGGGAACGCTTGGAGTAGAAAATTAAGCCATGATACTCAGGTCTACAGTACATAACGTAAAAAGATACGGCCGTTTATGCCGCAAAAAACGTATGTTTCGACACTCAAGGGAATCAAAATTTAGAGGATACTTCCGATAGACCTAGAATCGTGATATTTGGTGAAAAGGAAGGTCTTACGGGGCAAGTAAAGGAAATTGTTTCTTTTGTTGCCCCATCACAAAAAAAAATCGTGATCAATCGCCTTAGTTTCCTGAGCCTAACCTGACAGAGTCGGTTTTGCGTTGACTAGACGTGTTCGCTTGCTACGTTCGCTCACCTCATTGGAACTTTAGGCAATTCATTAGTACACTACATAATTCTAAATTGATCAAAATTCCGAATTTTCATAATTTCAAATGCATTTTTTTTATAAAATACTTTATTTTTTGCTTTCGCTTGTAAATGAAAGCTAACCTAACCTACGTATAGCAAATAAATTATGGATTTTATTCAAAATAGCTCCAACGTAATTAAACTTCGGACTAATGAATTTCGGAAAAAAATTGTTTGGAATTTTAAGGTGTTCACAGAATATTGTACATATGCTATAAAATATTTCTGGCTGATTTTAAATATGCCTATGAATATTATAGACTTTTGTACAAGAATTATAATCTTATACATTTTGGATAATTAGCGTTCAAATTATAAAGCGTTATGACCTAAAACTGTATAACTTCCGATAGTTATGAACATAAATCATCATCGCGTGCCAAATACAAAAAAAACCCCATCTGCATAATAGCCGAGCTATAGGCATTTTATATGCCTAAATAATATACTCCTACCTTTTTTGTTTTATATTTTTATGTATATAAGTTTATAAAACATTAACAAAAATACACACTCCTACATACGCGGACACACAAGCCCATTATATTATTAACTTTTTTTTCTTTTCTTTTGTATGCATGCACGCTGTTAGCATGCGAAATGACCACTCCACCCAGGGGCCCACCTGAAAATCAGTGCTGGGATTAAGTGCCCCAACACATGCTGAGGTCGGCACCCATTGCCTAGAAATAAGTTATTATTTTTTACTATACTTTATATTCTATCTTTTTTTGATGTAGATTTGTTTCTGTATAGTCAGTCTGTCAGTTCAGTCAGCTCTGAGCCCTCGTTTAACTAAGTCTCACTGTTTAAACGTTTAACTTAGGCTTATTCTTTTTCATATTACTTAATTGCTATATGTGAGAACCTGTAATTGGCTATGTTTTGTTATTCTAGTTTGTAATTTCTTTTGTAAAGCTGTTGGTTTTCCATGGATTAATAAATAAATAAATAAATAAATATTTTTATTTAAACTTCTTGGCAATTTTTTTTTTTTAATTTTTAAATAATATGTGTACAAAAGTCTGACTTTCAATAATCGAAACAATAAATATATGGCAGTCAATGGGATCCTAGGGTGCCACCGACTGCACAATGGTGATAATTTTGATTCTGATTGTACTGATTTAGTAATTAACTTGCTAACTGCAAATTAATTAACTCGCTTATGCTGTGGCTTAGCATTTCAAATTACTTACTATGGCTAGGCGGAAGTGGGTCTTGGTTGGTACTGGGCCTCTTTCTTACTGCGTTATAAAGATATCGCGTTTGACGTGTTTTAGGATCGTTTATGGCTCGGTCTCCATTATTGTAAATGACATGAAAGTTATCAAAACGTTGACAATACGGAAACACGTCCGCAGCCTAGCCCAGAAAGTCTTAGTACTAGAAAGCTGTGATTTGTCATAAATATACATATTAGTAACGCCAACAAAGTGGTAAACCAAATGTTGTTTTTTTTATGTACCTCCACTACAAGTATGGTGGGGAAGTATTTTTTTTTTCTCGTCTACCCCGTATCATAGGATAGGTCTTTCAAAAATATTTCGGGTTTGTTTAAGGGATCAGTTCATGAAATATTAAGCTTTAAAGCGCTTGTTTTTGTTAGACTCAAACTCAAATAAGGCCAAGTCGGATCACTGTTAATACATTTTAATTACGGTTAATTAAAATTTATTAACAGTGATCCGACTCTGCCTTATTTATTTCTTAAAAAGTTGGTTTTATTATTCGTTATGAAAAAAGACATTGATGCTAACTAAATTATAAGTGAAAATCAAATTACAAGAACAATTAAAAAAATAGAGAAACCGTACAGAAGTTACTTACTTTTCAAAAAATCCTCATAATCCTTTTAAAATTTGTAGTTGATTATTCAGTTACTTAAACTAAACTAACAATTTAAACTTTACTCGAAACACTTCGTCACTACTTAATTAACACTGATTTACTTTCACGATCTTAATCAAATCCACTATCCTATCTTAGAAACTAGTATTTATTTTTAAGTTCACTTAAACACAACTAGAAAGTTTTCACTCGCGAAAGTTTTCAGCAAATCACTCCCGAAGCGATGAGGATCGCTGAGGTTCGGTGAAGACTGAGCTTTAGCGAGCTTTCGAGGGTCGGCTTTCGAAAGCGCATGCGTTCGTTAAATCTCGCGGCACCTGGCTGAATTCTGAGTTAGTAATATAGTTTATTATTGTTTTTGAATCCGAGGCCAAAAGCTTAAAAGCTTAAACTTATTAACCAAAAAGGAGGTTCTCAATTCGTCAGGATATATTTTTTAAATTGTTTAGTGCATTTTCTCGAAAGACCGCTGGACCGATTTGAAAAAATATTATTTTGTTCGATTGGGTATATTTTCTAGCTGGTCCCATTTTCAACACGTCAAGATGTGATGATGGGATCTTGGAGAAATCAAGGAAACTCCTCAAATATTAAAGGTATAAATATACGTAGACGACATAACAGTATTAATTCTTCTTCTTCGAATAGGGAACATGCATATTTTTTTTCTTACGCTCTCTGGAAAGTGCTACGAAAGAGAGGAATAACTGTATACGCGAAATAATTGTAGTCGATTTTTTTAATTCTAATATTTTTATTATGAAACTAACCTAGCTTAATCTAACTAATCAGATATTTATAAAATTCTGAAATTTTACCTCAAATGGGTGTAAGGCGAAAATATTTTCAAACAAACCATACATTAATTAGGTCAAACCATTTTACGTTTGTCATCGGGATGCCTTACTTTTTATCCTAGAGCAGGCAAAAGAACCAACGAGTCAAATAAATGATGAAAAGGGTACTTTGTACTGCAGAAATTGTAATGTCATATTTGTATTGCAAAAAAATATTTGGCAGAATAATACATTTTGATGCAAGTGTGTGTGCATTTTACACGACTTCTGGGTGAAAATGTCAGTTTCGCACGTGTATCAAACGATTTTTAATACATTTGAGAAAAAATATGAATGAAACAGAAATAAAAAAGTGGTTCCAAAATAAAACTTTTAAAAGAGATTTATTTGTTTTAATTAACGACAGATTTTGTAAAATGGCAACGGTTATGACCATATAGCCAAATCAAAAGAATTTAATTACATTTAAACATCATAAATCAAAGAATACTTATATTACTTTAAACTTCATTTTATTAGCAAATTAATTATTATTTATTGCACGGAAGCCAACGGTCATTCAAAATAATCGATCAACCACTAAAGCCCTTACTTATTGGGTGCTAAAGCGGACACTAAAAGTACTTATCTTTTAGCCAGTGGTCACGCATAAAAGTGATTCACGTTACGCCGTATTGGGGCGGGATTTGACTTCGGAATAGTGTAACGTGAATCCACCTTAATATTCAGTCATCTTTATCAAATCTGTTTTGAATAGTTTTTTCTACTCGTATTAGATAATTATTTAATAAATCAAGTAGTTAAGCAATTTTCATATTTAAAATAATATTACCTTTTTTTATAAATTCAATTGTGGATGATGTAATCAAAAAATAAATAAAATGAACATGCAAACTCTTTGGTTGACATGCATGACTTGAACCATAGTAAATTATTTAAAAAAAAATGTAACTACACTAGTGCAAATAAATTACCTCGATACCACTCAGGCGCAGCCTTGTGGTTTTTGACATGTTAGAAAATTTTGAATTTAACATTACAATAGAAAATTTGACACGCAGAAATTAATTTATTTTCAAATGGTAGTAAATAAGTTAGTCAATCAAAAGTCGACGTTCATAATATTTTGAATCTAAAACCGACTTTAGTTGGACTGACGTTTTTGATAGTGCTTCATCGTTTGAAACAGTTATTTTACTATTATTTTAGATTGTAGTCTCACTAACATAATGATTCGTTCGTAACTGACTTCAAAAAAAGGAGGTTATTAATTCGGGATGCTTTTTTTAAGTATGTTCCCGATAACACAAAAACCGCTGGACTGTTTTTTTTTGTTACATTGTGTGTACTTTCTAGTTGGCCCCATTTCCAGCACGTCAAGTTCTGATGATGGGATCTTGAAGAAATCGAATGGAACTCTTCACATATTATAACATTAATATACATGGATGACATAACAGTATTATTATGATCACTAAAAGGTATGAAATAAAATAAATGTTTTAATAATCTAAAAAACGTCTTCAAAAACCAAGAAACAACGTTATTAGTTTGATGTGTAAGTGTTTATGTGTGTGTTTGTCTGTGGCACCATAGCTCTTAAACGCGTAAACCGATTTAAATACAGTTTTTTTCATTTCAAAGCTGGTTTTCTATCGGTAGTTCTGAACCATGTATTATAAAAATCGGTTTAGCCGTTTTTGAGATATTGAGCTTTTATTAACCATTACTTACGCTGCATTGTTTCTATTTTGACAATATTTATGCATACATTAAGTATGATTCTAAGTTTAAGAAAACTCTGAAGGCCTGTCCTCACATCAGCAGCAAGCTGTCGTCCTCTCCTTTGAATTATTATTCAATTTCCAAAGTCGTAAGTTAAGAAGTCGGACTTCTTAAAAAAATTAGAAACAAAGTTTAAGAACATGCAGTCAAGCAAAACCCTCCCCAATCGGTTCGTCGGTTTAAACACTTTAAACTCTCGTACAAATTTACTATAGAAACCTTAATAATGGCCGTCCCTAGTATTTAAACCGAAGATAAATTGGGTTACTCTAGGTACGGGGTGCCTTTGTCACCCATAAACTTATTGTATCGAATTTTGAAAGTTGGAAATGGATTTCCATGTTATTTATGCTCATAAGTATTTATAGTCATATTTTTTTTAAAGCATAACGCTTAATAATTCCAACGTTAATAATCCATAATGTTAAACAATAATAAATACTAAAAAAAACGAATAAGTTTACTTGTAACATCGAGGTTCTGTGGTAACAAAAACATTAAAAAAAACAATTGAATTGAAAATCTCCCTCTTTTTTCGAAGTCTGTTAACAATTACTAAGCATAATTTCAGTCCGAGCACTAAGCATTCTTTAATTACTGTAACATTTATCTACGAAAATCGTGTAAGAAAATGTAGCCTGAAGGCGGGAACTCTGATTAATTACTCTGATGTGTAACGATCCGCAAGCACTGCTATTTCGTTACTTTCGTTACGTTTGTGTCCTAAATTATTTTTTTAGGAAACGCTATTCTCGTCAATTTATCTTATCGCACCGTTTCGTATTATTAGTTTCCACAATTTTCTTAATAGTGGGTTCGAATGAAATGTATCCAATTTCGGACTATATTACAATACAATAAGGTGAAAAACTGGATACATCTATTTGCAGTTGACTAGGTGTGTACGGTGACATGGTATGGTGACTCAGACATGATTTCCTTACAGATTACTCACTCCTTCAAAATATTAGTTTAAAATCAAGGTTCTTTAATACTCTCATTACGAGTTATTCATATTCACAGTCAGTGCACAGGTAACACAGCTATGAAGCAATATGGCGATTCAGTAATGAAACTAAAGCCATTTGAAACAATGAATTTGGTTTATTTCGAGATAGTTCGGTAATACAAATGTATTTCCGAACTATATCAAAATAAAAACTTTTATAGTCTGCGAGGCAGCCACATATTAGAGAATTTCTAAAGAACTCAAAATAAATATGTAAATATTTATAATTATATTTAAAAAATAACTAAAAAAAATTGTTGATTTGTATGTTTGTAGTAGTTATGAGCATGGTCCGACATGCTCTTACCCGGTTTTATAAATGTCTTCATGTTGTTGTATAAATAATGTATGTAATGTATCTTGATATAGAGCATATTCCAAGAACTTTGTATGTGTAATATCTTATGTCATGTATGACGCTTTGGCACTAACCTTTAAATCAGACATGTAATTTGGATAATAATAAATAAATAAATTCACACGCGCGAAATAAAGAATAACACACAGAAATTTAGGGAAAATTTGATGTAATTTTCAATAACCAATATTTTCTGATGTTTGAGCGTACCTAATTAACTAGAAATTAATCATCAATTTCAAAGCAATTACGGTGTGTTCCTGAAACCCGCTGAATATTAATAATTATACAGGGTTAGAGACCCCAGAACTTGACGTAAATCGGCGGCATAAAACAGCCTTTTCCTTACTGGTCTAAAATATAGTTTTAACTTTTCAATGTGTGATTAGGAGTTATTGAAGTTTTCTGGTAAAGGACGTTACATTTCGTTACACCATTGCCTTCCTTGCCTAAGAAGAGCTATAATCAAATTAAATTTGTAATTCTAAAATTTTATATCAAATCTTCAATAACGTAGGAATGCCAAATCGTTCAAGATATCTTCAAAGTTTGATTCATGATTTGACTCAAGTAACGCATTACCTTGCTATGTTGTTGGGGATGAAATTTAAGGTTTTCTATTACAAATTAAATCAATTCTTAGCTTAGGGAGACAACGGTGTACCGTAAGGTAACAATTTGTCCCAGTATGATTAAAACCTTAATACCTACCTAAATTCTAAACGAATTAGCATATTGATATGTTTATTCTATATTCTAGACCCGCGAGCTGTCTATTAACTAACATTTTATGCCAAGTTACTTCCTACAGCACTATTTTATGGGCGCTTTGCTCGTACAAATTATTTCCGTTAGTTTTTTTTTTCAGATGCTGCTACATTTTAGTATCCTATAATCAGTGATCGGAATAAGTAGTGCAATTTCGCGAGACTTCGGTGCGTAAGTTTAGTATGGATATAGCTTGTAACCCCGGGATTACATTTGCAAAGTGTTAAAGTTTGTGTTTAATTCAGAAATGTTATTAAAATATGATTTTAACGATTATTTTGGTAGCACAGAATATCGCATTGACGAAATATGTAGACACTTGCCTTGACAAAAAGTAAAAAAATATTTACAAAACCATTTTTTTTTAGATTTTTCGCATGTTCCCATTTAACTTCAATTAAGGTCATCAAGAAAATATTCTGTGAAATAATACGAGTCCCGGAATCTGGGGTCTTATCCATATTAAGTATAATGTTTAAGGTTATTCACCCGAAATTGCACTACCTATTCCGATCACTGCCTATAATATATATTTTGTTTAGCTACGCTACTTCTCGTCTTATCTTTTAGCGATCTTTCAATTTGGATTTTGAGTTTTGTATTCGCATTTACATTATCAACCCGATAGCAATAAAATATTATGATATCTTAGGGCTAATTTCATGCTCGCAACGGGATCAACAGGTTTATACCGGGTGTGACCTGTAAAAGAAGCAATAAATTGAGGGATCGTTTCCATACCACAATCGTAACAACATTTAATCTAAAACTTTTGAAAATAACTTATTGTTAACTAAATAGATTTTCCAAGCAAGCAATGTATTGCGAAAACTACGAAATTTGTAGGCTGACAGTAGATGTCAACTAGACTAATGGATGGAGTACATTGAAAATACTATTAAATTTGTTCGAAAAAAATAAAAATAAAAAAATTCATTTTTTTTTAAAGTTGTAGAATAAATGTTGCTACGTTTATAAAGTACGAAACGATCCCTCAATTTATTGCTCCTATTACACGCCACACCCGGTATAATGATTTCCAAATATTACAACAAACAAAAGCACAAAAACAATGTTTAATTTAATGTTCTTTCCCTTTTATATTTGATGTTTAAAATATTTAGGAGTTTTATTTATAATTTTAAACTTTTCGTGTCATTTTCTTTTAATCTATATTCGACCTGGTTACAAATCTATTTAGCAATCTGTCATGTCTCTTTATGTATTTATATTTAGTATATTTATAAATAGTTCTAATTTCAAAATTGAAATAATTTAATTATTTCTTGTAGTTATTTAGTTTGAGTTCTAAACGAATTAGTTTACACCGCCTGCCATGAATTTGTGTCCTCAGTTATTTCTCTTACAAGGTTGTCTGGAAGAGATCGCTATTTAGCGGTAAGACCGCCTGTTGTATACCTATGATTTAAATGTACTGTTCCATGTTCTGTTTTTATTTTTTATTTTTGGTGTTCAATAAAGAGTATTTGTATTGTATTGTATTGTATTGTCTCTTTTTAACAATAGTGGTGTCTCTATGTACTGCTTACTTATTAAGATTACTGTTAAAAAGAGAGTTAATATGTTATATCTATTATTATGTCTATATAAGCCTATTCCAATTTAACTCGCGAGATGTGACCCAGACATACCTACTGTTAACATACAAATGAAGTGTAGACATAACGTTACAGCATAAAATTCACGATGCTACTGTTTTCATAGCTCGCAGCGTCCGAGAGTTCATCTAAATCTATTTTCTTTTGGTAAGTACCTCCGGGCGGCAGAGGAAAATATTTTTACTAGTTCTGAGTCGGAATTTTTTATAAGGAAAGCATACATAAAAGCATGTGTATACGAACTGTGCGAAATTTCATGTTGTTTGTACTTCTCAAACACATATTTGTTGTAAAGTCATTTGTTGAATAGATATTTATAAATGAAAAAAAATATGGCACCTAAAGGTGGCGGATTCAAGATGGCGAATGGTCAACGATTTTGATTTTTATTAGAAACCCATGCCTTAATAACATCTATCAAAAAAATAATATATTATTATTATTAGACCGCCTGTTGTATACCTATGATTTAAATGTACTGTTCCGTGTTCTGTTTTTTTTTTTTTTTGGTGTTTAATAAAGAGTTTTTGTATTGTATTTTATTGTATTCTTCACCTCTTGTAAAGCAAAGGCCAAGTGTTCAAATTATACATTGCGATATCCTACTCGTAACAGGGTTAAAATAAATAATAAATAAAAAAAAGCTCTAGGCTTGTACTAGACAACGATAAACATACTTATATAGAGAAATACATAGAAAAGATCCAAGATTCAGGAACAAATATTCGCGTTCATCACACAAACACCGGGATTTGAACCCAGGACCGCTGGCTTCGGAGGCAGAGTCACTACCAACTAGGCCAACGTGTCGTTAGCTTCGGAGTAAGTTTTTCGGAGCATTGAATACCTAACCGCTAGTATCGGATCAAATGAAACCATACCTATACTTAAAGAATCAAGCTTAACCGTGCAAGTTCAACTCAGCGCGCAAAATTACATAGAACATCAAACTTGACTTTCCTAGTTAGTAAAATGTGCCTTCTACCGCCAGGAAGGGGGAATTTTGATTTCGCAGAGGACAGAGGACTCCGCAGATCCTCATTTCTACAAATAAAATAAAATTATAAGCAATATTCAATCGATTTTATTTTTTTTGACGACACGCTAGCTTAGTTGGGAGTGACCCTGCCTTCGAAGCTTCCTGGGTTCAAATCCCGGTAAGGGCAGATATTTGTGTGATGAGCACGAGTATTTGTTCCTGAGTCTTGGATGTTTTCTATGTATTTAAGTATATATTTCTCTCTATAAGTAAGTTTATCGTTGTCTAGTACCCATAGTACAAGCCAAGAGCTTAGTTTGGAACTAGGTCAATTTGTGTAAGATTGACCTGTGATATTATTATTATTATTTTTTATTATTTGCAAAATTTTGCCATCAAAACGCGCATTCAGTATAATAACACGCTTAGGATGCTGTTGAGATTGCCTAAGTACTGCAGTGCTTCAGGCACTGCAGTACTTAGGCAATCTCATTTAGGTTTCCATGCCGTCATGTGCAAGCGAGCTGCCTCTATAATGCAGCGCGTACAGAACAGTGCCAACGGCGTCCTGAGTGTGATCGCCAGTAGGCTGGACTGTCCTTTCAGGCATTGGAATATCTTCATGCTAGATTTAATCCTAAGTTAAAATCCTACTAACATAGTTTATAAGCTACACTGAGAAAAATAATCGCTGACAAAGTGACAATAAATGCTTTGTTACACATTTATATTTACGGCAACTAACGTCTTTTGCTACAGTAGCTGAAAGAATTTAGTGCCTGTGACAATCTTTTTACTGTCAAAAATATTTTGTGTCTGCAGCAAAAAAATTGTGGATCAAATGACAACGTCAATTTTTTTTTGTCCCCGCAACTATGCATACCTGGATCATGTAACAATGTTCAAATGCTTTGATAAGTTGACAACGTCATCGTTGTTAGCGCATCAACTTATAAACTTAAATATTATAACAACGTTGGATTTTTATTGTGCCTGCAGCTATGGATACTTTGATCGCGTAACAATGTTCAAATGCTTTGATGAGTTGACAACGTCACCGTTGTTAGCGCATCAACTTATAAACTTAAATATTATAACAACGTTGGATTTTTATTGTGCCTGCAGCTATGGATACTTTGATCGCGTAACAATGTTCAAATGCTTTGATGAGTTGACAACGTCACCGTTGTTAGCGCATCAACTTATAAACTTAAATATTATAACAACGTTGGATTTTTATTGTGCCTGCAGCTATGGATACTTTGATCGCGTAACAATGTTCAAATGCTTTGATGAGTTGACAACGTCACCGTTGTTAGCGCATCAACTTATAAACTTAAATATTATAACAACGTTGGATTTTTATTGTGCCTGCAGCTATGGATACTTTGATCGCGTAACAATGTTCAAATGCTTTGATGAGTTGACAACGTCACCGTTGTTAGCGTATTATTAGCTTATAGGTATATAGGTTGTTACTGAATAAATTTATTTTATCTTTTTTTTCTTTTATAGCTTATGCTTGTCCTTTTTTCAGGGCTCTGTACTTAATTTAATTTAATTCTTTCAGAGTTTAAGTCGTGATTTTGCCAAAGTCAAGTGTACATGATAGTAGGTATACCTATTCAGTATAGAATAGAATATAAGTACCTAATGTATTTCTCAAACAACAACAACAATACATTTAAATATGTGCAGTACATGTTAATATAACTTGTAAGTTACATCGTTTGAGTATAAATGAAGTCCTTTACTCCCCGTACTTAGTAGGTACTTAGTTAAAACTGTATCACTGTGGAGTAAGATTCGTCATCCTCAATCGTGTGTTATACTAGTTATAATAATAAATTAATGACACTTACTCGTACATAGGTAATATAACAACCTCGGATATTTATTGTGACTGTAACTATGGATACCTAGATCGCGTAACAATATTTAATACCTACCTACTTTACTAAAATAACAACGTCACCGTTTTAAATGTAAGTACCTAGCTACTTATAAGCTTTTGTAACTACTACTTAGGTTTGTCATTACCTAGGTACCTAATACCATCTAATACCGTCAAAGTCCTTATTATTGAATCAAATCGGTATTTAATGTGTATGCAGCATGTAAACTTGATCATTGTAACAATCCCTTCGTATCGAAACGTCCCTAAAGCAAATAGTCCTATTAGCATAATGACCTAAAAGCAAATTGTCCCATTAGCAAATTGACCCGAAAGCAGAATGTCCCTTTCGCAAAACAACCTAAAAGCAAGTCGTCCTATTATCAGGTTGCCCTTTTCAGCAAAACGTCCCGAAAGCGAAACGCCATGAAATCAGAATGACCTAAAAGCAAAATGTCCTATAAGCAGAACGTCCCATGGTGTAGAGACAAGAAAAAAAACGGCCAGGGGCCCGTTTAAATAATATTATTTTAATTCAGTTGAAGGAAAATAAAGTAACAATGTGTTCAATCAACTAGCTCTTCTTAACTTATTACTTAACACCACAAAAATAAAAAAAATAAAAGTACTTCTTTAATATAAAATTACAACCTTTCCTAACTCGACTGCATGTCATTTTAATAACCGTCAGATAAAATTATTTTAATATGTGTTATCTTTTTCAAGAACTCGTAATATGAAATTACACCATTTTTTAGTTTTTGCATCTCCTATTATATATTTTTTCAAATGTCATTACATTTCTACTGCGTTTCTCTTCTTTTAATTACATCCAAAAAATCATAATTCCTGCCACACTACTACATACAAACAAGCTAACTGAGACTGTCAAAGGCAGATAATAGATGAGTACATCTGCACATTTACCTCTGGTGCCATCAGAACACATTAATGAAACCTGGAACCAAGTAAAAGAAGAAAGCTTCGATCCGGTCCTGGTCCGAGGTTGCCATAATGTTTATGCACGTGTTTGCCGATTCAACAACGTTTTAATATAATAAAACGAAGATGGTCATTGTGTCAAAGTAACTAGTGTATTCGAACAAAGTCGCAAGCGCTGCTGAGCAACAAGTTTGTTCGTCTTGTTTGTACTTGTACAGTTCTTCCGCGAAGCTCATGCTGTGAGCACGGCACAGATTAATAGGGTATGTCTGTGCACGGCACGTAGTGATTAAAAGAAAAATGAGTGATCTTCAAGTGTTTCTGGAAGAAAATGCCTTAGGGCATCTTTTACAAGGGTTAATTGGTAAGTAGCTCATTCTTGTGTTTATTTATTGTTAATAGGTATATTCTAATATTGTGTTTTTTTTATTCAAATTATGGCAGATTATTAAAGGAGGTATACACGCCTGATGAACCAGAGTGTGGGTGGGTTCATCGCAACATTTGTCCCTCACCGCCAAGCTAATAGGTATAGCCTGAATGAATGAGGTACCTACCATATAGGATAATCATTAGGTACACCTATAATGTTTCTAAACACCTAATGCAAGTTATTAAGCTGATAAAATTTTATTAAGTTGGGTCCGGGATCCGGGTGTACCTACCAAAGGGTAACCAATGAAAAAGACAAAATAAACAAACATAAACCTAACCTAAACTTTACTAAGTCCTGGTTACCCTTTTGGAAGTTGTTCGTGACGAAACATAGCGAGCGTCCGATCCGCCGCCCGCCACGAAAGGGGCGCGCCAGGCTCGTGGCGTCGTAACGCCGGCGCGCGCTTGCGCCTTGCGCGTGGACGGACACTGCAGCGGAGGCGCGCTCCTTTTGCGCCCAGGCATTAGGCCTGGGTCGTTCAAACCCGCCACCCGCTAGACGTCGCGGGCGACGGCAGCTACCCGCCGCAGGTGGTGGGTTAGACCGGACCCAGGCCTTAGGGTTAGGCGTTCGTGAGCAAATCTATGACATTGAGTCATAGATTTGCTCAAATGGGTCACGAGGCCCACGAGGTGACCCTCACGTCACGTCACGTCATGTCACGTCATGTGTGTAGCGTGTACGTGCACCGGTTAAGTACTGGGGTTATGTTGACACATGTAGCAAACGAATGCGCCCACGGGGCTCACGTGTATAGCGTGGCACCCACGTGGCTCGCGTGTAATAACGTGTGCATGCGCCGGCCGCAGTGGGATTTCAGCTTCAAGCTATGATGCGCATGAATGTTTGTGTGTTATTTAGTCCACAACTTTGGTGACAGTATGTGATATTAACGCCGCCTCTCATAAAGACGAACTTGGTGACGGGTGGAAATTCATTAACGCTTGATTCAAATGTAAATAATTTGAATAACAAGTGTTTGCATGCGCGTCAGACGACGTTTGTTGGCAAAAAATAATAACATTTTTCTCCTTACATTGTTCAAATACTGTACTTACTGCCTGTATAATACCTACAATACCCTATCTCTGTTTATTATTGTCTTTTAAGTTTGTATTAAAATCACTGGTTTTTCAATGGTACATGCATTTGTAGTGTACTTAACAGTGTATTTTTGTGTGTATGATGTCCTTATCATTTATCTCCAAAAAAGCTTAATGCTATTTGTATGTAACTAAAGTCTATTAATAATAAAAACACATTTGCAGATGAAGAAGTAACCTTGGACCTACTATTGGAGTGCTCAGATGCTGAATTGTCTCTATTCTCCAAAAAGTAGGAGATAAAATAAAACTAAGAATTGCGCTCGACAAGCTACGGGTAAGAAACTATTATACAACCTAGATAGTATGTTATAGATGCACTTTTCTTCTGAAAATTCAGAAAACCGTCTATCAAAAACCAGCTAGTATTAAAGAACCAACCTTAGTAAGGTCTATAATTTTCTGTAAGTGGAAAACTGAACCCTGTCTTTGTTGTTGAATCACAAGTCTTAATTTAAGTTGTAGCATAGAGGAATAAGACATTATAAAACATTAGTCTTATCCTCTATGGTTGTAGTTATAATATAAATGAAATTTTAGGTTTTTAATGTTTTCTTTTTCTTTACTTTATTAGTAGTAAGTAATATGTAAATAAAGATTTTTATCTATCTATCTATCAGTATTCGGTGGACTTCTAAAATACTAGGTGCAACCAAATGCCTATCATGTAATGTTTGTATGATGAGTGCAAGTAGTTTTTCTATTTATTTCTCTATAGATATGTAAGTTTATCATTGCCTAGTACATTTATAGTAGCTTAGTTTGGGACTAGGTCAATTTGTATTACATTGTCCATATTTATTAATTGTTAGATATTTAGGTAGGTATTACCTTTTTGTGTTATAGAATAAACTAATCAACAAATTACATTTATATCATGTAGCTTCTTAAATATTTTTCTTTAAGTCTTTTTCTATTTATAGTTTTTTTATAAAAATACTTGCCGTGGTTGTAAGTCTATTTTAAACTTCTCGTAGAAGTTGTTTATCGCTGGTCCCTCGGGATTTGTCTAATTTTCCGGGATAAGAACTATCTAATGCTATGTCCTATTCCAGGACCTAACCTATATGTGTACCAAGTTTCATCAATCCGTTCAGTGGTTAAAGCGTGATTGAGTAAAAAACTTCCAAAATTTTTCGTTTATAATATTAGTAAGATAAGAGAAGATAAGATGTCTTTCTGTTTGGAAGCTTATAGTATAACTTAGTATTAGCAATAAATTTTACTAAAATCTGTTTCAAAATTTCAGCAATTGACTGATGGAGTGGCATCCAGCCTACCCGTTAGTTTGCCGGCACGAGTAAGGGACCTTAAAAACTTGGTCCATGTGGAGGATTTACCACTATTACAACACCATCAGGTACCTATATACCTATACTGCATAATTACATTAAAACACTAGCTTTTGCCCGCGACTCCGTCCGCATAGAAGTCGTTTTTCGCTGCTTCTTCGGGATCTGTCTATTTCTTTGGGATAAAAAGTAGCCTATGTCCTATTCCAGACTATAATCTATCTGTGCCAAATTTCATCTAGATCCGTTCAGCCGTTCTGGCGTGACAAGCATCCAAACTTTCTAATTTATAATATTAGTAAGAAAGATTTCTAAAATACTAGCGGCCGCCCGCGACTTCGTACGCGCAGAATCATTTTCCCGCTACTCCCCCTACATATTTAGATTAGATTAAACTGTGAAGTCGCGTATTGTTTGGAAATGTTTGAATTTAGCTAGACTGATTATGGCAATAAATTTCATGGTACCTAGTAGTAAGTAGGTTTGGGGCTACATGGCATTTTGTTGTCGATCGGATCTAGGCAGATGTCGATGGTTATGTGGAGCTGTCACTCCCATCCCCTCTCCATGATGCATAGCAAAAATGTATGTATCCTACATTAAGCTCTTTCTATTCTTCTTTTTAGAACTTTTTTTATTTTCAGGAATTGCCTGTATCGCCAGAGCATACTGCATTGAATATAACACAGCCTGCATCTCTGCAGTGCATCTGACGATGCCCGGTGTCGGTTAAGAAAACCTAAAACAGCTATAATTGACTTTAATTATAATATATAGACTAATTTTGTTAACTCTTGTAGTAATAAATATATACTTTATTCAATATGTTCTTGTTTTTCATACATAGTTATTAAACGTCTTATAAACGTTTTCTTGATCAAATAGTCCACCAGTTATATTTTACTGCCACCTATTCCATATTGCATTCTAATTTTGTTCCCTCAGCAACGTAACCATAACCATTTACCGGTACCTATTCTCTATTCCTTTTGCTTTCTCAGCAATTTAACATTGTGCTCGTACGAATCTGTTTTCTTTTGGCTTCCTGAGCAAATTTTGTTTTCAGACCTTCAGCTTGATTGTGTGTTATGTCTACACTTAACGGGTCCTAACAAGGTATAGTGACAATCTATGGCAATGAATAGGCCATATAACCTCATATTATATAAAAAAGAAATTCAATTGAATCTCTTTATATTTATGGGGTGTATTAAACGTCCTATCCATTGATATTGGTTCCTTACCCTAGTTCGTTAGAGCCCTTTAGGAATAAATATGACACACAAAGTGAATAGGTATGAGAACAAAGTTTAATTGCCGAGGAAGCAAAAGGAGAGAGGTTAAGAGCACAAAGTTAGATTGCTGAGGAAGCCAAAGGAGAATAGGTACTGGCACAAGGTTACATTGCTGAGGGAACCAAATTAGTGGTTAAAGGTACAAAGTTAGATTGATGGGGAAGCAAAAGGAGAATAGGTACTGGCACAAGGTTACATTGCTGAGGGAACCAAATTAGTGGTTAAAGGTACAAAGTTAGATTGATGGGGAAGCAAAAGGAGAATAGGTACTGGCACAAGGTTACATTGCTGAGGGAACCAAATTAGAGTGGTTAAAGGGACAAAGTTAGATTGCTGGGGAAGCAAAAGGAGAATAGATACTGGCACAAGGTTACATTGCTGAGGGAACCAAATTAGAGTGGTTAAAGGTACAAAGTTAGATTGCTGGTGAAGCAAAGGGAGAATAGATACTGGCACAAGGTTACATTGCTGAGGGAACCAAATTAGAGTGGTTAAAGGTACAAAGTTAGATTGCTGGTGAAGCAAAGGGAGAATAGATACTGGCACAAGGTTACATTGCTGAGGGAACCAAATTAGAGTGGTTAAAGGTACAAAGTTAGATTGCTGGGGAAGCAAAGGGAGAATAGATACTGGCACAAGGTTACATTGCTGAGGGAACCAAATTAGAGTGGTTAAAGGTACAAAGTTAGATTGCTGGTGAAGCAAAGGGAGAATAGATACTGGCACAAGGTTACATTGTTGAGGGAACCAAATTAGAGTGGTTAAAGGTACAAAGTTAGATTGCTGGGGAAGCAAAGGGAGAATAGATACTGGCACAATGTTACATTGCTGAGGGAACCAAATTAGAGTGGTTAAAGGTACAAAGTTAGATTGCTGGGGAAGCAAAGGGAGAATAGATACTGGCACAATGTTACATTGCTGATGAAGCAAAAGGAGAGTATTGTTATGGGATTAAAGTAGCTTTTGCTTCTTTGACAAAATTATTTTTGTTACATGGTCCATGGCACTTCATATGAAAATGTTGTTGCGATAACAATCTTAGGTTTGGCAATACGAACTTTGATGTGGCAACAAAAGCACTGTCGGCTCTCCCCCGTTAAAGTTTTATTGTTGCGCCAAGTAAGTGTCTTAATTATTGTTGTAATGACAAGCTTGTGTTTGACAATAAAAACTTTGATGTGACAAATAAACACCACTGTCGGCTCTCAGGGATTAAAGTTTTATTGTTGTTGTAGCAATATTTTTTTCTCAGTGTAGTTATTTAAGTCGTTTACGAACCATTTGTTTTTATTTTTTATTTTTGTATTTTAATTTATATAATTTAATTTAACCTCCTAAGACCAACCATACAACGAAATTAGCCAATGGAATATGAACCTATTACAAATGCAGTAGAGTCAATTTTCTAGTTTGATTGTCCCTCATAAAAACAAAGGAAAACCTATTTTATTTCCTTTGCAATAGGTCTATTTTCTAATAAACGTATTATGTACAATTTTTTGTACGAGAGGGCTTAGGATGTTAATTGAATTTATATTAATCTATATTAACTTGTATGGATCATAGTTGTCTGAAATAAAGTTTATTTAATTTAATTCAAAAACATCCTATTATTGCTGTATTACTAGTTAATTATTTTGGCCTAACATCATATTATTCCTTTACATATTACTAGTTGATAATTTTGGCCTTGTTGTTCATGCAGTGCCATCTCATTATCATCCTAATTACCATTTTAATAGAATGACGTTATTATTGCATTTAAGTACCGTAAAATGAAAAATTTCATTTTAACAGAGAACACGTGTGTCAACACTTAAATTTCCTGCTTTAAGTAAAATAAATGCCGAATTGAATTTTAAATTAAAGATGAATAATGCAGGTATTGTGTGACTATGATATATGCAGTTGTTAAAATTTTAACATTTACCTTCCTGCCATTACAATAATAATTATAATAATGGATTGTATCCAAGGCCCAATTCAGCACCTATCTCGGAAAGTACGACATACAGTTACAGTGAATTTAATATACTTTGTTGCATTACTTTACTTAATTTTTCTTCATAGTCGATTAGCTGATGTTTGATATTTTTCGAAACTGATTAGCGATTAGCGTCTATTTGACCTGATGGTACTATAATGATGTATAGGATGAACCCCCTGGTTCAGTAGAAGCCTTTCGCCCCTTGTTTTGAAGACATCCAATAGACCCCCAAGAAATAGAAGGAAACTTATTCCACTCATCATCTGTCGCAGTAAAAAAGGACCAGCAAAACGATTTGCGCCAAATAATAGTTTGTCGGCGGCATACAATGAAGTTTTGGTAGGTTTCCCATAAGTTTATAGAAAATCGCGAAGCAATGAATGCAAAAAAAATATGTTAGAAGTAGGTATGTACGTATGTTTACACTTTATTGTACTAAAAACAGAAATTCAAATACAGTAAGAAGAAGTTTTTGAAGAATTAATGATAAAAGTAATGCAAGCAAGCAAAAGTAATAATATGTGACTACTGTCACATAAACTACTGTTAAAATGATACATAAAATATAGTTCAAAAACCCTTAAATGTTAAAAAGTTTGTTTTTATCAGGGGAAAATCTCACACATATTGACCTAGTATCAAGCTAAGCTCTAGGCTTGTATTATGGGTAAATTTATATACTTATATAGTAAAATACATACTTAAATATACATAATTCATCCAAAACTCAGGAACGAATACTCCCGCTCTTCAAACAAACTATTAAATGTGCCTATACTCAAATCGAAGCCTGGGACCTCTAGCTTAGTACGCAAGGTCACTACAAACGAGGCTAAACCCTGCCCTCCAAAATTCTAAGGTGCTGGATGTTTTAAGATTATAACTCGTTATATTAATTTGCAGTAAAATAACTAGCGAAATGCCGACCTAGTTCAGAAACAAAAGGGCTATTTACGTTATTACTATTGCTATAAAAGCTGACAAACAATGGCGGATACGGCCACTTATGGCGTTTTTCTTTGGAACTTACTTAAAACAATGATTGCGTGTAAATTTTCGTGTCGGTTGCATCAATTTGCTCTTGCAATTTCGTGGTTAGTGTTTTATGTTAAACGCAAGTTATGCTTTAAATATAAAAAAACAAATTCAACTAACTAGTTGTATTTGTATTTAACCTGACTGACCTGACCTGTTAATAAGTATTAACCTATTGCTTTTGATATTATTTCTGTTTGAAGTTAGGTCTCAAGCAAAATGAATAACAAACAAAATGCGATCCTAATTCCAACTTATACGTTATTAAAATTCGCACGAATCTTCAAAGGATGTGACTAATGCTACTCTTATAGGATTAATTTTATTTGGTTTAATAAATACTGCGAGTAAAACTAAACACTACGGTAGCCACACTTCCTCTATCAAACCATTAAACCATGACATTACATGTAAATTAAATTCAGATGCGACACGACAAGGTTAGTACTTATATAACCGTCAATTTTTGCAGACGATCCACTCGCGACAAAGTCACAGGACAGAGCGCTAAACTGCAGCAAGGAAAAATGGCGGAAACGTTTCTCAAGATCTGCCTTATTATACTGTTTTGCTACAATGCTCTCGTGGATGGAGATGATTCATCAAATGTAACATCAGTTAAAGACCGCTATTACCCACGCTACCACTTAGCCCCGCCTTACGGATGGATGAACGACCCCAACGGGTTCAGCGTCTTTAACAACCAGTACCATCTCTTCTACCAATACAATCCAAACAGCAGTCAAGAGGCTGGCATCGCACACTGGGGTCACGCTAAAAGCAAGGATCTCCTTCACTGGGAACATCTGCCCATCGCCATTTACCCAGATCAGTGGTATGACAAAACTGGAGCTTTCTCTGGAAGCGCTTTGGTTGAAAATGAAACTCTGTATATCTTTTACACAGGTAACGTTAACCATCCCAACGAGACCCCTGATCATGAGCAGCATCAAATACTAGCAACCAGTAACGATGGTGTAACGGTAACAAAATTGGAAAATAATCCGATTATTAATGGCACTGATCGTCAGCCCAATTTCCGTGACCCTAAAGTCTGGAAACATGAGGATACTTATTATATGATTTTGGGCAACTCATTCAATAATGATACTTTGGGACGTGTCCTTTTGTACTCTTCTAAAGACATGATTACTTGGGCCAAAGTTTCTATCCTTGGACAATCAAATGGTACTCTTGGTTACATGTGGGAGTGTCCCGATTTCTTTGAGCTTGACGGTAAATTTGTGCTTCTCTTTTCCCCTCAGGGTGTAAAACCACAAGGCGACAAATATAGAAATCTTTATCAGACCGGTTACTTTATCGGTCATTTTGACTATGCTACTAATAAATTTACTCCTACTTCGGAATTTATAGAACTTGATCGAGGTCATGATTTTTATGCAACTCAAACAATTCTCGACCACCAAGGTCGTCGGATTATTGTCGCATGGTTTGACATGTGGGAACAAAATTATCCGGAGCGCAATGACGGATTCACTGGTCAGATGACTTTGGCTAGAGAATTAAGATTGAAAAACGATAGTCATTTAATTCAGTCACCTGTAGAAGAAACTTCTCAAGCCAGAGGTAGCAGTGTAGATCCACAAAACGATTCAAACGGGCAAATTTACACTTTAAAAGACAAAGCTGGAGAAATATTAATTAATGCAGTTAGCTCAAAGAATATAACTTTGAACATCGAATCGGGTTCAGTCAAAGTAACTATATCTTATGACGCTGTGAATGGGCAAGTTACGCTAGACCGCGGTAATACCGATGGTGTTCGTCGCACAATATGGAAACCGGCAGATGAGTTGCGTTGGAGAATCTTCGTAGATGCAAGCTCCATTGAACTGTTCTGTGGGGAAGGCGAGGTGACCTTCTCCAGTAGATTCTTCCCCGATGGACCTGTCACAGTTCGCTTGGGACAGGAATCCAAAGCTAACATCATTGTGTACGAAATGACGCGCACCGTAACTCACGCAGGAAACAAAAAATAATGCTTAACTCAAATTGTTTCGTTTTTTCGAATTAAATAAACTGTTTTTGCTTTAAATTTCTCGAGTGTTTTATTAATTATTATGTAAATGTTGTTGGATGTGTCAACTTAATTAATTAAAATATTAATGTAAATTAAGAGGCTTAAGTTCAGCTTATAAATTTTATTCAAAACGGCTCTGGTTTTCTTCTTTTAGCACTAAAACCATATCATCTTTCAAACAATGGTTCTTTAAGTCTAACATGCTTATTATTCATATTTATTCTTCAAATAAATAATAAATATATCTTGATATGATAAACCTCGGAACATGCAAAATGTATGAATTCCGATCAGACACATAACAATTCTGCCGTGCAGATGCTAAACCACAGTAAGTGCTACTTTTGCGATTTTTTGTTTTTTTGTGAGGCAGAATTAGTACAACAAGACGCAGATTTGTGTGTACTTGATTTATGATTTCGACGATGGGAACAGTTGAAAACCGAAGCCTCCACGTACAGTAAATGACAAAAAGTCAGTGAATAATTTTAATAACACTAACTAAAGTGCCGTAAAAATGACTACGGCCACGAATTTTGACAATTAACTGACTAAAATACAGTAGACATCTAATTTTAAACCTTAATTAGTCGGTGAAGAGGTGTCAACTTTTATACCGAAAACCGATTTAAATGCAGTAAAATAGAAATGTACTAAAATAATTGTACTGTGTTTTCAATTTTATTGTTTTTTGTACCAAACTTACTAAGCTAAAGCACAGTAAAAACATCAAACCCTTATTTTAATTCGTGTAATCCTTATCAACCATTTCCAAAAAACCACGTAAAACACAGTAACAATATGTATACTGTTATTTAAGTGGTAAATTTGTCCCGAATACAAGAGCATCATACAATTTAAAGTACAGTACTGCACTAACTTACTGCGTTTAAGATAGTAATTTGATTCTTTTCAAATGTGTTTTGCTGTAGTCGTGGCAGCACTTACTGTGCATTAGATCGGATTTTGGTCTTCAGTCGCGTTCCCGCGTTGTGCGAAGCAGACCGTCCGGCGCCACGGAGCACGTGGACTGTCGAGGTAAGTACCATTTTTTTTGTTATTATAACAATTTGCATAACATTTATTTTGCAATTTACTTAAGGTATATTAAAAACAGACTCCAGATACTCATTTTTATCAAATCAGTTCTTTGTTAGTTTGCTTTTATAAATAATTATTTCTTGTCTTTATTTCTTTCTCAATTGGTTTATTAAAGTTAACTTACTAATTCTAATAAAATTACATTACTTACCGGTTTCAACATTGTTTTTTAGTTTCCTATAACGTATAGTCCGATTGTTTTAAAGTATACAGATATATGAAAATGGGTCAATCAACTATTGTTCTTTGTACACATTTTTTTTCAAGTTTGTAAGGCTTTTAATTTTAAGTAAGAACAAAAACTAAATGGGTTTTCTTGTGTGTGTGCGTGTTTTTATTACTTACACAGATAAATACATACCTAAACAGTGAATTCTATAACCCGGTAGATAATACTTATTAAATAATTAAAATGTCTTCTTTCACTGGTAAATTAGTGGACCGTGTTGTCCCCAGTTTTGTATGAAAATAGTGGTTTGCAAAAATGATAATATTCTCATTTGGATAGCTTATTTTCACTAGTACCTACTGACAATGAATATATTGATAAAATATAGTTTATACCGGGCTTTGGTTTAACAGTGTTTTATAACTCATACTTAAATGTACAAAGAAATAGAAAAATACCATTGTGCCATTACTAGTAGTACTTAGTATTTAATTCTATTTAGGGCCAAATAGAATCTTGTCAGGCTTTAAATAATAAGATAAAGTGCCTTACAAAGTCTGATTTTGTGATTCATTGTTAAAGTTACTTCTTTAAAATAAGTTATTATTTGTAATGTAATTACATTAGTTTTTAACTAGAATTACAGTGTTTTTATTAACTATCGTGTATTATTTTTAATATACCCGAAGAATCTATAGTGACAATACTAAGTAAATAACAGTAAATTGCCTATGATACTGTAGTTTAGCATGCAATCAGCACCGTCTTAATGAGTGTACGAGTTTTGTATACAGTAACCCGATTTTTTAGTGCACTTTATTCTGCTTTTATTACGATTTTATATCTATCAGAGGGTACAGTAAATGTATCAAATTTGGAAATATCCTAATATTTTATTTCAGGACACGTTGAAAATAATTTTATTTACGTAATCATATGTTGTGTCTTCCATACTTTACTTTTACATTCAAACATTTGTAAACAATCGTAGGTAAAGTGGAAAAAAAGTATTTTGAAAGGGTTTTTTGCGTTTTTATCGAAACTTACTTTTTGCACTTACTGTTGTTTAAGTTTTGCACGGCAGAATTAACTAAATCAATTTAAACGACACAAGATAAAGGTAAAACTATCGATCCGTTCCGCAAGGATCGGTTATAGGTAACGACCTCTATATGTATACCCCTGTCAGTGACCTTTTGCACATCTAATGATGAAGTATAATTTGTGGACAATAGCGCCTCCGCAAGTAGGTGACGACGCGTTTGCCGAGATGTTACAATGCCTTCGAATCTAAGCGAGCAACATCAGAGCAGATGAGCAGAACTATTAAAAAAAATATTAAAAAGTGTTGTATCTAACTTTATTTCATGTAAACAAGTATAATTTACCCATATTACAAGAGATTAGATTGAGAATAAGTTAATTTGTTTACCGTTCAAATTCAAATCATCTATTCAGTTTAGTTTTGGCACATTAAAGCTTATTGTTCCCTGTCTAGCGCCTATAATTATGTAATAGTACAAATTGTATAGAGAGGCGACTAAGGGCTTGTAGTACTATTAGGAAATGGGTTTGCAACCTGTCACTAATACACTAGTAAATTTCTTGAGCTAATTGTGCAAAATTGGGTTACCAAATTATAAACAAGTCTTTTTAGAGTTGTTGATATTTCTGTAGCTCTGCCTACCCCACTCTGGGACTGAATGCGTGATGTTATGTATGTATGTATGTAATTTTTTACTAAGGCAACCAAGCTGAATTCTAATGCAAAAACATCATTATTTTAGTTTCAATGGAAAGTCTCCTTTACCAATTAGGCAAAATGACTCTGGAATTCTCCGGAAACATTTGCTTAAGTAAGACGATGTTGCGTGGTAGTATTAGACATATCCCATAAAGTTTTAATATCTGCTCATGTTTTGATAGGTACCTATATTAAATTTATTATTATATTTATTCGTATTTGTTTAATTACGAATTTTATAAATATTATATGTATGACTTTTATGTATGTAGGTATAATATGTATATAATCCGAGAACGATGTGGATTGAAAGAAGGTTTAGTGACGAAAATGGAAAAAGGTATGCTAAGATGGTTTGGTCATTTATAAAGGATGGATTTAAAGGAGGTGTGAAAGAGGTCAGCGAAAGTGAGTGAAGATGGTTGGTAGGGACGCTCTTGACACCGTATCCCTATAAAAACGTTTCACGAGCTAAAGGCGTGTCGGCTGCGCCAAAAAAACTAACAAAACAATGTTAGCAAAACGTTATGTTACAAAACTTGTTAAGGTCGGCGGTTTTCAAAAAAAGTATACATCGTTAAGGACAAAAATTACGAAACCTTAACTTTTCTATTTCGTTACGAAAATTAGTCCTACATTTAGATAAGTTAACTATCGTAACGAAATGGAAAAGTTAAAGTTTCTTAATTTTTGTTCTTAACGATGTACACTTTTGCTGAAAAGCGCCCAGGTACTTCCATTGCGACTTAGGAGTGAATAATGTATTGTTTGTCACAACATTTTACTTTTCTTTTGACAGTTGTCATCCCAGTACAATTTGTCGAAACTTTCAAAACTCAAAACATGACCCCTTCCCCCGCTGACGAACGCGGGGAATGTGTTCCATTCGTGACGGAAAACATGTTTCTGTATTTTAAACAAAAAACATTTTAGCCACGCCCCGTTTTTGTTCGAAAAACATGTTAGATGTTCAAAAACATCGAAAACACGGCGCAGCGGACGCGGCTTTTTTAATTTCACAAACATAATATCATTTGGCAATCCTCTTTTGTTTTCCGAAACAATTCAGGATTCAGGATTTCTGTAAAGCAGACCACAAGAAAAATTATCTAGTAAAAACTAATATCAATCCGAGCTAGTAAAGAAAATTAAATATGAAGCAATCAATTATAAAGTACTTTACCAACTAGCGCAAACTATGAACATTGACGAAGATTTCGAATTCTTCTCACTGGAAGCGAAGCCTGTATTAAAAGTAGCAAAATCTCAAAGATCAAATTCCAAAATTCACCTAGAGACGACTGGATTAACCAAGACACTATAGAAGGAATGAACAAACGCAACGTCTTATGGCATGAACTTAAGAAAAACCCAGCAGACACAGTGAAGAAGGAAATTTAAAAAAGAGCAAAACAAAGTTACCACCATAAAGCATTCGCTGACTGCAAGACAAGCCCTGAAAAAATGTGGAGATTAATAAATAACCAAGCAAGAAAGAAAGTTGTTGAAGTGCACATTCCATTCAAGCTACAAACATAATCAGGGAGAATATCAGACCTTAAAGTAAATGCTTTAATTAATACTTCTCATACATAGGTGCAACACTCGTTAGTAATATCCCAACTGTACAGAGCCTAAACTATGCTAGTACTACGTCAGGTGTAGAAATCATACTAACAGAGTGTACTTCTGCGGCACCATAATTATAAATAATTTAAATGCTAATACCAGTTCAGGATTAGACAAAAAAACAGCTAAATCAATAAAATGTATAAAAGCACTGACAGGCGAAAGGTTATAGAAGTGTAAATTTAACAAATGCTTAAAACTGGGCTACTTTCTCAATAGCTTATTTTTTTTCAAATTTACCCCAATTCACAAATCCTTTGCAAAGTCAGAACCTGGTAATTACCGCCCAATCTCAGTCCTGTTATCTTAAGGGTGTTTGAGACCCATTTTATAAAAAATCATCTCGCAGGCCATATTGAGTTGATGAATTTCCTCTATGAAAATCAGTATGGATTTAGGCCTCAATCAAATACACAGATTCATACACAGATTTAGGTTACCGTCTTTCCTGTGAACACACCGAAAGTTAACGTTTTTACGGCCTAATTTTCTGGCTAAGCCCATTCCCGCAAAACGCCGTCAGAACTGCTTTAGACCTATCATATATTATAAAAACAACTTATTTGCACACAAGCTTTTAACTATCGAACACAGGAGAGACAAATTTTGTTTTTAAGTGTGTATGACCCATACCACGACCGCAACTATAGACAACCACCAGATACTCTTGGAAAACCTGACAGAGGTTTTTTGGGTGGACCAGTCCTAAAAAATTTCGAGTGTTACCTCATAAACCCGTACATAGTTTGTAAAAATAAGTAAGACACTTCAGAATTATTTTTATCCGCGAAATCTACTACGCTTGCGGCTTATAGCGCAGCGGGCCCGCAGTGACCCACCTTTTCAACGCCATTGACGGATATTTCCGTCATGGTTGACAGCGCAAAATAGACCTTAGTATCTATGAGGCAAAGTTGTCATTCGCTGTGGTTTTGTATTTGACATAGCGTTGAAAAGGTTAATAAACATGGTCTGGATGCTTTTTCAATTCTACCCGTCTAAACTTTTTAATTGATTTGTTATGTGCGAGTAAAATAGATAATAAGTACCTACTTATCGCGCTCACTAGTTTAGTATAATAATATTATTAGTTAATTATGCATTTTGATGTTTCTTTCTCATAAAACTGAATCATCTTTTGAGAAATTAAAATCTTTACATCGATCTGATTTTTTCTATGCTCCTCGACTGCTTAACAATGTCCTCGACTGGTTAACAATGTCATTTCATTAGACATATTCCTGTGCAATAAAGATTAAAAAAAATAATTAACTACCTACCCGGTGTAACCCCATTTTCCACAATGTAAAATAAAGTATAGCCTCGTAAGACCCGGTATCCTATAGAAAGTACATAATCCAGGCAATTCAATTTAAACCTTATTTCAAGGAGTATAAAGTTCATTTTTATTTGTTTCAAAATTGAAAATATCATTTAAGTGCAAAGGTAATTGAACTTTATTTCCTTGCAGGTAGATTCAAATTCCTACTCACAAAAATCTACCAGATTGTAGTATGGTGGGTCTCAAGAGGATATACAAAGACATGCTTGATTTTATCATTCAGCTCTTGTTCTTGGCCTAGGCTTCATACATATCCATGGTCTTTGTTGACATTAACCTCCTTGTTATGTTTTTTGTATGTTTATGTTTGTTTTCATCAAAATCACCAGGCGCGTGCGCTGGCTTGAGCGCCTCAAGATAGGCGCCGAGCGCCTAATCCGAGTCAGTCGTTCGGCTGCCACCGATCAATCAATACGTGTTTGAGCGAGATAGCGTAATATAGAGTTTACGCAAGTAACACGATTGCATGTACCTGTCCTGTCACCGTTCTTATTGTGAGATACATTGGCATCTCACTTACGCAACAATGTTAGCAATCAATTTACCTCTATTGCTCCTTATTGCATGATTATGCTAATCTTTCACAGCTGTGTATGTGATGTTTGCGAATGTAGGTGCCGCATCATGCATTATTTTAGTATTTTGTACGGCGACAACATGTCTTCCCATTAAACTTTAACCTCCTAAGACCCACCATACAACGAAATTCGCCAATGGAATATGAACCTATTACAAATGAAATAGAGTCAATTTTCTAGTTTGATAGTCCCTCATACAAACAAAAGAAAACCTACTTTATTCCATTTGCTATATTCCATATTTTCTAATGAACGTATTATGTTCATTTTTTGAACGAGAGGTCTTAGAAGGATAGTCTAAGGTGTCATCGGCATTTTTTGCTGACATAAAGACATAAGACTTTTTTTTTTTTATGTTAAAGAGAAGGCACACGAGCACTCTGGCCACCTGATGGTAAGTGGAATGTGAGACCCATAGACATTTGAATTCTCAAGACTATAATCCTAAGACCTCAAATGCGTTGCCAACCCTGAGGACTAAGATGGAATGCCTCTATGCTAGTCATTTCACCGGTTGTCTTATCCCCACACCGGAACACAACAATGCAAACACTGTTACTTGGCGGGTGGTTAATGGATAAGATGGTGGTAGCGATCCGGATGGACCTTGCACAGGGTGCAATTCTGTAATGTGCACGAACTTAAATGAGATTTTCGGCTAAAATATTCTATTCAATTTTTTACGCGTTTGTACTGGAACTTGGAAGGGTGGGAGGAACGACCATAGAGACGATCAACCGCCCCTTCGCAGGCAACATCATCATCATACTTACCTTTAACGACCATAATCAACTAGACACGAACAAAAGAAGAATCACTAATACAAGCCTTACAAAGAAAACGGGCGCTTTCGATTTTATCAAGTATAAATGTATTGCAACGCAAGTACATTGCAAAATTTCAAAATTATGTTCGATATTATTGATCTTGAGACATTTTGGAAGTCTTTAGTTCAATTTTACTGTAAGAAAATGAGAGTTTATGCTACAAAATAGTACATTTTGATTCAAGTGCGGAAAGTATGTCATTTTACACGAGTCCCAAAGTATCTTGGCCCGAGCTGCAAGCGAGGGACAAGAGTCGGGACGAGTTAAAATGACAGTTCCGCACGTGTATCAAACGACGTTTTTTAATACATTTGCGAAAAAATATCAATGAAACAATAATAAATCAGTAAATAAAACTATTACAAGAGACAAATTTACTTTTAATTGACACTGACTTTATGAAATGGCAACGGTTGTGACCATTCAGCCAAATAAAAAAAAGTCACAGTAATTTAATTAAATACCTATATTTAAAAATATTTTTTTTTTATATTACCTAAGTATATACATTTTATGTGTGTATGTATGTTTGTATTTAATTTTAATATTTTAAATTGTATTACCTATGTATAGTCTCAATGCTAAATGACGAAATCAAAAAGTGGTTGAACATGCAAACTCTTTGGTTGGATGCACGGCTTGGAAGTTGAAACAAAATTATAATTAAAAACAATGGAAAACTATAACGCACTAGTGCGTAATATCCAACTTTTCGCACGATATACAGCTACGAAAAGTACCACTTTTTGAGCAACCGTGTTAAAAATATTATTAATTTATAAATAATATAAAGTTAATTTTGTGGCAAAAAATATAATCTCCTTACTTTTTTGTTCTTACCTTACGTTATGTTAATTTGTTGTAATATAAAAAAATAAATGTTTAACCATGTAAAATTAAATTAATTAAAACATAAACCTTATTATTAAAACTAAAATTAAAAAATACTTAACATAAATCAAACAAGTTTATCCAGTTGTTTCCATTAAGCCTTTTTGAGTTTTTCGGTAACAGGCCAAAATACTACCAGAGCCTGTAGCCAAGACGCGTTCGCTAACTAGCATTTCTATTCGTTAGCGTGAATTGTGAATTTTCGTATGACGTGATCTACCAGTGCAGCAGTGACGCGATTGGTTTAAAAACCAAACGAATCGAAGCGTTAGTTAGCGAACGCATCTTGGCTAGGGCCTCTAGTCCCCACGGACTAAGGGTGTCGACGCCGAAACGACCGTTGTTATATTCTGCACCGAGAGCCTTGTACTTTTTTGTACTCCTTACATTCTATTTCAACTTCTGGAAAAAAGCGTTAGCACCATACCAGTATTTTTGACAACGGAAATATAATTAAATCAATAACACTTATTTTATTACATTTAGTTATATTTTTTCTTTATTGGTGATTAGATTTAGCCCGTGTGGTTGCCGGGTTAGAATAGTGCCACTCCATGTCTTCCCGTGGATGTCGTAAGAGGCGACTCAGGGGATAAGGGCTTGTAGTATTGATAGGCGATGGGCTTGAAACCTGTCACTAATACACTAGTAAACTTCTTGGCCTGATTGTGCAAAATGTGGTTACAGAATTATTAACAAGTCTTTTTGTAGTTGTTGGTATTTCTGTAGCTCTGCCTACCCCACTCTGGGAATGAAGCCGTGATGTTATGTATGTATGTATGGTGATTAGATTGTGGTAATCAGAAGGGCGTGAGCACAGCTTAGCTGAATTTGAGATCACCCGTTGTCAGCCATGGAGAGATTACATTAATTAGCGATACAAAACTAGGCTTATTAATAAATATAACTGTTTATTAGTAATACCTAATCTAATGATAAGAAATTTTAAATAATATATCACAAATATTACAAATATCACAAATAATTTTATCAGCATGATAATTTGGACAGGAAATATAATTTAAATAAGACACCGCAAAACATAATTTTCATATTTGATGTATTGTAAATACATAGTGCCAGTTGACAAGGTTCCGACCCGATGTAGGGTTCCGTAGGCCAATGGGTTTCCATTAATATGCTTAGGCTGTCCGTCTGTCCGTCCTTAATTTTAAGAGATATATCTTTTGATATTAGATAGCGCGCTATTTTTTTTTAGAATATAAACATTAATGACGCGATTAAAGAAAATGACATAATAAAAGAGCCCGCAAAATGAACTTTTTTTAACGTATTTTAACTTTTTTTATATCGTAATAACAGTAAATCGTACAAGCGTCAAATTTGGTACGATTATAATACGAACCCTGAAGATAAACAAATAATACTAATAAATGGTCAAGGGTGAGATGGGCTCGCGCTGAATCGATTCGAAATCGCACTCAAATTGGAATGTAATAATACTGTGCGGTGGTACGGAGCCCTCAGTGAGCGAGTTCGTCTCGCATTTGACATCTTTTAAATATTTACCCTAATTAAGTTTAATATATATATATTTAATTCAAATCGTTAGAATCAAGCGACTCTGTACACAAAAATTTCGACATTGAGTTACAAATGCAATTTGCAGTAATTAAATTTAGTCGTATAATCCAGTAGACAGCGCAGATTGTGTTGGTTAATCTACGTAGATAATTAAAACCGGGCAAGAGCATGTCGGACCTATACCTACAATAAATAATAATAATTCTTGATTTAAATACCTACCTATGTAAGAAATTGTAATGATATTGCAGTGCCCTCCCAGGGTTTATGTTAGAGCATTTAATATATTATAACATCTTTGTGAATACAACATAAGGCAATAAAGTATATGAATACCATACTACAAACATAAAATCAACACGTAATAACTTATTTTCTATTTAAAGTCATTTGGTGCTGTGTTAGACTATTTTAGTGGGTAAATATAAACACTTTAATCGCCTGTATCTCAAGAAACAATGAGGTCTACTTAGTCGTGATAGTCTGATAGTTTTCCTTTGAAATTCGTTATATGCGCTTTCATTTAAGTTTTTTTTTCTGATTTTTAGTATTTGTAATTTTAAACCTAACGACACCCCACTCTATGGGGTAGACGAGAAAATACATCCCCACGTTACGTGTAGAGGAGGTACCTTATTATTTTTTTTTACATTTTAATGTTCTACTTTGATGGCGTGACTAATATTCATGCCAAATTACAGCTTTCTAGTACTAAAAGTCTCTGCGCTAGGCTGCAGACGGACGGAAGGGTTCCTAGTTTGACTACGGAACTCTAAAATGATTAGATAATGAAAACTCTAAAGTAAGAAAAATCCGATCAAGCGCGACGGGCTCACGCACGTTTTCATTTTAACCTCTTGACGCTCACCATACGACAAAAAGGGTGATTTTTATGAGTAGGAATTTGAATCTACCAGCAAGGAAATACAGTTCAATCATCTTTGCTCTGAAATGTCATTTTCAATTTTGTAACAAATAAAAATGAACTCTATGCTCATTCAGATTGCAGTTTAAACTAAATTACCTGGATGTCCTATAGCCCACCGGGTTTCACGAAATTAAAACCAGGCAAGAGCATGTCAGACCATACTCAATGTACGGTTCCGAAGCCGCTCAGTGCGGTAGTGGACCTACACACACAAAACTCTATCACAAAAAACAACAAGTATCGACTAATTTTCTATTTGAAGTTCACCAATCAAGTGTACTCAAGCGTGATAGTTTTCCTTTTGAATTTATATTTTTTTTATCATAAAATATATTTTTCAGATTTTTAATACCTACTTGTAGATTTGGTTATATTTTAGAGGTAAAGACGCTTTGTAGAAATAGAAATAGAAATAGAAACATTTATTGGATCACAAGAAAAAAAAACAGTTCAAAGATAAAATAACAAAAATAATGGCAACAAACTACAAATTAAACAAAAAAAAAGAAACTAATTGATAAAAAAAAACAATTATAGCATAGTGTTGCCATGAGTGGTCCTGTGATGTCGAAAATGACACCACTCGGCACTGTATCACGGCATCAACCGCGACGCTGATTTTCAGTGGCGCCAAAGTGACACACAAACGATGAGACAGCAGACTACACAGACACTAAGGGAAGTGAAATAAGAATACGAAGTTGATAAATTAAGCATACTTTAAAATAAATAAATGGAAATTAACGAAGGAGAACAAATTGGTCATGAAAATTATGTACATAAAATTAACAGGAACGAAACTGACCACAGAAAAAGGAAGGACAGAACTTGTAGCACCAAGAGTGTATTATTTAGACCGCGGACAGACAGACAGACGAAAATGGTTAGACTTTAAGGGTTATTTGTTGATAACGAAACTCTAAAAAGACCTTTATTTCTCGCCATTAAGCATCAGAATGTCACAAATAATATAATATGTATTTACGTTTTCGGATCCCAGATTTACTTCCAATGCCGTTTTGCTGAAGTGATCCATTGTGTAAGTTGTCAAAGAATTTCTGTTTAAGTGAAATTTGCGTTCTTTCGAGAAGTTTCCTATGGTTCATTACGTGACTAATAACTTAACTCTAGCAGGATCAAGTGAGTGTACGTGCGAAACGATTTAAAGTTTGAAGGCCAAACAAGAATCAAAAGGCAACGCTAAATGTACTTCCGCGCAAACAACGTGCTTTGGAGACAGTTTATGCGTATAGTTCAAATAATCACAGATTGCTGATTAGTAGAAACACCGAAACATTTTATTCAAAAAGTAGTTCACCATGGATAAGCATGAATCAAAAATCATCCTCAATGATCATAGGGTTACGAAGATATATTTTTTATAAAAGAGGGAGCAAGCGAGCCTCCGGGTTTCCTAATGAGAAGTAATCACCACCGCCCATGAACACCGGCAACTCAAATAGAGTTCTCCGTCCAATTCCACCAAAAACATCGCCTTCGCCTTACTCACTTAATATAGTGTCTTTTTTTGTGCAATAAATAAATAAGACTTGCGAAATGGTGGTACGGTTGAAAAAGAACACTATCGAGGTTTGGTTTCTCATTGTTTTCACGAAAAAACAAGGTACAATAATTCAGTTTAATATAATATCTAAACAACATACAAATAGGCGTCTCCTACTTCATTATTATAAGCTTCACCTTGTGTCATTGTATCTGTCTAACCCTGGGTTCCTATATAAAAACGTCTCGTTAAATTCATGCATCAAATTTTAACGAGAAGTTTTGAATATAGGAACCCAGGGTTAGGCACTGTAGCTCTAAATGAGAATGAAAATTTCGTTAGACCGTTTAAGATTGATTAACCCTGAGAAGAGCTTTCACAGTTGTGATGGGATTATTATCTATTATAGCACTCTTTATAGATAAATAATAAAAATAATAAATAAAATATTTTTTTATTTAGGTATAAACCATAATTAATAATTTAATTTAATCTAATCTAATTTATAATTTACAATTTAATTTAATTTACAATCATTGTTTATAGTTATTGCACAATCATTGCACATTACGCACATTTTTATTTTTATCCCGGCAACATTTTAAATTAAGTTTTCATCATCGCCAACGCCATGTTAACGCCGTGTTATCCTAGTTGTCATTTGTTTTAAGTGTATATTTTTTGTGAGCGTTGAATAAAAATGTTTCTATTCTATTCTCTATTCGATTCATCAACAAAGTTACTTTGTTGTTAGCAAAAAAGGTAAAATCTGGGGTCCTGGTCAAAATGGGGATAACGGGAGTACTAGACTTAAACCCTTTTTCACTTGATCTTCAGAAGACAACACTTCTTGAGTAGGACTCCAGAAATTTGCATGTAATTGAGCATAGCAAGCACGTGACATTGCAATAGAGCTGGCGCCTATTGTACATAGCTTGTAGCTAAAGACGCCACAAACGGCTTGTTAACAGAGATAATCTATTAACAAGCTATCTGTGGCTGGCTTTGACCATCTAATCCTTTGACTGATTAGAAATCAACTGATAGTAGATCATCTTTGAACAAAGGTACATCGTGCAACATGGACGCAATACTTCGCTTTGTACGTATGCGCTATAAACATGTTTATACCTAAGGCAGTCGGGTCTGCGATGATATTATAAGTAAATAAAATAAATAAATATCACTCACACACAAAGAAACACATTTAAAAAAATACGAGGTTTAAAGAGGCTTACTTTAGGTACTAAGTAAAGCATAAGTTCGACAATAAATAAAGGATTACAAGTAATATTAAAATACATACATGCACAAGTAAGAAAAGTAGTTGTTCATTCAACTTTCCCAAAACGAGCAAATAGTAAATACACCGCAAACTTTAGACTGTATGGACGACCCTACGTACCCAAGCGCACATTTGTAACTACAATGACTCCTAAGGCTGCGTTTCCACCAGAGATGTGCGAGGATGCGTTGCGAGGGATGTGTTTGTCATTAACCAATAGAAACGCTTCATTTACCTATCCTCGCTTAGCTTAGCTCTGGTGGAAACAGCTCAGAGGAGCGAGGTTTTTGTACCTACATACAAACGAAGGGAAAGATATGTGCGAGGAATGTGTTGCGAGGCGGCGTCTGGCTAAGATGTGCGAGGTAGCTGAGCGGTGCGAGGATGCGTAGCGAGGATTCCGGGACTACGCTCGCGTCCGTCGGCCAACACATCCTCGCACCGCTCAGCCTCTGTCACCTCCTCGTTACACAGCCTCGCGCCGCTCAGCTGCCTCGCACATCTTTGATGGAAACATTCACGCCGTTACACCTCCTCGTTACACAGCCTCGCGCCACTTAGCTACCTCGCACTTCTCTGGTGGAAACGCAGCCTAAAGGGCCGGAGATATACTACTTTTCTACTTTTACTGTGCTATTTACTGGGGCAAAATGTGGCGGCGTCTCACAAGAATAGTCTCAAGTACGTGTTAGCACAATACTAAGACTGCCTTTTCACTGAAGCGGACATGAGTGGAGACGACCGGAATGAGGTTATAAAAGTAGAAGTGAATTCTATATGGTTCTACTGAAGCAGATATAAGTGGACTCAAGGAGAGCGGGGCTGTTTATTAAATAGGCATTAGCCCTAACAAGGTGGGATTACCATAACTAGGTGTGCAGTTTCAGTTCAAAAAAACCGGCCAAGTGCATGTCGGACCACGCACAGTGAAGGGTCCCGTAGCTGGGATGAACGTTCATGGTTGAAATTCATTTTTTTTTAATTAAAATTTCTTTCATTAAAAGTGAATCGAGTTCAAAACAATTTTGGTTGGAAGTATTTCGTATGTTCTACTACTGTAATTTTTATAAGAATGTTTGTTTTTAACAGTTCAAAAGCTACCCTGACACCAAAAAGGCCTGCGCCGGGGCCCAAATTGCTGCCTTGGCACCGTGAAGCACGACGTCTGTTTGCCCAAAATCACCAAAACTGCACAATTGAGCAGTGGACCCCAGTTCTCTTCTCAGACGAGTGCAAGATGTGCCTGAACGGCTGCGATAGAAGAGGACGAGTGTACAGGAGATTGGGAGAGCAATTCTCTTAATGTTACATCTCCGAAAGAGTCGCCTACGGAGGTGGTTCCGTCATGTTCTGGGGCGGCATTTCCTGCGATGGGCGAACGGAGCTGGTTTTCGTACCTGGTGGTGGCCGTGGCGGTGGTTTGAATGCTGCCAGGTACATCACCAAAATCCTGGAGGAGCATGTCGTCCCTTACGCGGGTATTTTTGATGAGGGGTTTATCCTGATTCAGGAAAATGCCCCTTGTCATACCGCAAGGGCCACCTCAGCGTACCTTCGCGAGGTGGGGATCGACACCATGGACTGGCCAGGAGCCCGGACCTAAACCCTAATGAGCACATGCGGGACTTCCTGAAAAGGAGGGTTAGGCAGCAGAATCCTGCCCCGTCTCATGTGGAGGAGCTGAAGCAAGTTTTGGTGGAGGAATGGGAAGCCATCCCGCAAGATTACGTGAAAATCCTAATAAAATCAATGAAAAATTGATTTTATTAGATTGTGTGAGGAGGGCTAGGGGAGGGAATACCAAGTACTGGTGTATTTTTTTTTTTGTAATAAATACCTTTAACGATTAAAATGCTTATCATTCTTAGTTTCCATAATCCCTTTTTAAAGCGTTTTTCACCATTTTCTGAGTTCAGAGCATATTTCAGGAAATAACGCGTTACATTATCAGCTTTCATTTGGTACTACCATTTTTAAATTCGAGTAAAGATGTACAAAGATATTGAGTGAACATGGAAAAATGCAAAGTGATGCAACTGTTTTGCTCGCGAGTGTAAAATCGTTTATGTCACAGTCGCCATTATTGTAAATGACATGAGAGTTATTAAAACGTTGACAATACGGAAACAGGTCAAAAACGATATCGTTATTACCTTGTAGAATTCCAGCCCTGGGGTAAGATTAGAGAAAGATATAATGATGACGTCGATATTTGCATTTATTATAGTACACAATTTGACCGGTTTACATTTGGCACACATGTTGTTTACAGTTTGAAGTGCCTTCTTGATCGAGTTACCTTAAACGCAAGATGCCAATGGGCGTTATACCTAAACAAGAAATTGCCAAAAAAGCTGTTTGACCTAAACGAGGGATGCGTATGAAGCAGCATGCCTCAAATGTAAAATTGACTAAGAAGCAGATTGCCTAAATTTAAATTACCTGTAAAGCAGTTTGCTCTAAATACAGAATGACTTAAAAGGCTGATTGGACTAAACGAGAGATACCAAAGAAGCAGCATGACTGAAATGTGAATTGAGATCGGTATGTTTAATATGTGCATAGACTGGAAAATTGTTAGCGAAAAAGAGAATAACGGCGAAGAAGACAGGTATCATAGCCCCGATGTAGTGGACAATGATGGCTCTAGTTTTTGGTTCTACCCTTTTGGGCGTTGCAGGAAGAGGGGGGTAGTTTTGGTGTTATTTGTTTTGTAGGCATTAACCACTTAGGCATTTTGATGTGTAGGCATTTAACCACTTAGACATTTTGCTTTGGACGCATATTACCATTTAGGCATTGAACCATTTAGGCATCCTGCTTAGTAGGCATCGACATTAGGCAATCTGCTTCTTAGTAAATTTTACATTTTAGGCATACTGCTTCATAGGCATCCCTCGTTTAAGGCAAAAAGCTTTTAAGGCAAATGTCATGTTTAGGTATAACGCCTTTATTGGCATCTTGCGTTTAAGGTAACTAAATCAAGAGGGATACGTATACGATTCACATCAACAAAACACAAAAAATGCATTTTCCCTATTATCACAACCACAAATTATATCTATGTTTCTCGCTGGCAGGGTCAGCTGTCCGTAACAATAAAAGTTGGCTTCAGGCAACCAGGCCCGTATTTACTAACACCTTACAGGCTAAAAAAATATAGTCATAACTCATAAGTATTAAATAAAACTTGAAATTTTAGTTTTTAGCAGTGCCGTTTATGTATACAAGAAATTAAAGGAATGAAAATTTTGATTTAGATTTCTTTTTTCCGGGTACCTCTCTTCCGGCTGACCTCCCGATTCAAAAGAAGTTAATTTATGCCTTTACTTCTGCAGTGCTACTTATTGTACCGGTATTATATAAGGAGGCTGAAACCTGTCTCTATTTATTACTGTATACCCCACTTATTTCATGAACGAGGCAATATAAATTGACAAACCCAATTAACTAGCCTTTATTCTTTGTTATTTCTGTATAAAAAAGGTTTTATCTTCATTCCTTCAGGTTTATTACGTCTTCACTCATGCGAAAATGAACAGAACATCAGCTTCATATTGGAAGTTAACGGATCTAAACATGGAAAAGCACAAAAAGGTCAAAACATTTTAGTCAGTTTCCGCTGTCAACAAGGAATACTTATAGTTCGACATGCCCATTGCATCTGTCCGTCTGTCCGTGGTTTAACTCAAAGACTTTTTGTACTACAAAGCTGTAATTCTGAATATTTACATTTAAATTGCGCCGAAATTGTAAAACAGCATTTGAAACTAGTTATTTGTGCTACTGCTCTCTGCAGTAGTGTTGGTTCTTACTGCAACTGTTGATTTTGAATTCCGATCAAGCAAAGGATTGTAGGTTAGAATCCTGAATGCCGCGAGGGACTCAAGGACACGAGATGCTAATAACTTTAGTCTCGATACGACCACCAGATATGGTAAAGATTGGTAAAGTTGCTTCGTCTCACGCACGCAGCAAAATCTAATTTAGCTTACTGTGTTTCTTGTCTTCATCCAAAGAACACATAGGCGTTATGGTTATTGGGTGTTAGATTCGAACACAACCAACTTTAGTACATGTGGCCTGGGCCTCTATTCAACCGCGTTATAACGATATCGTGTTTGACGTGTTGTAGAATCGTTTATGTCACAGTCGCCATTATTGTAAATGACATAAGAGTTATGAAAACGTTGACAATACGGAAACACGTCACGTAACGTAACGATATCGTTATTACCGTGTAGAATCCCACCACTGTTAAGGTATTAATAGTAACACGATTACCGTTAAACCTATTAGCAAGGTTCGCTTTGAAACCTTTCAGTATCCGTAGTATCACAATGGTGGACGGTGAGTTTCATTTTAACGTTACAACTCCGGATAAAAAATGGGGTGTTAGTTTAACGTGTTTTTCTAAAAATATGTATGGCTGTGGATCTGTGCGTCTGTCTGTGGCATCAGCACCCAAACGGATAAACCTATATGGATGCATTTTTTTTATTTAAAATAAGCTATTTTCAAACTGGTCGCAATCTTAGCACGAATCAGCTTCGAAAGAAGAGAGTCGATATTATATGGGGGTTTTTATCTCTTTTTTTCTCACTTATCGCTCAGTGCGTCTTTGTCGTTACAGACTAGTTTATAAAGGAGATCCGAGCGACAAAAAAGTCGCGGAAAACGTGCTAGCTCTTCCGTAGAAACTAACTAATGATGTGTTTTTCTAGTTTCCCTCGATCCAGAAAAGGGTTGTTTATCTAATATCCTGTATTTTTATGTAAGTTACGTGACTAGGGTCGGAATGATTGAATTTCGTGGCTCATGTTTGATGGTAAATACAAGTCGTTCGTGTAGCTCAAAATTATTGGGTTACATTTTGATAGAGATTAGTTTTTCATATACTCGTAGATGTAGTGTACTGAATTTGCTCACTTCATTAGCTATCAGTAACCTGTACATACAGTTGGATAGTAAAAATATTGAGCATGCCTGAGTATGACAAGAATGCTTAAGATTTTATTTCAACAACGGACTTTTGGAGTTTTGAAAATAATTTAAAAAAAAAACTAAATCCAAAAAGTTTTTTCAGTAAATAGACCACAAAACGGCTCTTTTACACGTCGGTAATATGAAGTGAATTTACTAGCGCTTCGGAAAAGACCGTCATTGCGGAGAAGAAGCGCCGCAAGAAATTCTAGCAGAAGGTCATTTTTTCAGTCATAAAGTATAATAATACTTAAAAGTAAGTTACATTACACGTACTTAATAAAGTAATAAATAATAATTGCTAAAAGTAGAACAAATAAAATCATTACAAATGTAAGGCTGATAACATTAAACTAAAAATAATGAGTATAGAACAGCACGAAGAGGTCTCTAAGCCATAACTTGAATGATTAACTGAACCAGTCCTTGTAAACGTGAACAGACCGGACCCCACAAAAAGTATCCGTTCACGAGTGCCAGTGAAATGGTGTCCCTTTGTTTAATTTCACCGAATTTCACTTCAGGGGAAGCTATTTTCTGTTGAAACCTAGTTGTTTAAAGTTTATCTTAAATGTAAGTTACGTTGGTAACTCAGGTTGGGTTTTACTTGGAACTATCACAAAATCTTAACTCCTGCGCCAAAAAAACATGTCAGTGATTTTTTTTTGAAAAGTGATGTGTTTTACTATATTAGTGATGACAAAACAAGGGTAAACCATTTGAAATTCTACCTTAGGTTATTGAAATATCTGAAGGTGTACAATTTCAGCCAATTCTAGCACATGAAAAGTAGTTCAAAATTGACTTGCACGATTTTAAACCACAAAATATTATTATACTGACAAATGAGACTAAAAGTGACAAACTCAATATGTATATGGATATAATTAAACAAAAGATTCTGAAAATAAACGCATTAAAACCTGGCTTTAGTCATATCAGTCACATTCATTAAAATACTCTTTCAAATAACAGTGTTAATAACGTATTGTACGTAATTTAATCAGGCTAGGTGTGTCGGAAGCGCCGATTTTTTGCATATATTCATTTAGATTTAATTAACTTTCAGCGCCCTTGACACACTTATTTTGATCACATTACATACATCAGAAGAGCATTAGTGAAATCAACCCTATTATACAAACTAGTTCACTTATAACGAAAACGCCGGGAACGTGGTGGTGGCGCGTTGCGTTGAATCCTCGTGGTAAAAAACCGGCCAAGTGCGAGTCGTGCTCACGCACTAAGTACCATTATCTTTACAATATTAGATAAGTACGTATTGATTTTATGCTAAAAAAAAGTGATAATTAAGTTATTAGAACCTTTTTTAGCAAAAAGATCACGTTGTTGTATCGGAGCCCCCGTAATTGATTTAATTTTAATTTAATTCAACTATCTATTTTTAAAGTGAATAAAACTACAATTAAATATTCTGTGAATATTTCAAGCGTCTACCTGTTGCTATTATGAATATCGCGCAAACAACGGCAAAATATAGATTTTATGCTAAAAAAAGTATAATAAAGTTATTAGAACCTTTTTTAGCAAAAAGATCACGTTGTTGTATCGGAGCCCCCGCAATTGATTTAATTTTAATTTAATTTAACTATCTATTTTTAAAGTGAATAAAACTACAATTAAATATTCTGTGAATATTTCAAGCGTTTACCTGTTGTCATTATGAATATCGCGCAAACAACGGCAAAATATAGATTTTATGCTAAAAAAAGTATAATAAAGTTATTAGAACCTTTTTTAGCAAAAATATCACGTTGTTGTATCGGAGCCCCCGCAATTGATTTAATTTTAATTTAATTTAACTATCTATTTTTAAAGTGAATAAAACTACAATTAAATATTCTGTGAATATTTCAAGCGTCTACCTGTTGCCATTATGAATTTCGCGCAAACAACGGCAAAATATAGATTTTATGCTAAAAAAAGTATAATAAAGTTATTAGAACCTTTTTTTGCAAAAAGATCACGTTGTTGTATCGGAGCCCCCGCAATTGATTTAATTTTAATTTAATTTAACTATCTATTTTTAAAGTGAATAAACCTACCACTAAATATTCTGTAAATATTTCAAGCATCTACCTGTTGTCATTATTAAATCACGTTTTTTGTACGGGAGCCCAACTTGAATATATATTTTATTCGGTTTTTATTATTTGTTGTTATAGCGGCAAGAGAAATACATAATCTGTTAAAATTTCAACTCTCTAGCTATCACGGATTATGAGATACATACAGCCTGGTGACAGACAGACAGAGTCAAGTATAGCTAGATATTAATTCTTCCCCGTATTTTCATAGCAGCATACCTAAAACTCCCAAATCTGATGGAGCGGTTCACGAGATGTTTGTGACATAATAGATGGTAACAGTTGTAGATCCAGGCGTGGTGAAGACCGGCGCCTACAAGTACGAAGATGGGACGCGGTACGTGGGCGAGTGGAACACCAAGGGGCAGAAGCATGGCATGGGACACCTGGTTCTGCCAGATGGAACCAGATACGACGGGGCTCTGAGCGCAGGGCTGTGCTCAGGCTTGGGAGTCATGGCCTTCCCAGATGGAGCTAAGTAAGTGGATCTAGTATTTCATCAAAGATGGCGGAATAATCTGGGCAATACAGCGATTTTATCTATGAGCGGGCCCTCCTGTTGGATTTCATATCGTAACGCCTTTATCATATCAAATCCAAAATGTGGGCCCACTCGTAGATTAAATCGCTGCAATAATTGATTTTAAAATTAGTAATTTTTCGTCAGTGAGATTCGAAAATTGCTTTCCTGGACGCGTTTACGAGAGATAGTCGGGAGTTCGTTGTCCATAGAGACGAGTGGAGAGACAGGGAGGCTTTTGCCCAGCAGCGGGACTCAAGAACACGCTTACAAAAAAAAAGATCTAAATATTGATTATATTCACGACCTAATTCATCTGTCAAAATGTATGGGTATTAAGAGTGCGCCGAGGCAACGATACGTAAATACAAAAAAAAATGCGTTCGTTTGATCGCCTGCTGCATTGTTTTTACTGAAGCTTTAGTTATGCAATTCATATGTAAGATATTTAAGGAATCACTCTATCGATCATACACTTTAGAAACACGATTACTTGTACTTCCCTCGATAGAAAAAACATCCAAAGATACCTCTACATAACAAAATAAACACTTAGTACGGCGTAATTACTTCACGGAAGATCATCAGTTTTGGATTTACAACAAAAATACATGTCTTCTATAACGTCTACACTTTATATTTTTAAAATGTGTTTTTATTTTACTAATATGAAGGAAATACCTAAATTCGCACGCGTTTCGTCCATTTTAGCCAGAGCCGTCACGTTTCCCCCATGTCCGCATTAGTCCTGCTTCGGCCGTCGGACGTGGAGGCTGTGTCGCTTATTGCTTGGTTGCGTTTATCGCGATTTTTGTGATTATTCACTTTATTTTAAATGGGGAACAAACACAACCAAAAAAGGAAGAGAAGGGGTTGGCAAAAGCACAATGCTAAACGCTTGCGTGAAGAAATTAAATAAGTTAAAATCGTAAACCTACTGATAGTGGAGTCGTTCTAAGAAACCTGATTTGACAGTTGTCAAAATGCCACGCTAAGGGAGGAGAAAATAAATCGGTAGTAACATAGACTGATTTTCGAGATGTATCGATTTGTATTACTAAGACTTTGTAATCGTTTAGTTGTAGTCTTGATGTTTTGGGCCAAAATTGGTTTATTTACACAAGTAATTTTAAACAACACGCGAAGTTCTTTCAATTAGTAGGTATATAAAAAATACACTTCTATGGTGAACCAAGATATAAAAATAGTTTAGCTAAAAAAACACATTTACAGGCAAAACCGGCTTTTTAGAACGACCCGAGGTTTTTTTACTATAATTAATTATATAATATTGTTACTTCTTGGGATGGTTTCAATATTTCTAGAGCAAGACATCTCCAGAAATCTGAAGACAAAGAAAATACTCCGTAAGTATACTCATTACCTAACAACAATATTTCAACAAATGAGTAAAATTGCAAAATTATTCATATATTTTTATTTATAGGGTTAATGTTCCAGTTGTTGGCACTTCGCTACAAAACGAAGAGTTACCTAATGAACCGATGAGGTATGCGTAAAAATAGTAAGAGATGAATAGGAAAACATTTTAATAAATTTAGTATGAATTTCCACATTATCTTTATATTTTTTCAATTTACAGAGTAAATGAATTGGTTGACATCGATTATAAAATTTACCACACAATGGAATTGTAAATCCCAAATACGAATTATTTTTATAGAATGAGGATTACAAAATTTCATCCAAAAACCAATTCTGTTAATAAATTAATTATAGTTAAATCAAAACGTTCTGTTTTATTACAGGATGCCAATTGACCAAATTTCTTGTCTTTCAGTGGATGGAGAAATCGACAATGACATTGCTTACTCACACAGACAAAATAATGCCGTGAAGTAAAATCCGATATTGATTATTGTTGTTTCTTGTGTCGTAATATTTTTTTCTAAAGATACCTGCGTACATTATTCATTACATTATAGACATACATACATTAAGTAGGAACTTCTAAATATGTGATTGATACAGTGGCTTTAAGTTTTTAGTTTTTTAAAACATCAATTTAATTTTATACTTTATAGTGATCAGAATCAGACTTTGATGTTTTTGCGAAAATAATCATGGATAAATATTCGTACATACGGGTCAAACTAAAACCCTTTTTTTTTAAAGACGGTTAAAATACCAAAACCTTCTCCTATGTGAAACAAATACTTTTCTGAAAACCGCATTAAAATCGGTTCAGCCAAACGTGAGATAATTGCGGACAAACATACATACATACATACATACAGGTCAAACTGAGAACTTCCTCTTCTTTGAAGTCAGTTAAAAATAATAACTTGAAGAAAGGGTCGATGACTGGGATTTTTGCCCTACTTCTATTACTTTACATTAGGTATTGAGTTCACTTTATTTTGTGCTTAGAATATTGTCAATAAAGGTAATAAGGTTTTATTTCATGTCAATATACAGTCACATTAAATCACGGGGTTGTTGAGCCACCATAGAACTCTGTCCTAATGACAGCGTCAAGTCACGCAAAAGAAATTATTTACGTCAAAATTTACCGTCAACTTTCTATGAAAGGGTTCTCCCGGTAACCTTCGGAGAGGGAAGATGGCCGATTGGAAGATGTACGGCTTTTACTTATGATTTATTCTCTTTAGCCGAACAATTGCCCAATAAATATTATAAATAACTTAACACTAGCTAAATACACCTTAGATGTACAAACGACATTAATTAAAAATTATCTATCTATCTGTGAGAGGGTTCTAGAGTGGCTCAACAATCTCGTGATGTGACTGTACCTCATACAAGTAATTCAATCCTACCTTACCTACCGACAGTAAACAACAAATTTAAAAAAAAATATAGGCTGAAAAAAGTGAATATTTTAATAAAAGTATTCGGAATCGATTATGTTTTTTTATTTTGTAAACATTGGTAGCAACCTCCGCGCCTAGTGGATCGGCGCCCGGCTCGTCAGGCGCGGCGCGCGGCCGGCGCATGGCTCCAGCTCGCTCCTTGCTGGTGTGCTATACGCACACATACACAGAGTGCATAAAATACCTAAAGTTAATGAGCGCAAAAAGCTCGGTGCCCCCTTAACATAGGTCTTTTGTCTCTACCAGACAAATATCTTTCACTAACGTCATCCACATAAAGTGACTCGGAGTCTTATTCTTATAGATAACGTTAAATAATAAATTCTGATGCATCTCAAGACTGATATCTCTTTTACATGTTACATATGGCGACTAACAACCGGTTACTATATTCAAACCGCAAATTTGACACATTTTGTACCTGGCAACTGTCAAATTTTGACTCGAAGTAACCTAATCTATCCGCGGTTTGAATACTGGAAACGGGCATAAGAGATAAAGGAGATGTACACTTAAAAATACTATAAACCCTTATTTAAAATACGAGGATGTGCCATCCTCGTACGTAGGCGTTGATATAAAGCTAAAAGTAATTGCTTTGATCATGTACCTCCTATGAACACCACGTCTTAGGAGGATAAGTGATATAGTATACGTAACAGTTCCATCGCGGGTATGTCAGTATTAAACTAGCTACCGAGCAGTACGATCTTTCATTTGCCACCTTGCGACACTCCAATAAGACTTTGGAGTCATTCAGATGGAAAACACGCACAAGTCACCTGATCTGCTCAATGCAATGGACTCTGAGTTTCATACCTTTGCAAAACCTTTACTACAAATGCGTTGGGTGATGGCGGTACTAATTATTTAACCCCTGGTCTAACTCTTAAACAGCAAATCCAAGTCAAATTTAATGATGGTGGTAGCTATCCCGGACGGAGGTTATGCGATCTATCCATCTATTTAGTTACCTTAAACAAGGTCCGTCCGAATCGCTACCACCATATACGAGTTGCCACCTTCTTAAAGATGTTGTGGGCGTCTGCTCTTCTTATCACTTAACTTACCGCCAAGTAGCATTGTTGGGTTCCGGTGTGGGGATAAGACAACCGGTGAAATTACCAGCATAGTAGTATTCCATCCCAGTTGCAACGCGTTTGCGGTCTTATGATTGTAGTTTTAAGATTGCACTCTCGAGAAAGCAAATGTCTTTGGGTTACAGATTCAACTTACCCTCAGGTGGCTATTGGTTCTACATGCTATTAAAAAAAATTGACATTGAAAACTTCATGTCGTGTTATTTTTTTCTAGGTACGAAGGCGAATTCATGCAAGGCTGGTTCCACGGTCACGGAGTGTTCTGGCGCGCAGACGGCATGAAGTTTGAGGGAGAGTTCCGAGGAGGCCGTGTTTGGGGTCTAGGTGAATTTAAAAACTTAAAATTTAAAACCAGCTCCTGTAAAGTCACCTTTTTGCCGGTGGATAAATAAGCCAGCTGACTAGTAAAATATGATGGTTGATTTATGTTCTCGTTAAAATACTTGACCTCGGTTAAAACGTGTCATATGCATTGAATCTGCTAGCGCTTTGGGCAAGACCATCATTGTGAAGATGAAACGCCTTTAAAAACCTCTAGCAGTGCTACTTTACTTAACCCCAAAATGTTCTGCAATTCCGGCTATCGGAAATGAATCGAGATCGACACAAAACACCTAATTAAAGTTTATTTCGAAAGCACGAGAAAGGAAACTATGGCAACAAATGGGAAACACGGCTTGTCATAGGACCCAGTAAACTTTTAAAGGCTCAATCAACTAGAGGCGGAAATTAGTTTCCCACACACACGAATCCTCTGACATTGTTTATACAACTGCCTGGGGAGATACGAAAAGTTTTATCTCGATGTGAAATTAATTTTCAAATCTGTCAAAAGTGGTTACAATTTACTTTAAGTCTTAAAACTTTGATAGAAAATTTTAGTCGGACAGTTCCATATTTTGTAACACACCTGGGCCTCTATTCAACTGCGTTATAACGATATCGTTTTTGACCTGTTTCCGTATTGTCAACGTTTTGATAACTCTTATGTCATTTACAATAATGGCAACTGTGACATAAACGATTCTCAAACGTGTCAAAACCGATATCGTTGTAACGCTTTTGAATAGAGGCCCTGGGCCTCTATTCAACTGCGTTATAACGATATCGTTTTTGACCTGTTTCCGTATTGTCAACGTTTTGATAACTCTTATGTCATTTACAATAATGGCGACTGTGACATAAACGATTCTTAAACTTGTCAAACACGATATCGTTTTAACGCACCTGAATAGAGGCCCTGTTACAAATACATGTTGTATGGAACACTGTATATGGTATTTAGTCAAAATCTTAAACTTTTCAGTTATTCACATCGTTTTTTTTTAAGTATTCTTTGTCCCTTTTCGGAAAATTTAAATGTGATAATGAAAAAACATATTTTACGCACACTTTGGACTACTGCGCGTAATGATTCAAAGGGTAGAATTAGATTTATATTTTTCATGGAAGTGGTCCTAAAAGTGTGATAATTATTATTGTCTTTTTGTTTCCGGTTTTGGCAAGACACGATATGTGACCAGATTATTTAATTTTTAAAGATTCCTTCTGACTTTTTAGTATTCCGTAGCCAAATGGCAAAAAACGGAATCCTTATGGATTCGTCATGCCTGCCTGTCTGTCCGTCCGTATGTCACAGCAACTTTTTTCCGAAACTATAACTACTATACTGTTGGAACTTGGTAAGCAGATGTATTCTGTGAACCGCATTAAGATTTTCACACAGAAATAAAAGATAACAATAAATTTTTGGGGTTCCCCATACTTAGAACTGAAACTCAATTGTTTTTTTCATTACACCCATACTTGTGGGGTATCTATGGATATTGAGGTTTCTAATATCATTTTTTTTTCTAAACTGAATAGTTGGCGCAAGAGACACTTCCAAAGTTGTAAAATGTGTGTGTCCCCCTAGAACTTTTAAAATAAGAGAATGCAAATGCAAACTTCCCCGAAAATTGGTTTGAACGAGATCTAGTAAGTAGTTTTTTTTTAATACGTCATACATCGTCTTGCTGCTACGGCACTCTTCATGGGCGCGTCCGACTGGCCCTTGGCCGCTTTTTAATGTCGTAGAGAAGGCTAAAGAGGTCGAAAGTCAAATAATGGACTGACAATGGCTTGCCATAGTCCATAGGCCTTTACAGCCGATGCTTAATCTTTTGCTCCTGGTCAAGTTCCTTAATTTCCAAAGACTGCCCAAATTTATCTAAAAGCAACGCGTTAAAATCCTTTCATTTTGCCAAAGAAACCACCCGAACTGGCTTAAAGCCAGCGGTAAACCAAAGATGCGTCCTCGAGATTGCATAGGAAGAATGCCTCTTTGCTAGTTAGCGGCCTACCATTTAGTTATTCAGGAAGTAACGTTTTAAAATGACGCTGTGCAAAATTTTGAGACGAACTATTCCGTGTCAAAATCAAAAATAATTGACCATAGGTATTCTTAACTAGAATGGAACTAATGCCAGTATTTTTTATCCTCTTACCATTAGTATGTACGATATTGTTTTATTCAAAGCATTATCTCCTTTTACGAGAGGATAAAATAATGTGGCTAAGGTTTTGTAATTAATGAGGCAGAACCATCTGGCTAAAATATACTTGAAAAGAACCACAAATTACAGCTTTAGCAATTCCTACCGCTGAACTTCTACCAAGTTCTTTAAGCAGTTTTAGCACTTAATAAAAAAGTTTTATTTGGTTTGCGTTAAGAGATTATCATTTACTTAAGGAAATTTTCGGCTTTGTTCCATAAGTTATAAAGTACATTACTTGCCTAAGCAGCAATTTATCACTCAACTCCAAGTGACAAGTACTTACCGGTAAAAGTTGATCAATATATAAATATAGGATTTTAGGAAGTGTATAAGTAATGGAGACATGTCTTTTGCGCAGGAAAAACATGGATTTTTTTGATTTTCCTGTTTACATAAAGTGAGTTAATCTTCATTTTGTTCAACTTTGACAGCCTAAAAATAAACTCTTCACAGGGCAACCACCAACTTCTTGTTCTTGTTTTCCTGTTTGAGCCCGTCTGAAAGGACATTCTGCTGTGCTGGCAGTATCTCAGACAAAACTCCTGTAGCAAATGCAACATTATTACCAACAGGATAGAATTGAATCAGCTTTGGCTATAGGATTTGAGATACTGCTTACCAGAGCTCGGAACCGGTTTATAAATACCACTTAATACCGGCGTCAAGTACATAATAACGGTTTGTAAAATTTAACCGGTATCCGAGCCCTGCTGCTTACTGGCTTAAGAGGGCCTAGCCCTATGAAGGCCTTGGTTTACTTAACAAAAGGTTGAGCTTGATCAATTTCTAATGTGTTGTTAAGGTGTCCTTGATAAGCCCTAGTAAAAATTTAAGACATTTTAAATTGAAAGTGCCAAAATATGTTTAGTTTTGAATAAGTAATTCGTCGTAATTGACAAAACTAACTGGTGGAGAACGACTTTAGGCATAACGTTCGCCATTAGAAACTTTGAGTCATACAGTTTAATAAGTACATAGAAAATAACGACCAAGAGGTAACTCTTACTCAATTTGTGACTAAGATTTCAGATATAATATTTTAAATGTTATTTTCCCCCGTGTGGTTGCCGGGTTAGAATAGTGCCACTCCATGTCTTCTCGTGGAAGTCATTAGCGATACTGCTTGACGTCTATAGACGTCACCACGTGCGAAAGGGATAAATAAATTTCTTTAGAGTTGTTAGTATTTCTGTAGCTCTGCCTATCCCCACTCTGGGAATTAAGGCGTGATGTAATACATTATGTTATTTTTTACAGGTCTCGTGACTTTTAGCGATGGAAGCAACGGGTTTCCTCGTAACGAGGGTTTCTTCCAAGACTGCAGGCTGGTTCGGCGCAAGCGCTGTCCTGAAGTCGTTCAGAGAGCTCAGAAGGTTGCTTACATGGCGAGGGCTCAGTGTCAGCAAATGTAGAAGTTATAATGTTATAAATAATTTATTATTTTATACGAAATGTTGTTCGAATTATTGCTTCCTATAATAAATAATTGAATAAAATTTGTATACTGACGTTGTAATTATTCTTACTGTCTATTTATTATATTAATGCCGAGTTCTGGGCGAGTGTCTTAATGGCGTTATTACGATTTTGGGGATTATTTTTCGAGTTAAACCAAAAAGTTAGTATAAAATGTTATTTTTTATTAAATTACATATAAAATTTATATTTTAAAGTATTATATCATTCAAAAAGTATATTATATATTTACTGAAATAATATCCAGAGTGAAATAAATACTAGCAAGACCTCTATTCTATTTGGTAAAACCATATTGCATTTGAGATGTTATCATATTGTTTTTAACTTGGCTGCCATTAATGACAAGTAAATAAGAGTACGCGTGATTAGAATCATTCTGAGGGTAAACATCTGCTAAACTTGTCTGATAAAATACGTCGAGAAGATTTCTAAATATATATCTGGATTTCTATTGTACACGTAACAACTGAAAATCAAACCTGTAGGAATTGATATTATTTGACAAGTATGATAAATTTGATCATTGTTAGGACTTTTGGTAACAATTCGTGGTTCAAGAACCCATGGAGTCGCTATTGCCTAATTATTATTTGCATACCACTTTGATTTTGACCTTCAATATTGTCATATTTCAAAATGATTTAATTAATTAAACCGCTGACCCAGTTTAATTTGAATTTTCATAAGTACATACATACATAACATCACGCCTTCATTCCCAGAGTGGGGTAGGCAGAGCTACAGAAATACCAACAAATCTAAAAATATTTGTTTATAGTTCTGTAACCGCATTTTACGCAATCAGGCCAGGAAGTTTACTAGTATATTAGTGACAGGTTGCAATCCCATCGCCTAACAGTACTACAAGCCTATATTCCCTTAGTCGCCTCTTACGACATCCACGGGAAGACATGGAGTGGCACTATTCTAACCCGGCTACCAGTATTAGTAGGTATGATTAAATTGAACCAAATAGGTACGAGTTAGTGTGTAATAGTTTAGTAGTTTTTTGTGTAATAGTTTTGATGATACTGCAGGTCAAAATAAAGGTGTTTTATTAATAATAACCCTACTATCCTACTTATAAAAATGAAAAAAAAATTAGTGTGTGTGTTAGTTTATTACTCTTTCACGCTGCAACTTGGAATAAAATTTGGAATAGAGATAGCTTATACTCTAAGTTAACACAAAGACAACTTTTTACTTCGGAAACTTTTAACATTTCCAAGAGAATAGCGATAATTAAAATCTACGTAAACGCAAGTTAGGAAATAGCGACTTCATGAGTTCTAAAACCACCAAAAGTCCTAATACCATTGATCACACATACCTAGGTCATAAACTCTCACTCATCAGCCGCAAGGCGTCCACTGCTGGACAAAGGCCTTCCCCAAGGATTTCCACAACGATCGGTCCTCTGCTACTGCCATCCAGTGGTTTCCCGCGACTTTTACCAGATCGTGGTTCCACCTTGTGGAAGGCCTGCCGACGCTTCGGTTCCCGGTTTGCAGTCGCCACTTTAGAACCTTTGCACTCCAACGGCCATCGGTTCTACGAGCAATGTGCCCCTGCGACTTAAGGTTAGCAATTCGGTGAGCTGTAAAGTGTCATTCTATGGAACTTGCTAACTATGTAAACAAGCCGCCATACTAAAATTGACATTAGATGTCAATTTCAATATATTGTTTGTTTACATAGCAAGTTCCATAGAATTACAGTATATCGGTTACTTTGGTTTTCTTGCGGATCTCCTAATTCCTGGTTCCATCTAAAGTGCTAACTGCAGTGCTTAACCTTCGTAAATATGTTGTCTACACATGTTTGGAAATATAATAAACAAATAATTAATATCAGGTGACAATCTCACACAAATTGACGAAGTTCCAAACTAAGCTGTAAGCTTATACTAAGGGTACTAGACAACAATAAAACATAATCAGAAAGAGAAATACATACTTAAATACATAGAAAACATCCAAGACTCAGACACAAATACGCTCATCACACAAATATCTGCCTCTACCGGGATATGAACCCACGACCGCTGGCTTCGGAGGAGGGTCACTCCCAGCTAGGCCAACGTGTCGTCAATCTATGTTTCTCGTAGGAACTCTAATTTAAATAATCGGAAAGTATTTCAAAGCTCACTTTACTGCTTATCTTAAGTAGGTATGTAAGTCATTTGATGCTTAATAACTTGACAAGAAATTATTACGTTATTTTAACTGAACTGCCGTTATACTCAAGATGGCAGCTAACTGCTACAATATATAGTAGTCGAAGTATTTGTCCATTTAATTTAAAATACTTATACTATTACTAGATATTGAAACGCAACATTCCTGTCAGTTTACACAATTGGTGCCCTTCTTAAATATGTTATAAGCGTTAAACATTGAAACGTTAAACGTATAAAACTGAACGAAACTTTAGAAATATCAATTTATTTTAAACCTAAGGCCAACAAATAGTAAAAAAAAAAGTTAACAACTAAAAAGGACTTACGCACTTGGTTGCATAATAGAGATAGAAATTACAAAATGAATATAAAAAAGGTGCATGTAAATTTAGGGTCAGATGGGAGATTTAACCAATTAGAAGCCGAAAACTGAATAAATAGTCCTTGGGGCACGCAGGCCTTTTTGGAATTTAGGGGGTAGAAGGGACGAGGTAGGTAAATAAAAATAATAACTTAGAATCTAGCAGTGTTAGGTTGCTCGTGCACGAGTTACCAAATTCAATATCTACGGAAAGCGGAAACGGCGAGAAATGTCTTTCGATTAAATGGAAAAGTTGAACGGTTACGTCAATGTAAGTAAAATGAAGTAATGTATTGAAAACGGTTGCACACTGTTTTACAGAAACTTATTTCATAGTTTTTTTTTTTTTTTTTTTTTTTTTCGCAGAATTTTCATTTTATAAAAAGCTAATTTCTGCTGAAACCTGTTTTGTTTTCTGTTTTCAGATTATCATGAGTTACGTAAGTTAGGTTAGGTTAGACCTGTGACCACGAAAAAATGTCTGAAAACAGTAAGGTTATAGAAGAAATTAGCTTTCTATGAAATGAAAATTCTGCGAAGTGATACATTCAATGAAATAAGTTTCGGTTAAACAGTGTACAACCGTTTTCAATACATTAATTCATTTTACTTACATGGACGTAACCGTTCAACTGCGCGCTATCGTGGATTATAAACACTATAGACTACTGTGAGAAAAATCTCCTCCGGCTATATTTTAGTGAGTATCCACCAGAGCTATGCTGCCGTCCTAAGCAAAAAGGTAGTATATGTATCAGGACTTCGTACACTTTTACTGCCTTTTCCCTTTTTGAGGGTAGTGCGAGAAAGTCGAATGGTGAGCAAGGTTTGATATTCACCAATACGACCCTCATAAGCCAATAGGCGGTATCTCCAATTCAACAGCCAAAGCAGATTCAATCCTCTTCCATTAGTAATAAGGTTGCATTTGCTACAGGAGTTTTATCTGAGATACCACCATTTGTATCAGCAGGGCACATTAGTAAAGCTCCGCTGTGCAAAACTAAGGAAATTCATTAATTATAATGGTAAAAAGTTAAAACATACATCCTACATAATATCAAGCCTTCATTTCCAGAGTGGGGTAGGAGAGCTACAGAAATACCAACAACTATAAAAAGACTGTTCATAATTCTATAACCACATTTTGCACAATCAGGCCAAGAAGTTTACTAGTGTAGTGACAGGTTGCAAGTAAAAACATATTTATTGGAAATAATATATTATTAAAAACGAACAATAAATTATTCAAAAACTAACAATAACATAATAAAACAATGAAAACATTTTGTACAATTCCTGAACAGAGAGCTTACTTCGCACTTATATTTTGTTAAAAATACTTTTACTTAATTTAATAAATTAATTATGTAATATTAAACATTGGCCTTAGTTTTCCTTAAGTTTCCTGTTTGCTATAGTTTGCTCGTCGTCCAAGCACTGGCCGTACCTGACCTCCATGCACTTGCTTCCCTGTAACGATAAAATAAAAACATTACATACAAACATAACATCACGCATTCATTCCCAGAGTGGGGTAGGCAGAGCTTCAGAAATACCAACAACTCTAAAAATACTAGTTTATAATTCTGTAACCACATTTTGCACAAGCAGGCCAAGAAGTTTGCTAGTGTATTAGTGACAGGTTGCAAGCCAATCGCCTAACAATACTACAAGCCCTTGTTCCCTTAGTTGCCTCTTACGACATCCACGGGGGATATGTATTTAATTAAAATAATTCAGGACCACAGTTCCGGGCTTCACTTTCCCATCCAGTTTTTGGATGAAGGGAATGCAATGAACCGGTTAAAACCGGTTATTAACCGTCTTTTGCATACTAAAATCGGTTATTAACCGGTCAATTGCATTCCCTAATCGTAATCATACTGTTGATCACAGGTAGTTAACATTACGTTTAATCAAAATCCAAATTAATTTATTTATAACAAACAGACACCAAATCAAGGCATCTATTCCACTAAGTTAAAAAACGATAGTGCGGTTGACGTATCTCTAGCTTGGCTCCCATTACTGTCAAGTAAATAAGAGCTATCAAAACGTTGAGAATACGGAAACGCGTCAAAGGCAATATCGTTTTTACCGTGTAGAATCTCAGCCAAGGGCCTCTATTCTAATAGGTAAAAACGATATTGCGTTTGACGTGTTTTATTATGTCTTTAACGCCGCCGCCATTACTGTCAAGTAAATAAGACCTATCAAAACCTTGACAGTACCGAAACACGTCAAAGGAAATATCGATTTACAATGATGAATCTCAGCGATGGGCTCTATTCATATCGATACATAATTAGTTTTCGATATGTTATAGTATTGTTTAAGTTACGATAGCTATTTAGTTGATAGAAATGGCAGCCGAATTGATAGCAATACCATAACCTATCAAAAGCATAATGGTTTCATGTTGTAGAATAAAGGTCTGGACAAGAGCTAATAACGTCAATAATGTGATTACGATGGACATCCTAGCTCTTTATATTTATTAGGCCTACTATACTACAAACAGGGAGATTTTTGTAAGTGGGAATTTGAATCTACTTGCAATGAAATAAAGTTCAGTTACCGTTGCTTTTAAATGCCATATCGTTGGTTAGCTAACAATACCGAGTATGTCAAACGATTGAACACACAATAGTTAAGAGTTATTTTTATATAATACAAAGTTCAAAATGATACAAAGCAAATCTTGACTGGTGCGGTATTGTTAGCTAAGTGACGATATTCAAATTTGAAACAAATTAAAATCAACTTTATGGTCATTAAAATAAAGTAAAAACTTAAATTGTCCTATGGCATACGAGGTCTTCGAGGTTAAGGCGTGCGGCTAGGTATTGATATCACACTTGCGCTAGCATCTGACACTATGTGTCGACAAAACGTTGGCCAAGTTGGGAGTGACCCTGCCCTCGAAGCCAGGATATTACAAGCCTAGAGCTTAGTTTGTGACTAGGTCAATTTGTGTAAGATTGTCCCCTTATATTTATTTAATTTAATGTATGTGTCACTTGCATTTCGCAGAAAAACTAAATTACCGATAGCTATCAAAAACCGGGTGCGAGTCAGACTCGCGCACCGAGGGTTCGGTACCGCCGCACAGTAGGTATTATTAGATTCTATTTTGAATTCGATTTCGAATTGAATTAGTGCGAGCCCATCTCACACTTTACCACTTTTTAATATCTGTTTGTTTTTCTTTAGCGTTTGTACTATAATCATACCAAATTTGTCGCTTGTATATTTTACCATTTTTAGACTAATTTATTTATTACCTACTAATTCCGCCTTAATTAAAAACACATATTTTCTGGAAAGAAAATGAATTTGCTATCTCTAACGGTTCAAAAGATACAGCTCTTTAAGCTAGGACGGACGGACAGACAGACAGCGTAGGCTAAGTAATGGTCCTGTCTGAGACCCTTCAGAAATGGAACCCTAAAAAACAGCTAAAACTAACAGAAGCCCAAAAACAACATTTTGTTTATAGAACATCAAAATATATTTCAGTGTATTGTGAAATTGACAAGGGTTTTAGCAGGTTGTTCACCCTTTCAGTACAGAAAATATAAAACGTTTAAAACATCTTACTTCCCTACATCACATTGTTGGAAAACAACTCTTACACATAAAACAAAGAGTTTCATTTCGATCACATGCAATGACATCACAATGACCTCTTAAAGGGTATTCAATGAGTTTAGCTTAATATGAGATGTATCCCTCGAGAAAACGCGTCGATATTAAAAATACCAAGGGATCTGGTAAAATGTTGCTTTTACTCTTGTATTTTTTCACGTCGGGGGCGTTTTTGTTTATGTTAAGGAGAAGGCACACGAGCACTCAGGCCACCTGATGGTTAGTGGAATCTGAGATACATAGACATTTTTTTTTTTTAAGGAGAAGGCACACGAGCACTCAGGCCACCTGATGGTAAGTGGAATCTGAAACCCATAGACACTTGGATTCTCAAGACTATAATCCTAAGACCTCAAATGCGTTGCCAACCCTGAGGACTAAGATGGAATGCCTCTATGCTAGTCATTGCACCGGATTAAACCGGTTATTAACCGTCTTTTGCTAAATTAAATTCGGTTAATAACCAGTAATTTATTTTGTTTGTCACTTAAACATCACGACATTACCGTTTGGGAATGTTCTAATACTGACTTTAACTGCAGTGCTTTGCCGGTGTTCTCTTGTTGCAGTTTTGCTTTAGTGTGCTACCAGCGTAATGCACTGTGGTTATAGTTTGCTACAATCCAAGTTATTAACGCGACCATTGCCTGATTACGTACTCATAACATCACGCCTCATTTCTAGCGTAAGGTACAGAAATGCCAACAAGTTTAAAAATGCTTGTTGATAATTCTATAACCACTTTTGCTAAAATATCAATTGGTTTATCGAATTATTAGTTTCATAACTAGACACGGCGTTGTGTCCGGACAAGTGCAATGAAAATCAAATACGATTTTAACATTCCATTAATAATCCACAACTTTAAATATGTTTTTTTTGAAAAACCACATTTTTTTTTTAATAAAATTAAATTTTGACAATAAAACGAATATATTGGAAAAGCTGACGATAAATCAAGTATCAATCTTGGAAATGCAGATAAATATGTTTCAAATTCTATTTAGTAATAGTTGGAGTTAGAATGTTCACAAAGTCGGTTCGTTAACACAATTATTAAAAAATAGACTGAAACAGTCCTTAAGTAATAATTTGGTTTTCGGACGTGTCAGTCTGCCGGATTTGTTAGCGACAAACAGAATCAATAACGAAGGCAATCGTACTATTATTTAAAGAAGAAGAAAGAAAGAAAGATTTTTTTTGGAAATATTTTCAAGAGTGTAATTAAACGGTAGAGAGAGGAATGTCTCTAAGATCAAGAACATTCAAAAAAGTACAATTTAAGAAGTTGATAGTCAGTTTCTGTTGTGGCTATAATTGAGCTACATTTCAGAATAAACTTAGTTCTGTACCTACTCATTTATAAACGGCATTATCCTAGGGCCGACTTAGGACTTGCTGAAGTCAATCAATATCTAAAAGGTTCTCGCTATATGTACAGTCATCATCAAGAGTAGCTAAGCAAAATAATATGTTCAAAAAGATCTAGACACGAAGTTTTCTTTTGACAATACAGTCGAGTGCAGATCATTTTGAACTGTTTGGTTGCGTAGCTACTTCTGCTGCTGACTGTACGAGTAGATATCTTTAACACTTAAAAAACAAGGTTGAAAATCAATATGGTTTAATACAAAGGATTATGATTAATCTAAAGTCATCTGCTTTTTTCTAAAGGTGTTCATCAATGTTGCGTATCTTATCTTTAATTATTATTACAGTCTTTCCATACTATCTTTACTTACTTATTTGTTATGTTTTGGTGTTTTGTCATAATTTACTGACTTGTGATAAAAAGTTACTAAAGGTAAAAAAACAGTTATTACTGGATCGAAAGTATTAGAACGGATATAAAACTTTCACTTTCTGGCATAACTGCGTAAAATTAGACTCAACAGTTGCGTAACATACTCTTGGACTTACGCAACCACCGCGTAACATTCCGTCCAAAAGTGAATATTATGTATATCAAAAATGGAGAAAGCGGCTTTTTATAGCGCCACATTTCATTTTATAATCTTCTCAAATGAATTTAATGCTAAAATTCTGTGATTAATTTATTAGTGAAAGTTGTAATATTTCCGTTGTTTTATTATTTGTACGATTTTTATCGCTTTTGCCGAGAAAAATAACAATTTGACTATGTTTTCTTATTTAATTGATCGCTTTTTCATTAAAATCGAAAATTTGGTCATTTAACATTTTGTACAATTTTTTTAAATATCGATTTATAAAATTCACAATTTCAATTCATTTGCAACAGTAAAAGATTTCGATCCATAGCCCGCTCACAATCTGTTTAAAAACTTCTAACATTAATAACTGTTGGCTAATCCTACACGATTACTCAATCCCAATTAAAACTTCACCTTTGTAATAAGTTTTAGTTTGGTTTGGTTTAGGATTTATTTTTCGAAATAAGACTGTTCAGGCTTGAAAGAAATAGGTCAATACAATCTAAAATTTCTGTATAAAATCAATAGTGATTTCTAGACGACTTCTGCAGTTAATGATGATGACTTCCAAAGTCGATTCGTTAATTAATAAAACAAAAAAAAACTATATACTCGTATAAAAATCATCAACCAAAAATTAACGTGAAAGAAGGTAACAAAAAAACTGTGTGTCAAAGAACGTACCTTGGCAAGATAAGCCTTCATGTAGAAGTTGCCGAAGAGCACGATGAAGGAGATCATGTAGATAATGAGGACGTAGTGCATCCAAAGCGGGAACTCGCATCCCATGCGGATCCCGTTAATACCCAGCACCAGAGCGCAGGTGAATTGGATCTGAAAGAGTATACAAATTAAGATGATAAACATTTTCAGAATCTCAATACCGTATCTAATGCAAAAATACATTAGCGTAAAAATGTATAGAACTGACATAGACAATAGATTTCGCATGACTTATGCGAAGAGAGCTTAACCTGGAGCTTAATTATACTCGGTAAAACTATATTGCTTTTGTGATTACGATAAAAAAATAACGTCACAGTAATGGCGTCCGAATTTAAAGCAAAATCATGTCAAAAGTAAAATAGTTTTTCTGGGTAAAATAGAGCTGGATTAAAACCAGGTAAAGAACCTGCTTATTAATATATGTATTATAAACGAGCTGTTCCCTCGACTCCGCACGCGATTATTGTTATTAATAAATGTATTAATATTAATATAATGTAGATGTTGTCTATTTCCGTATTTGACGATAGTGTAAACACAATTGCTATTTTGAACTAAGTTAATATAATATAGTTTAGAAGTATCCCAGCTAAGGCTTCTATTTTTAATTTGTAATTTAGATTTCTAAGAATAATTATGCGTCTGTTTAATAAAATTATTAAACACCAATACTTATTGATCTGCACTAGTATAACAAAGAAGAAAAAATTGTATTTTTGTCTGTTTGCAACGAATAAACTCAAAAACTACTGGAGCGATTTCAAAACTTCCTTCATCAGTCGAAACCCATGTTATTGCTGAGTAATAAAGTCATTATTTAGTTTTCCTACTAAGACGGAGTCGTGGGCAACAACTAGTATTTATATAATGCTGTGAATTCCCTTCAATACCCTTGAGTTAGCTATGGTTACCGATATAAGCATCCTGTAAGCACAGTAAGCGTAAGAACTCATTTGTTGATACGATTTATATATATTGGTAATCCTTAAATATGCCGTGTGATTGACAGGTTAGAATAGTGTCACACCATGTCTTCCCGTGAATGTAAGAGGCAAGTAAGGGAATAAGGGCTGTACTGTTAGGCGATGGGCTTGCAACTTGTCACTAAAACACTGGAAAGATCCTTAGCCTGTTTGTGCAAAATGTGATTACAGAATTATCAACAAGTCTTTTTAGAGTTGTTGGTATTTCTGTAGCACTACCTACCCCACTCTGGGAATGAAGGCGTGATGTAATATGTATGTATTTTTAAATATATTACCAATTGAAGGATGGTGAGGTATTTTTTCCACCACAGGTACTGGCTGACAGTGGGTCCGAAGACCGACAGGCCGTAGTAGGTGTACATCAAAACGTGGATGGCACTATTAACCATAGCGGGGAGGAACGCTGAAACAAAACAATAACATGTTAATGAAGGTTAAATGACTAAATGTTTTATTATGCACTAACGAAATAAGAATGAAGTTTGACATCAAGAGACGTGAGGATTGGTTCGCCCAGGGATATATTTTTGAGATAGAAATTCTGAATTAGTTAATTTGTTTAATGCACGCTACCTGGTATGCAATTTGAACATATTTGCCGAAATTGAACAGATTTTTAAAATATTTTTATTAAAAAGGGCAATTTTAATAATGAGAATTTATTACGAAATACGAACGTACAGACCACCGAAGTAGTTTACCGATTGTTGTCAATACCCTACCTGTAGTTACTAACATACCTACTGTAAATTACCTATTACACCGTATTGTTAATTCTGTTCGACATTTTTTGTCTTTTTTTTCAAGATACATAAGGAACGATTGTTAAAAACACAATTGTTAATTATATATTTGAACTTTTCACTTCCTTTAAACTTAGTTTGATTTTTGAACAAGCTTTGCATGTTCTCATTTTCAAGAAAATGTTTCGTGGAAAGAAACAAAACAAGAGGACCATTACGTACATAAAAAGCTAGCATTTTATAAAAAACAACAACATACTCGTATTTAAAAATCGTGGAAATCGGACTTAATTTTGGGGGTGAGAAATGTTATCGTCCGACTCGCCGGAACTAAATTTTAACACTCACAGCTACGCGATTTAAGTATCTTTTAACATGTCCCTTAAATTCGTTTTCAGACATCTGTATTCCGTTCTGCTGAAGGTAAATAAAGTTAAATTTCACTGTTCATTATTGTCACATAAATCCCTGGGGTATATTTCACCGCTGTTGGAAAACACGGGTTAAGCGTTGGGTTTCCAATCGAATGTGATTTGTTTTCCAAAGTTAAGACTTTTACGCCACCTATATAAAACCCGTCATGGCGAATATTCCATATAATTCCTGCGGTAAATGTGGCTTTATTACTAGTAGCTTCAAGTTGAACTTCATAGATATTGAATTACAGTTAAGTCTTTTTTTTTATTGTAAATGTTGTTTTGAAGTCAGCGACTGCTAGACATTTATATGTTCTTGAAGTGATAGTTATATTGGTTTTTTGACACCTCATCTTGGGTTTTACATAAAATACTACATTTTATTCTACCTGTTTAATTAAACGGATACATATATTTTTTTTAGTACTGTTAAAACTGCAAAATTATCCTTACCCATAACATTTTATTAATCAAATACATGACATTAAAGTAATAAGAACCATTTTGTCATGAAACTTAGGCTAGGTACAAAAGCAAGACAATAGAGAACATGCATGAAAATCAGAATGGAGTTTCATTGATACGATTTAGGAGAAAATGTAAAAAAAAACCATATAAAACACAATATACTAAGTTTTGACACGTTTATTAAGATTTTATATAGAATCAAAACTTGTTGATAAAGATTGTTTTTTTCGGCATCCTTGTTTTATATACGTAATATATTAATTTAATTTACGAAATAAATGCAAATTTCTTTATAAGGCCTTTATTTTTAAACATGGAACAACAGTTGTAACGTCATCCCTGTCACCGATTTTGTATAGTGTTTTTGCAGGGGTTCTGAACTATGACTTTTTAAACTTCATATCTTATGAAAAACTTACACGAAAATTATTTCGCGTATACAGTTATTCCTCTCTTACATAGCACTTTCCGGAGAGCGTATGAAATAAAAAATACATTGGTATAGACGAGCACCCTACTATCGATTATCCTCACAGAATCACAAACAAGTATTATCAAAGTGAAAGCAATTTTGTCTGTTTGTTAGACTTTCACGGCTAAATCGCTGAAACAATTTCAATGAATTTTGTTATCGACATAGCTTTAACCCCGCTAAAGGACAATTGGTACTTACTTATTTCTTCCGAGCAGATACAAAAGACTTCTAAGCGGACGGGGTCGGAGGCAACAATTTAACTCTGCCCTGCTAAGATAAATGGCAGTATCTCAGACAAAACCTCTGTAGCAAATGCAACCTTATCACTAACGGGATAGGGTTGAATCTGCTTTAGCTATTGAATTGCAGAACTGCCTATTGGCTTAGAGGGAAGAAATGTATGAATGCCTATAAGTTAATCGAAACACCCTTCAACGAATGTATCATTAGGAATTTGCTTGCTAAATTAATAGATTCGTAAATAAAAAGAAAAAAATAAATAATTACGGAGTACATTATAATTTTGATTAGGTATTTCAGAATTACGTACAATCGTTATTAAGAGAGGCTAGTAATGAAAAATCAACCCGTGTGGTTGCCGGCTTGGAATAGTGCCACTCCATGTCTTCCCGTGGATATCGTAAGAGGGGCTTCAGGAATAAAGGCTTGTAGCACTGTTTAGTGATGGGCTTGCAACCTGTCACTAATACACTAGTAAAAATCTTAGCCAGATTATGCAAAATGTGGTAACAACATTATCCACAAGTTTTTTTATTTTGAGATTTGTTGGTAATTCTGTAGCTCTGCCTACCCCACTCTGGGAATGAAGGCGTGACTTTACGTATGTATGTGGTTATGAAAAGTGATTATTATAATTTGAAATATTACTGACATTTTCAGACGTTTGATAATCATGTGCATGGGTTTGAAACTTTGAGAGTTTTTGTTTTTTAGAGGTATTCCACCTTAGTCCTCAGGGTTGGCAACGCATTTGAGGTCTTAGGATTATTGTCTTGAGAATTCAAGTGTCTATGGGTCTCAGATTCCACTTACCGTCAGGTGGCCTGAGTGCTCGTGTGCCTTCCCCTTAACATAAAAAAAGAACAACGCAGATTTTTTAAAGCTGTTGTTCCTTCATCTGCTAAAACGTTTTTGATGAAATCCAGTCAAGAAACATTGCGATTGTATCCAAATCGCTCCATTCGTTTAAGAGCTACGATTTAACACACAAATTCGCAGAGATTAAGACACGTAAATACACAGACACACAAATATACTCGTTAATTTTATAACGCCCTTCTTTTTAGTCAGGGTTTAACAATTCTACTCTCTTGAATAACTTGACTTCTTCAGTCTAATCATTATCGAGATATCTATGCATTTGTTAGGTTTCTATCCAATTTGTCATCCGTCGAGTCGGATTACTTCGGATTGGATCATCAATATAATGACGACAATTGAAAAGACGAAGGTATGCGTTATTTTATTACACGGTGCACGACTTTTTGTTTTTACAAGGCAACCTTATTCTATGTTTATTGGTATTTTAGGTGTATGGATAGGACTTGGAATGAATAAAATTTGACTTTAAAGAAAAACATGACAATGTTTCTACATAGGTATTGATTTTTCATTTCAAATATTTTAAAGCGAACATATTAGTCATTTATGAACAAAATCGAGTCAAGCTTACTACCTATAGTTCGATAAACAAGTTTAAAGTAGTTATTTGTTAATTTCCGATTTGGTTGGACTTTCGATACAGTGTTTGCTGCTGTAGTCGAGTTAAATCTTACAATAGTCTTATAAATTAACTTATATCTTGCTTTCTGGCCCCTATTGGCGTCAGGGTGCAATATCACCCGGTTATGTTCTGTAAAGTTTATTAAATTGGTGGAGGTGCGCTTTTGATTCCAATAAAATATTTTTCTTATTTCTTCTTTCTCGACGAAATTTAGTTGCTATAGGCAAGCTTACGGGATGAGATCCCTTAAAAGGGTAAGTTTGCATTTTTACATCCCTGCTTTATTTGTATCTAATTTAAAATGTATCTCTTTTTTACTACATGTGTTTGACCTTGACGTTTCACCTCAAGCCGACCGTTGCTAAACAAAAACTAGAAAACAACTTACTTGATCCACTTGGAACCCATTTGATCCCAATCCACCAGAAGCTGAACATGGTGGAGTGGTGGTATACGTGCAGGAAGGTCAGCTGTTCATCCTTCTTCCTAAGAATGAAGAAGAAGGTGTCGCAGAATTCTAGAAGTTTCGAGAAGTAGTACCACCACACCGCGTCCGCTATCTGAAAAGATGAAGGTATAATATACAGAAAGGAAAAAATGGAACGACACGTAAATGGTAAAGAACTACAGAAAATATTGGAAATGGGTAAGGTCCAAACAGTAAATTTAGCATTCTCCACGAAACTTTTCCGATGAGTGACGAAAATTAGCCCTACAATTGTAAGGATAATTACGGCGCACAAAGGAACTATTTTCGCTTCCGTTGTTTGTAAGGTTAAATAGTCCTTCCAACTTTTGGATCCTCACCCGAATAGAAATCTCTTTACAAAGGAGGCAAAAACTTATTTCAGAGCCATATTTTACGGAATTCACGTTACGTTATGAAATAGATCGAAAGGTTTATTGATAGAAATTATTTATGTTAAAATATCATACACTTTAATTAAAGAAAGACCATGAAAACGAACAACCTACTTGTGTGTTGGTAATAAAGACTATTATTTGCTGTATTTTACCAATTCAGTTTGCGATTAAGATTAACAGTTCACAAATTGAATTAAAGGCCACAACATAATATGAAGTCGATAGTATTCTGAGATCTAGATCTAAAAACACAAAACGCCTAAACTAAATGTAAAAACACAATAAGAAACTAAAAAATCGACAGTTTTATTATTTAAACGTGACCACTTCTTCGCATTTTTTGGTTGAATCTTCGAAGCCCTATGATCTTTAACGATGAATTTTGATGGAATAAGTAATCGAGTACTTATCCTAGTAAACCAGTAGTAATAAATAAATCTTGTGGATTTATAGTTTACATTCTTAACAAATAAAGTCATCCCTTTTGATTCTTGACTGGGAGTTGCAGCATATTGTGTCCGCTAAAAACATTGTCTCATTTAAATGGTTACAATGCACATTTTTTCTATATCCGTTGATTATATTACTCCAAGTTGTATAAAATGTAAGGTTTACGATGTATAAAATAAGTATCGCTTACTTGTAACTCATCTGAATCATATTTCTGTCGGCATGGTTCACATATATAGCTGTATCTGAGCCTAAACGAAGCGGTTAATAACCTTACAGCTATGTAGGCGTTCAGGGCAGCCATAGCCAGGTTATAAGGCACCAGGAGCCATGTTAAATGGAAGGGCTGGCGGTTCTTCATTAATTTGGGACCCGCCCATACGATGAATAGATACAGCATAGTGTAGATGACTGTTGGGACTGGGGAGTCTACCAGTGGCCATCCTTTTGTTCGTGTGTCTGTAACAAGAGAGATGAAAATCAGATTAAGTTCGTATTCAAAGGATAAAGGGCCTTTGTTTTTAAAATAAACAACTTTTAAAGTATTATGACATGGATATTCATGAGGAAAGAGCATGTCGGCCCATGCACAGGGTAAGGTTCCAACGCCGTTTCTACAAACACAAAAAACTGGCTCGAAAAACAAAATTGGATGCCGTTTTAGATGATTTTTATTAGGTAGATATAAATACTTTAGTCGCCAGTATCTCGGGAACCAATCAAGTCCACTTAGTCGTGATATATTTTGTTACTTATGGTTATGGTTGTTGGGGGGGCGTGGCGGGGGGTGGGGGGGACTCAACTCTAGCGAAAATTACCCCTTTTTGTGAATAATTATGTATAACTATGCAAAATTACAGATTTCTAGTACCACGAGTTTCTGAGATCGCCCGCGGACAGACCTACAGACGTCCATCATACTACATGGCGAAACAATAAAACATTAGTGATTTATTCAAATATATCCATAATAATTTGAAAAACAGCAACATTAACTTAATAAATCAAAGGTCTAAGTGTATTGCAATATTGATAAATTATTGTTTATTTAATTATTTGAATACTAGCGACCCGCCCTCGCTTCGCTCCGGATTAAAGTATTATACATATAAACCTTCCTCTTCAATCACTCTATCTATTAAAAAAAAACACATCAAAATCCGTTGCGTAGTTTTAAAGATTTAAGCATACATGGACGCTGTTTCGCAATAATGTGTCAACCTACAAGTATTTAGCAATAAAGTGTGAACCCTCGGTGCGATCATTGTAGGTTGACGTTTTTTTGCTAAATACTTGTGGGTTGACACATTATTGCAAAACAGCGTCCACATAGGGATATAGGGACAGAAAAAGCGACTTTGTTTTATACTATGTAGTGATTAAATCGTATCGGTAGCCTAGTGGCTTAGGGCGTCGATTCGTGATTGTAAGGTACCGAGTTCAAACCCCGGTGGACACCTTGTATCGTGAGTTTTTCTAACTTAAGTACATTACCCAATGCTACTTCGATGAAGGAAAAACATACAAACTTGTAAAACTCTTGATATAGCTTTAGTCAAATAGGCTTATTCGAAGGCAATAAAAAAGAATAGAAAAGAAACCCTTTATTGAATGCTCGCACAGTTTAAAACTTCAAATAGCATTGAGTTTTAGTTAATATAATAATGGGATGAGGAAAGAAGAAGCAGTACTATCAATTTTTTAGTACAATTAATTACCCCTTTTCTGTGTTTGTTATAGGAAATTGTTGCCGAAGGTAGAAAGTACGCAATAAATGGACGATAATAGGTAACGGTAGTTGAGGCACTCAAATGTACGAGTTCTGCCGAGGCTTAGTGCTTTTTTCAACTACGAGTACATACCAAGGGGAAATAAAACAATTATTTTTATACAAAACAGAAACTCAAATACAATATTTACAGGATAGGAATGTACAAAGGTGAACTTATCGCTTTAAGGCAGCACTTTCAGCTAACCTTTATTATTTACGTAAGTATTATGAAAAGCCGAGAATATTTTATTTTCTATGAAAAAGGTTCTAAACGTTATGTTTTCTGAACCTGAACCTGATCGAAAATATTAATATTTTCGAGCAGTGTTAAGAGAAATACATATAACTAATATATTATTTAAATAATGCTCGTGTTGTTGCCGGGTTAGAATAGTGCCACTGCATGTCTTCCCGTGGATGTGGTAAGAGGTGACTGAGGCAATAAGGGCTTGTATTACTGTTAGGCGATGGGCTTGCAACCTGTCACTAATAATACACTGGTAAACATCGTGTTAAACACATTGCAAAATGTGGTTACAGAATTATCAGCAAATCTTTTTTGAGTTGTTGGTATTTCAGTAGCTCTGCCTACCCCACTCTGGGAATGAAAGTGTAATGTTATGTATATTATTTAAATAAGTCTTATTTAGCTCTTTTGCGTTATTTCATTCAATTTTGTTAGGACTGAATTATCAATTCGTTATACAAAGTTTAACTAAACTTTTGCTCATCAAAATGAGAATATAATATTATTGGAATATTTTAATTGAACCCCTAGTATAGCTAAAGGATGTTGCCTAAGGGTTCGTTTTGATTCCAGCGATGCTGAGTGGGAAGGAGCAAAACAAAGGGAAAAACAGCCAATCAGATCGAAGAAATCTGTCTCACTCTTCAAGTTTGAGAAGTCCCGTCGGAGCGTACGAAGCACATTTTAGCGCGTGCCTTCTCAATTAGGCAGCAGGCAGGAGAGTCGAGTTCAGGGTCGTATAAATCTGCCTAGTTAAGAAGGCACACGCTAAAATGTGTTTTGTACGCTCCGGCGGGACTTCCTTTAAACTTGCCGGATAAAACTCCACCTTTGAGATCGACGCAGCGCTGTGTTGAGAGAATCACCACCCTGATCATTTGAATAATACGATTCCCTCCGCTGCTTTACTCCGATACAATTGCACTCCAATAATATTTGAGTAGAGCAAAAAGTTTGGTTTATTCTGTTCGAACACAGTTTGAATATCAAAATAAAAGATTTATTCCCCTTTTTTCTGTCAATGTGTATTATGGAACTTTATATGTAAATTGTGTTAATGTTATGTAGTATTTTCTGTCGACTTTTATTGTTTTTTTTCTTTACTGATGAGTGTAAAGGACAGAGCTATAGCAGTTAAACGACTCTGTCTCTTTCTCTCATTGTAAATTAAACTGCTTAAGCATGTCAGGGTAACCTCTCAGTGGGCTTATTTTGGTCGTGTTTGTCGATGTGGATAAAACATTTGTCCATCTCTGACCGGTAAGTGTGACAGTGACGGATGCTTTATCTACAGGCTGGTTCTCCAACACCCTCTAAATAATTCATCAATGCACGATAACTAAATGGTGTTTAAAATATGCTTAATTTTTATCTATCATTGTGACATTTGAATTTGACAGAAAGAGAAAAGAAATACTTCAACAAAAATAGGTTTACTGTGTGTGTGTAAAAGTATAACCACATTGTAACACCGCCCTTCCAAACTCGTTGTTTTTATTCTAACATCATCGAGTAACTGAGGCGAGAAAAGATTTTCGAGAAGTAGATGAATACTTGATATAATTACATATACATGTATATACAGGGTGTCTCTGACCATGGGGCTTTAAATGTAAGTATTGTTTCTACTAATCAAATGCTTCGTCTTTTGTTCTACGACTTTGAAAATAACTTAATTTACAGTAAATTATACGTGATCAAACTTTAAACTTTACTAATAAAATCAGTGTACTAATTAATATTGTATGAAAAATAAAAAATAAAACTTGCCTCATTTTTTAAAATCTTAGAACATAAGGAGTTTCATTTGAGGACTAGAATCAATCCCTACATTTAAAGCCCAATGGTCGGAGACACCTTGTATAACATAAATAAACGGAAAGACATGGAGTGGCACTATTTCAACCCGGCTACCACACAGGGTATTTACATATTTTATATTAGGGTCAAAAACCTTATTTGGTAGGGGAGGCCATTATGCTGAATTTGGATTTCCTCGAGCGTCGTTCGAATTGCGACGTAGGTATTAAAAAAAATTGTCAGTTTTAAAAACATTTTATTGGTTCCTTAAATTCAGTCTGCTCAATTTTAAATGTAATTTCTCAGTTATTCTCGCTCTAAAAATTCTAGCCAATTACCAGCTTGTTAGTTCTACTCGATGTAAATTACAATTGGAATTTGCATATCGGAAGCCAGAGATTCTGTGTTATTTCAATTCTGCGAAGCTTACCGTTCGTTTTCTGGGGTCCAAGCCGGGAGCCTGCCGTTTGGCCAAAATATTTTGGTTCAATGTGTCATTTCCCAAAATGGCACATGCCAAACCAATGTTATATAGATTTAACAGAATTTATTTTAGTACCATCGTGTAGAAACCTATAGGTTAGGTTAGGTAAGTTTTTATAAAATCCTGAAATATTTACGGTTACAGAAAACGAGCTTGTTGGCAAATGAAAATTTGGGGAATGAAACTTTTGACCAAAAATATTTTGGCCTAACGGAATAGACCCGAAAAAGGATATACATAAGTCTTCTAATGATCAAGTGAAAATGGGTGTAAGTATACGTCCGTATATGTATATGTGCCCCTTTTTATTACGAGCTAAGTCGACTTATATATACCCTTTTCACTAGGACCGGACCCCAGATTTACAGACACCGCTTTAATATATGAACGTATTAAAATAGATATTATTTCTATCTTACATTTTATATTTTAACTGATAAAATCAGGGATCAAATAATAAAAGCAGCTTTGAAAAAGTTTTGTGTGGAAATTCTAACTAACTAGTGTAACAGGGCTGGGATTCTTTTTTTTATGTTAATGAGAGAAGAAATTAATTAGAAACTTTGAAATGGGGATGCTTCAGTATATTGACGAGACTTACATGGTGTTTCAAGTGTTTGTTATACTCCAAGTCCAAGGCCGTATAGAACGGTATAAACGATAATGCTTTTGAAGTGTTTCCGTATTGTCAACGTTTTGATAACTCTTATGTCATTTTTTTTTTTCTTTTTATGTTAAGGAGAAGTCACACGAGCACTCAGGCCACCTGATGGTAAGTAGAATCTGAGACCCATAGACATTTGAATTCAATCCTAAGACCTCAAATGCGTTGCCAACCCTGAGGACTAAGATGGAATGCCTATATGCTAGTAATTTCACCGGTTGTCTTATCCCCACACCGGAACACAACAATGCGAACACTGTTGCTTGGCGGGTGGTTAATGGATAAGATGGTGGTAGCGTTCCGGACGGACCCTGCACAGGGTCCTACCACCACTAACACGATAATAACGATTCTACACGGTAATAACGATATCGTATTTGACGTGTGTCAACGTTTTGATAAGTCTTATCTCATTAACAATAATGGCGAATGTGACATAAACGATTCTAAAACACGTCAAACGCGATATGGTTATAACGCAGCAGAATAGAGGCCCTGGCCACCTGTGGCCCTAGCCAACATGCAAACGCTACTAACGTTTTTCTTTTCTATTTATCACTTAAAATATATGGGATGTCATTTTTGTGCGTTACGATGAACCACGAGGGTCAACTGTCATCCCATACATTTTAAGCGATAGAAAAGAAAAACGTTAGGAGTGTTTGCATCTTGGCTAGGGCCTCTGGGCCTCTATTCTACTGCGTTTTAAAGATATCGCGTTTGAAGTGTTTTAGAATCGTTTATGTCACAGTCGCCATTATTGTAAATGACGTAACAATTGTCAAAACTTTTACCATACGGAAACACGTCAAAGACGATATCGTTATTACTGTGTAGAGTTCCAGCTCTTTTCGGTAAAACTGTACTGATTTTGTCATTATGTTTTCGTATATTTTTTTACAACTCGGCCGCCATTCTGCCCTCCTAAGCTAAAAGGCAGTATTTCAGATAAAACTCCTGTAGCAATATCAACCTTATTACTAACGAATTTCCAAGGCTTTAAAAAGTATTTTAAAAAGAAAAGTGCTTTAGTTCTTAGAGAGCAAAAAGTTACTTTAGTCCCTAGGGAGTAATATGTCACTTAAGTCCCTACGTATTAAAATGCATCACTTTAGTCTGCCTATAAATGGCTATAATATGTAATTTTAAAGCGAAAGAAGTGAAAAGGTTATGGTTCCTACCAAACCAACCTAACCTAACCTAACCTATAGGGTTCTACACGATGGTCCTGAAATAAATCCAGAATTATTTACAGTTTCGGAAAAAAAGCAGATTTTCAAATGATATGTTTGTGAAATGAATCATTTGTTATGAAATGATAGGGTCCCTGGAGAACCACAAACAGCCAGCAGATACATGTTGCCATTGGATGATGTTGCCCTTGACGTCGGAGTGCGCGGTGGAGCCGGTGGAGGGCAGGCTGGGGCTGGGCATACAACCTCCACCGCCTAAGTCTTCGTTTCGAAAATGTTGTCTAAAGACTATTTGTAATGTTCTAACCCCAAAAAGATCCTTGTAGCTGTCTCGTTTCGCATTACAGTGACGGATTAAGAGTAAAAATTATAGCGCTATTAAGTTGTTATTTTTTACGTGTCTATGTTAATTTAAAATTTGTTTTTCTCGCAATAAAAGTGAAAAGTAGCGTGTAATAATGACTTACTTCTGTCCCTTGTTAAACCATGTGCTAATGGAATCGGATTGTAGTCGAAAAAAATAATGAGTAATCTTGAATAGGATGCCTCTACGTTAGTTTCATTGGCTATTTCGTACAGTCAACTTTATAAGCTACACACTTTTGTACCATGTCGTTTTAACACCTTTGAGAGATTAGTTCAGCAGTTCAAGCATGATGTCAAAGTGACAAAGCAGTGAAGTGTGCAGCTACGGTATGGCTATAAAAATTATATTGAACCTTAATGAAACTTTCACTGATTCACAAAATTGTTGATATTCGAGCAGTGGCAGTATGCGGACTCTCCCGATCAATTCCTTTCCGTTCGTTACATAAAAACGATTTGATCGACCGCAGATTGATATCAAGCAAATATGTTACGTTAAAATCACACCATATTATACTCGTAATATTATGTTACTTGCAACAGGCATTAAGTAAGTTCACATTGCTAGCTCATACGTCATTTTGGTTTTGTGGCCAGACGGTGAAAGTGGTGATTAGCGGCTTCCGTTTACGTAACCGAACGCTCTTGAGCTCAGACACGCTGCAGCGTCTAATTATGTATTAGGAAGTGTCTAATGAGAATATAAGTGATTTTGTCTTTGTTCTAGTGGGGCTGCGTTGAGATATTTGTGAAGATAGTCCAGTCATCTTAGGGGTTTCATCTCAGAATTCAAGATAACCGGCTAGAAACTCGTACAAACCTTTATTTTAGCACCCTTAAACTTGCCTCAAAACCTACTTACGATAGCGTGTACGCGACCTATAGATAACTAAGGTCAAAGGTCAAAAAAAACGATTTTTTTACGCATTGTTCGCAAATATCTCGTTCCCTGTAAAATTTACGCTGTTTGTATTTTATAAATGAAAAAATGAAAATTATTTATAATTATATATATTATTTTTAAATAATTAACAGGCTTTGTACGGCGTGTTTTTGACCGAGACTATAGATTGAACTTGAATAATACCGTACATAGTGAAAGACTGCGCGCTCACCGCCCTCTATCTCAAAAACGGTTTGAGATATGTTTTTTTTTGAAATATAATTTGTAGATCATTATATCCTCTACAATATTTATAATAAATAAAAATAGCGTAATTTTTACAGGGAACGAGATATTTGAGAAAAATGCGCAAAAAAAAAACGTTTTTTTGACCTTTGACCTTAGTTATGTATAAGTCCCGTACACGCTATCATAAGTAGGTTTTGAGACAAGTTTTAGGAAGTTAAAATAAAGGTTTATACGAGTTTCTAGCCGGTTATCTTGAATTCCGAGATTCTTACCTTATTTTGACTAAGATGACTGGACTAAGATGGGAAGGTTAATGTTAAATAATGAAGGGGTGTTCCCTTATTTTATAGAAACTCACTTCATACAATGTATCACTTCGCAGAATTTTCATTTCATAGAAAGCTAATTTCTGCTGAAACCTTAATGTTTTCAGATTATCTTTTGAGCTACGTGAGCATGAGTTACGTTAGGTTAGGATAGACTTGTGAACACCAAAAAATAATCTGAAAACAGTAGGGTTACAGCAGAAATTAGCTTTCTATGAAATAAAAAATCTGCAAAGTGATACATTACTATGAAATGACTTTTTGTAAAGCAGTGTACAACCTATTAAGGTATTTAGAGGATTGTGAACCTAAATTTGTACATACAAAATTGCAAACACGTTCCCTACGATCTTTAACGATGATGTTCGAGGGAACGGGATCGAGCGAGCGACGTCATACAAGCTTGATCACTCGACGAGTAAACCGAGTAAGTTGACAATGACACTTACTCTCGCCGTTTAAGTTCGTTTCTAATTGAAAAGTCACAATCAATTCACTTAACAATAATAAAGTCAACCATGAAATAAATATGGATACCTTATCAAACGGATCTTTATAATTGAGAAAGATGAAAGCCTTTGTTTCGCATGCGTCTTATTGAATGGGCTAATTGGCTGAAGCACTTGAAAAAGAATGTGAATTTGTTCATTTTGAAACGATTTAACCTTACTGCAGAATAAATAATGAAAGCTATAGGATAATATTTTTCCAAGGTTGCTGAATATGAGTATGAGTCCGTATGTGATACTTGAAATTACACGTACTACGTAAAGATAAATATACTGATATATAAAGCAATGAGTTATTATTATTATTTATAATAGAATACATACATATAAGTAGGTATTTGTTTATATTGTTTCCTCTTTTAATTATTGTACACCTTTATTATAGCAAATACTGGGTGATTTTGGGGTCATGATCCGGAATGGCCAAAAGTGAATAAGATGGTCACACTGAACAACCTCTCCGATGGCACCAACCACGAAAACGCCAAAAAAAAACAGCTGTTCCATACATTAAATCTCAATTAATTCACCGTTAATGTATGGAACAGCTGTTTCTTTTTTTGGCGATTTCGTGGTTGGTCCCATCGGAAGAGTTGTTCAGTATGATATCTTATCGTATTCACTTTTGGCCATTCCGGATCATGACCCCAAAATCATTCAGTATTTGCTATAATAATGGTGTACAATAATTAAAAGAGGAAACAATATAAACTAATACCTACTTATGTGTATGTATTCTATTATAATATTAATAACTCATTGCTTTATAAATAAATATATTTTTCATTTGTATAATTTGTTATACTTGTCACTTATATTTTATAAATAAAAAATAAATAACAGGAGACAATCTCACACAAATTGATCTTGTCCCAAACTAAGCTCTAGGCTTGTACTATGGGTACTAGATAACGATAAACATACTTAAATAGAGAAATACATACTTGAATACATAGAAAACATCCAAGACTCAGGAACAAATATTCGCGCTCGTCACACAAATATCCGCCCTTACCGGGATTTGAACCCAGGACCGCAGGCTTCGCAAGCAGGGTCACTCCCAACTAGGCCAACCAATAAATATTCTGATTTCATATGATAATAAAATATATATATATATATTTCCGTTGCACGAGTATATTCCAAAATGTATATTTACACATATCTATTTTGTAATTATATCCTTTGTTCGTAGAAGAAAGTGTTTACACATACATTACGGCTTCGTGAAGCTGCATGCGCATTGACTATCAGTCAGTAATTGAACAGTTTCATAAGTAAGAACTCACGTTTTTTTTTGCAACTAAGTTACTTTTTTTAATTTATTTTAGATAAATTAAGTTGTTCTAAGTGAGTTGATAAAATTTGTTTCTAAGTAAAGCTATAAACATTTCAATGTTGTGGCATACGACACTTTGCGACAGTTTGCGAATTTATAGGCTCGGTTTACTGAACCAATCTCGTAAAATAATATTATCATAAGATTACGTTTTTATCTTAGAAAAGTGAAAACGAGTAAGCGGGTTTAATGGATTTAAAAGCGTTTTTCAACCCAATACCCAATTTGTTTTCAATGTCATTTCGTAAGTAACAACAAACTGACATTTATAAACGTACGACTTGACAGAGGCTCGTGGAGCTGACCCCATGTAATAAAATAGATAAATAAATAACACAGGACAATTTCACACAAATTCACCTAGCCCCAAACTAAGCTCTAGGCTTGTCTATGGGTACTAGACAACGATAAACTTACTTATATAGAGAAATATATACTTAAATACATAGAAAACATCCAAGACTCAGGAACAAATAATCGTGCTTATCACACAAAAACTTAGTGGTGGTAGGACCCTGTCCAGGGTCCGTCCGGATCGCTACCACCGTCTTATCCATTAACCACCCGCCAAGCAACAGTGTTTGCATTGTTGTGTTCCGGTGTGGGAATAAGACAACCGGTGGAATTTACTAGCATAGAGGCATTCTAAAAAAAATTGAGGTCTTAGGATTATAGTCTTGAGAATTCAAATGTCTATGGGTCTCAGATTCCACTTACCATCAGGTGGCAAGAGTGCTCGGGTGCCTTCTCCTTAACATAAAAAAAAACAAATATCTGCCCTTACCTTACCAGGATTTGAACCCAGGACCTCTAGCTTCGAAGGCAGGGTCACTACCAACTAGGCTAGCGTGTCGTACGTGTGTTTCTGTTTAATCCACAAGAGTTAATTTGATACTCTTGAACCGAACAAATGATCCACACGTGTTTCTCTAATAAGTCCTCTGTGATTATTGAAAACTCTACATTGGCATAGATTAGATTACATACAAAAACCCCAGAGTAAGTTAGGCAGAGCTACAAAAATTCCAACAACTCTAAAAGGATTTGTTTACTTTTCTGTAACCACATTTTGCACAAACAGGCTAAAATGTGTACCAGTGTATCAGTGACAGGGAGCAAGCCCGTCGCCTAACAAATCTACAAGCCTTTATTTCCTTAGTGGCCTATTACGACATCCACGTAAAGACATGGAGTGGCACTATTCTAACCCAGCAACCACCGGCACCCATGATTATCTATTACTCAATGTAAAATACGTTACAATATGCACATGTCAAGTTAAAAGATTTTTCATTAAGGTCGTCTCAAATAAATCCATAAATCCATACATACATACATACATAAATCACGCCTGTTTCCCAGAGGAGTAGGCGGAGACCACTTCTTTCCACCTGCTACGATCCTGACAAAGCTCTTTCGCTTCTTCCACATTCATACATCGAGTCATGCATGCACGTCGGTTTCGGGTAGGTACTTAAGATTCGGCCCTTTTCCAGTATTTTCCCGATTTGATTTAAAAAAAGTACGCCTAGGGCGCCCCCTTCCGACCCTTCCACTCACTTAAGCACTGTATATTTCTTTCGTCAATCTTTTTTCATCCATCCTTTCTAAATGACCGAACCATCGAAGCATGCCTATTTCAATTTTAGTCACTACATCTTCTTTCAGACCACACTTCTCTCTGATGTTTTCATTCCTTACTCTATCACACAGTTTCACATCACACATACTACGCAAACCAAAAAAATCCATAAAATAAAAGGACTCAAGTCACACAACAAACACTTTTATTTACAACCTTAATACTTTATTTTTACGTTAGAATATGGAATAGATAGAATAATCCCGAGAATGTGTCAAAATTTAGTCCCGTGGCAGCGTGTTAGGCCCACAGCTCGATAGAGCAACGTGTAAAAAGAACCATTACACACACGACATGAAACGATACGACACGATCACGACACGATTACGACACGTTAGGGTCGTTACAGACGGACAGCGTTTGAACTGCAAAATGACGGTTCGAGTGCAGTTCTGATGCGGTTCACGTAACTTTACTAAGTAAAAGTTACGTCAACTGCACAAGAACTGCACTCGAACTGCCATTTTCCAGTTCAAATGCTGTCCGTCTGTACCGGCCCTTAACCTAGATAGTAGTTAGGTTTGTAGATTATATTAAAATTATTCGGGATTAGGTACCGCTATAAGAATGGTCGTTATTTTGAGTTTTCAATTAAAAAAAAAATTGTTCATCACTGAAGCATATTTCATAATAGGTGCTTTTACCATAAGCATGTTTATCGTTGTACCCGTACAAGCCTAGAGCTTACGAGTAGTTTGGGAAATTCATGAATTATGAAGATACACGATATATTTTTACATACCTGATAACGACAGTGTCCAAAGGTAATAGTCGTAAGTTTCCTTCAAAACACTTTGTGTTGAATTTAATATGTCCGTCGACATTGTAGCAACTTAATCTGAAACAAATGTGAATAATATTAAGTGTTGTTTGAGGTATTATTAAAAAAAGCTAGGTATTCTACAATCATAAAAAATTCAACGACTGAAACAGATTCAATCCTCTCTCGTTAGTAATAAGGTTGCATTTGAACAGGAGTTTTGTCTGAGATACCGTAATTTTTCTTAACAGGTTAGTAATGTCGTCGTCGCACCTAAATTTTAGTTTTCAATGCCTAGTACCTTGGAATTTTAGACTGATCTCTGATTAATTAAATCCAACAGTTTAGGTGCGACAACGAGCCTAGCGAGGAGGAGCTGGTTAGATTCAACTGCGACCGAAATAAGCAAGAGCCGAGCGAGAGTGCAACAGTGAAATTAAATTGAGTTCTAATGTACATGTTAACGAATATTTAAATTTACTATTATATTTCACGACACGCTAGCCTAGTTGGGAGTGACCCTGCCTTCGAAGCTAGGGGTCCTGGGTTCAAATCCCGGTAAGGGCAAATATTTGTGTGATGAGCACGAGTATTTGTTCCTGAGTCTTGGATGTTTTCTATATATTTAAGTATATATTTCTCTATATAAGTAAGTTTATCGTTGTCTAGTACCCATAGCACAAGCCTATTTAGGGCTTAATTTGGGACTAGGTCAATTTGTGTGACATTGTCCCGTGATATTATTATTATTATTATTATTATTTTCTAATTTTTTGAATTTTGAACGTATATTTTAACTGTCATATATTTTAAAATGCATTTCACGCTTATGCGTTTAGAACTTATGTTAAATAACTTTATATATTTTGATACATTATATTACTTATATAATTTTCGTCATTTCAACTTTATGGTTTCCAACCTATATGTATTTTGAATTTATACATTATAATTCGTACACGCGAGGGATCTATTACGACCAATTATGTATTTTGAACTTTATATATTATTGTGATACGACCCCATCTAGAATTATGTCAGAATAATTTAGAACATGGCAAGTATAATTTTCAAATTGATAGAACTTATCCGATGTAATTTAAGCTGTAAAAAATTAATACGATTTAGCCCCGATTCGACCAAACTTTTTACACGGGGGTAAAGCTTACTCTGAGATTAGTAATGTCAAAATGCCATAGAAAACTGTCATTTTTTGACATTACTAATCTTAGAGTAAGCGTTTACCCCGGTATAAAAGTTTGGTCGAATCGGGCCTTAGTATAGGTACTTTCATGATAAACTCTTTTGCGAGTAATTATTTAGGATTTTTTTATTATAATAAGTTTTGATACTTTCTCCTACATACTTATTGCTGTTGTCAACTCGTATAAACTGGTCAAAATCTGCATATATAAACGTTATTCATACATGCAACAGTGTGCAACAGTGTACGATCATGATGGAACTGTCTTTAATTGGCACACTGAATCCCAATAAGTCTGTGCATAGTGTGCATATCACTGTAGACCCCGGATATTTGTGGCATTAACGTCACAATAGGGTAATGTGAGGAGTAAATGGAACGGTGATCATTAATACGACAACCTAGTCTATTGGTGTTCAACGGAATTAAAATTTTATTATTAGGCACCCAAGATATACATCTAATATATAAAATTCTCGTGTCACAATGTTCGTTCCCATACTCCTCCGAAATTTTGTGTGCATATCGGGTAGGTCTGAGAATCAGCCAACATCTATTTTTCATACCATACCATTCATTTCATTTTTTATTTTTCATTTTATGTAATACCAAAGTTTTGTAATTATTTTGACATGTAATATTTTATAATATTATAAATAAATGAGTATGAGTATGAGTATGAGTACCCCTAAGAGACATGTAAGAAAAAAATATTGCAGCGGGCGAAGCCGCTGGCGGGTCGCTAGTTACCTATAAGTTAATTGTCAATTAATTAACTTATCAATGTTGCCCTTTCGTTAACTGACTCTCCGTAACAGATTAAAAATTGATCTAAATGGCTATTTCTAGCAGAATATATCCACTTCAAAAAGGAAAAGTTTCTTTCCGAGATATCATTGGCGCGTCTTTGAAAAGCTAGCGGTTATCAAAGCAGAATTTGTTACGTTTGCTTGGATTAATTTGTATTATTTGACCTGCGTTAAGATCGTAATGTTATGCAGCGTGGCAAATAAGTATTTTTTTCTTTTTCAATGTAAATTTCAACTTTCCATATACTTTTCGTCCTCTTTCATGCAGAATTAATGAATGAGTTAAGGTAATGCCTAAGTTAGTAAAAAATATTCAGTTCTAAAAGTTATTTTAGTTAACACCGTTCCATTTACTCCCCAAACTACCCTATTGTGACGTCATTGTCACAAAAATTCGGGGTCTACATCTATCTGTACGTTGTCTTTTATTTTACCGCTCCTTCTATGCCTTTAGTTCTTATTCCATGGTTCTCATCATTACAAATTACAAACTGCATTGAAATCAATTAATTCAAAAGTAATTTGCTTGAGTTAAACCCCTCTGGTTTTATTATGGAATAATTATCATATTTTAAATATCAGGGGACAATATTAATTTACATTCCGTCGCATTTTGATTAATCGAATTCCATCTGACCTGGTTTAAAACAAAATGAAATTAAACCAACTGCGTATTTAAGTACAAGTTGCTTGGATGTTTTTTTTTTTTTTTTTTTTTTAAATTAAGGAGAAGGCACACGAGCACTCAGGCCACCTGATGGTAAGTGAAATCTGAGACCCATGGACATTTGAATTCTCAAGATTATAATCCTAAGACCTCAAATGCGCTGCCAACCCTGAGGACTAAGATGGAATGCCTCTATGCTAGTAATTTCACCGGTTGTCTTATCCAAACACCGGAACACAACAATGCGAACACTGTTGCTTGGCGGATGGTTAATGGATAAGATGGTGGTAGCGATCCGGGCGGACCCTGCACAGGGTCCTACCACCACTACAAATAATAATAATAACATATAATTAATAATATATAATTTAATAATATCGTATTGTATTACAATTATAAGAAGAACTAAGTATACGGGAAATAGCGTTGTTGTCAGTTTATAACATGTTTGTAATAAAATAACGATAATTAATTAACATCAATGTGACTCGTTCATAACAACTCTAACAAGTTACAAGTTACAAATCTAAATTCCAAGCTCCTTTATTTGTTCAGAAAATCAGTTGTGACATACAGACAGACAGATCCCAAAGTCATATTCTATACACTATAAGGGTTCATTTATGTCATTCAAACATTTACTAGCCACCCGCCCTCTCTTCCCTTTGGTTAATGTGATTGTTCTGTAACACCCGTACATAAACCGTAAGTATTTAAAAACCCTCCGTTAAAAATAATCTAACTGATGGTGAAACCGCATTAAAACTCATTGCGTGGTTTCAAAGGAACTAGCGAATATACACCGACAGGCGCGAAAATCGATTTTGTTTCATACTGAATAAAGAAGAAAAACAAACAAACTGACTCTCCAGCTAAAATAACTTGTGGCATCTCAAACACTTACTTGAACTTATGCTCAAGTACAAAGTAATCGAATACAAACATCGTGAAACTAGTGTCATTCCACGAAAGTAGGCTAAACACACAATGTTCAACCTACACTTTAAAGATGGCCACACATTTACCCATGACGAGAAACATGTTGCCGAAACGAATTTCTCTAAACTGGTTTCCGTGACCTTACCCATAGATCATCAATATTTTATCCGGTACCTTACGGTAAAGATTTTATTACTCTTTCTTCGTTAATTGTATTCAATAGAAAGGCGTACCTAATTTAGTTTTTTTAGATTCTATTCCGCTATTCTATTCTATTGCCCATGTGGTTTCCGGGTTAGAATAGTGCCACTCCATGTCTTCCCGTGGATCGTGGTCGTAAGAGGCGACTAAGGGAATAAAGGCTTGTAGTATTATTAGGCGATGGGCTTGCTACCTGTCACTAATACACTAGTAAACATCTCAGCCTACTTGTGCAAAATGTGGTTACAGAATTATTAACATGTCTTTAGAGTTGTTGGTATTTCTGTAGCTCTGCCTACCCCGCTCTGGGAATGAAGGCGTGATGTTATGTTTTGTTTATTCCGTTATCTTACATATACATGGAACGAGACAAAGTTCTTCTGTAGCTCCACTAACGTTCTCTTAACCACGCAACGGATTTTAATGCGGCTTCCACCATCAGTCAGATGTTTTTTCACGGAAGTTTTAATGTTTTATAAATTCTAGATTATGTACGTATACGAGTATTGCAGAAAACTCATATAAACCGAGGCAAAGCGAGGGCGGGATGCTTGCAAAATAAAAGAATACAAATGCTTTATTCAGTAATTTGGAACTAGGTAACCTTTGTGGCAGGTAGGTTATATATAAAGGCATCTATCTATTTATAGTGGAAATCCGGTTGTACACTGTTTCAGAGACTCATTTCACAGAACGTATCACTTCGCAGAATCTTCATTTCATGGAAAGCTATCATCTGCTGAAACCTTATTGTTTATAGATTACTTTTTTGGTGGTCACAGGTCCAACCTAACCTAACCTACGTAACCCATGCTTGAGACAATCTGAAAACAATAAGTCAGTAGGAATTAACTTCCACGAAAAGAAAATTCTGCGAAGTGATACGTTCTATGGAATGAGTGTCGGTGAAACAAGGGGACACCGAAATTTATATGTACACCTGTTATTAGAATACCGCTCCTCCTAGTGCATACAACCACTATAAATGTGGTGGGTAAAAAAAAAATAGGGAACATAGTCACACAAATTGACCTTGGGGGCGATTCTCTCAACACTGCGCTGCGTCGATCTTATAGGTGAAGTTTTATCCGGCAAGTTTAAGAAGTCCCGTCAGAGCGTACAAAACACATTTTAGCGCGTGCCTTCTTAATTAGGCAGCTTTTTACGACACTGAACTCGACTCACTGCCTGCTGCCTAATTGAGAAGGCACGCGCTAAAATGTGTTTTGTACGCTCCGACAGGACTTCTTAAACTTGCCGGATAAAACTTCAAAATCGTCACTAAGGAACAACTTATTCGTCAAAAATAACTGACTCTTAGTGTAAGATGCGATGGTTATTAATTCACAGGTATTCTGTAACTTTACGACATTAAAGATCAAAATAAACAAATGCATACCTTATAACCATCACAAAGTATATAACAGCCATCTATTGTGCATCGCTTCCTTACTCAATGGTCATTCGCAGAAGTGAAAGTGACAACGAGACGAAAAATACGTAGATCCGTTTGTATGAAAGAGAAAGCTTGTCATCTAGCACGTACCGTTTCTTTGAGAAGTGTTTCCGCATAGGCTGTTCTGTAACGTCAGCAGCATTAATTCGATATTGATGAAATATGGCGTTGTCAAAGATTGACAGCTTCATTTGCCATTGAAATGTGTCAGGACTCTCGAGATAGGTTTAGTTTAGCAGCAGACGGTATGTCTCATATGATAATGATAAGTTGAATAATATAAAGCAAGATCTAAAACCCGATAATTCTTTTTATATTGTCGTCAATGTATTAAAAATGTTAATCCAGTACAATAAAACGGCAACAGCGATAACTTTACTGTGTAGAACCTCAGCTCAGATGTAGTGTAACAGGACTGGGATCCTACACGGTAATAACGATATCGTCTTTGACCTGTTTCCGTATTGTCAACGTCTTGATTACTCTTATGTCATTACAATAATGGCGAGTGTGACATAAACGATTCTAAAATACGTCAAACGCGATATCGTTATAACGCTGTAGAATATAAGCCCATATATTGTCTGTCATAATTATTTTTGTGTTTCATAATGATCGGCATTCATACCGTAATTTTCAAACTTTAACAGGTTTTTTTCAAATGGACCTTACCTCACCTAGCGTTATCTACACGTCTTATGTATGTTAAAAAATCGGAAATAAACAAAAACGTAATGACAAAAAAAAACATTTATATTTGAATGTCTTCATCGTGACAATTTCAGCAATTTTCATTTTTTTACTTCTAACAGTTACTCCACAGTCTTTATTCTTCCTACAGACAATTTGATTTCGATTACCGACTCGTATGATGTGAAAATGACAAGAGACTAAATTGGAAAGTACTTTGATGACCGCTCATAACATACTTCTAGGTACCTACTTAAATTATATTTTGGACAACTAATGTTGAAAGGGGTTCTCTTCATTTGGCATAACTTTTTTTTGGCATAATCATCTATTGGCATAATCATAATTTGGCATACAGTCTTTTTTTTCTGAAACCGTATACTTTTCAGGATTATTTGAAATATAATTGCATATAATCCACAAGATAGGTTACATTTATTTTATAACAATCCTGAGAAGTATACGGTTTCAGAAAAAAAAGACTGTTGAATGATGAGTATGCCAAAAAAAGTTATGCCAGATGAATGTAAACCTGTTAAAATAGTGTTCTTAAAAATACAAATAAGAAAAAAGAAAGAGAAAAAAGTTTATTCACTTACTTCCAACAAGTACAGTAGAACAAATTAACCAACTAAAATTACTGAACTTGTGCTAGACATAGGAAAATGGTTCCTGCTCAGTATGTTAATGGTTTTTAGGCCAAAGGTCGTCTTCCGTAGGAACCATTAGGTCACACAACCAGCAAACACACATAAACTACACCCAAAATAATTGGACACCACTTTTACTCGAGACAAAAGGATAGACCTTCTGTAATTAGAAACTAGTTCAACTTACGAATAGCTACATAACTATGATCATAAAATATGATAAATTTTATTCTAATGTCAACTCATAAGAACAGATAATCATGGAAAAAAAAGGTTATAAAGTTATGGGTTTAGGCAGTTATTTTCAATGCCGCGACGCCTTTCTAAATACAGATGAAATTGTTGTTTTTGACGATAACAAGTGCGTTAAACCGAGTGCTTTACTCTTTCTTTTGACGACACGTTGGCCTAGTTGGGAGTGACTCTGAAGCCAGCGGTCCTGGGTTCAAATCCCGGTAAGAGCAGATATTTGTGTGATGAGCGCGAATATTTCGCTGCTTTAATGCAATAGTGCCACAAGTCAAAATGAGTCATTGTTGCATTTTAATTCGGAACGCCATTTACTTAACATTTTAAATCAAATTATATTTGTTTTTGATTTGTGGCACTATTGCATTAAAGCAGCGATTTGTTCCCGAGTCTTGGATGTTTTCTATGTTTTTAAGTATGTATTTCTTTATATAAGTATGTTTATCGTTGTTTAGTACCCATAGTACAAGCCTAGAGCTTACTTTGGGACTAGATCAATTTGTGTGAGATTGTCCCCTGATATTATTATTATTATTATTATTATTTTATTATTTAAGAATTTGATATATTATTTAAAAACCTGCAACAAGGTTACACATCAAAGGCACGCATGCATAACGCTTCTCGACAAACTCCGTATGTTAATGGGCGTTTTCCAAAAAAAAATTACATAGTTAAGGAAAAAATTAAGAAAATTTCACTTTTTCCATTTCGTCACGAAAATTAGCCATACATTTCGATACGTTAATTTTCGTGACGAACTGGAAAAGTTTTTCTTTTATTTTGTCTTTAATGATGTATACTTTTTTTGGAAAACGCCCTAATAGAAAACAGAAACGTAAACAGCGTTTGCATCTTGGCTAGGCAAACTGCTTGTTTATGTCAATATTAATAACTTAACCCTCTCGTCATCCTTAATCATATTTACTAGCCACAAATATGAAGCAATATTTCAACTTTGTAAATGGAAATGTATTGAAACCACTTCAATGGATGTTGTGGTAGAAACAGTAAGCATTCATTCGTGCCGTCAGTAAATAGCATGGCCAAAAGGCCTTTAGCCAGTTTACGGCTTTTAAATATGGATAAAACGAAAAGCAGTAAAATAAATTGCTAGCTTTCAATACGTCTTCGATAATAGCTCTAAGTACCGATTACTGTTGTATATTGTTAATTGTAAGATAATTGTTGTTGTTTTAATATGGACTCTAAGGTGCTAAGTTATGCGTGCTAATTTAGTTTGTCAACCGTTGGTGTTTATATAGTACGATCGCGATGATTACTGTTCAAATATTTGAACGCATTAAGTGCCAAGTACTCCACAAGGTGTCAATTTCGTAGAAAAATATTTGAGTTCTGATGCAAAGATGAAGACGAAAGCTATTAAAAAAAAGTAAAAAAAAAAACTTCCTAAGTAAGTATTGGTATCTAGCAAGCCTTTAAAAAAATAATGAAAGTTTTCTTAATTGGTCACAGCTCAGGTATTTAATAAATTGTTAACTCAAGAAAAATATAGTAACAGATAACGACGTAGCTTAATTGGTAGTGACCCATCCTACGAAGCTAGCGGTCCCTGGTTCGATTCCGGTATGGGCAAATATTTGCTATGAGCGCGAGTATTTGTTCCTGAGTCTTGGGTGTTTTGTAAGTTTATTATTTCCTAGTAACCATAGCTCAGTGGGACTAGGTCAATTTATGTGAGATTGTCCCCTGATATTTCGTTTTTTTTTTTTTAATTGCGGAGAAGGCAACCGAGCACTCAGGCCACCTGATGGTAAGTGGAATCTGAGACCCATAGACATTTGAATTTTCTAGACTATAATCCTAAGACCTCCAATGCGTTGCCAACCCTGAGGAACAAGATGCAATGCCTCTATGCAGGTAATTTCACCGGAAGAGTTATTTTGATTTATTTATCTAAATATATCAGTGAAGGAGTTCAGAGTCTTAGAGTACGTATATTAGACTGTCCCTGATGTTTTTAATAAGCATGTCGTGGTTAATTTCTCTTCTATTCTCTATAGCTTTTTTGTCGTTATTAGGAAATAAACTGTAAAAAGTCCTTGTATTTAAACATCAATACCAACTTCATTTTCTCGATTAAGCTAATGTAATCAATTTTTTTTAATGTTGTGAACGCATCACTTTGGAAAGACTGAACAGATTTGTTTTTTTAAATGTCGGTAAGTCACATAAGATTTTTTCATATAAGCACGATTTAGTCACGCAACAATCGTTCACCGTCAGTTCAATTCCCGAAAATAGCATTACTAAGGATTCTGACTGATGAATGATAATCGATTATGCATAAAGTTTATGTTTTTGATGACATAGTTAAGAAATTAATAAATATAAAATAGGAATTAAAAAAAACCATTATGTGCACCATCAACATACAGGGTAATTTTTTTATCAGTGCACAAATTTTAACATATGATTTTGTATCGTTAATATAATATATTACGACAGTAAACCGAGTTCATTTTTTTTTGTTGCAAATTATCTCTTTTTTACCTTCTCGTGTGGACACAAAGTCACACTAGAAATGATGACATGGGTTGTCAAGCTGTAGGTATGCGATACACTGTATTAATATTCCAAATTTTGAAATTTCATGTACAGCTTATCAGACAACAAGCCCCTCTCCTACTGATATTCTAAATTTGAATTTTCATTTATTAACTTACTTAATAACACTCCCCTCTACTCGCACCCCTGCATTTGAGGGTCCATGAATATCGTTAAGTTAGTGGAATCATTGAATCGGCAATATCTCTAATATTTTTTAAGCTAGAGTAAAAATAACACAATATGTGTTATTGAATAACAATAGCGAAGCAAATAATAAAAGCAAAAATTACCCTGTATTATCTGCTTAACTTTATAGACAGTTAATTATGTTAGAGCACATAACGGGCTTTACCAAACGTCTATAAAAAAACACTACCTATAATAATGTTTATAATATGACATGCAATATCGACTATTGAATCTTGCATAAATAATATTTCATAATTGTAAATAAATAAATATCCATCTCACCTTAAAACCTTATGCAAACACAACACTTCACTAAAAGTTCAACTGTAACCGACTCCCGCGCAGCGGCCGCGCTGCTGCGATCCACCCAGAGACTGCGCGCGCGCCTCCAAAGGCACAAACCATCAAAACTTCCTTCCAGCGTTTACTTTCCGAAATCTGTGGCGGCGATTATTCAAATTATTCGAATGGGTTTGTATGGGTGTGGCTGCCGCGTTAGAATAGAGCCACTCCTTGTCTTCCCGTGGATGTCGTAAGAGGCGACTAAGGGAATAATGTCTTGTAGTACTGTTAGGCGATGGGCTAGCAACCTGTCACTAATAAACTGGTAAACATCTTCATCATCTTCAAATGTTACTTTTTGTGTGTCGTTATAAGTATCATGATTGTCATTTGATGCTCAGTTTGAAGTTTATTATGACAAGGCACTAAATTTCTTAAGATTTTCGCCGGGATATCTACACTGTACATGGAACCTCCATCACATTGTATTTTGTTACCCGTAAATATATTGTCGTGAATCCCACGCAAATAATAACCTCACTATGGGCACCTGTGCAACACGATTATTTATATGATTTAGATATTAATTTAAAATGAAAATTGATGTTGATGATTTTTGGTAACCCCAAAATTAGACATAGTAAAAGGCTTTAAGAGAGGACTCCGATTCAAGTACATATTTTTGTAAGACTAAATATTATATAAGCTTTTACAACTTCGGAGAAAAACTTCGGAAGTTTGCTGATGGGCATCTAACATTCTGAGTTTCACTTCAATTGTCGTCGTTAAAACACTTCATAATACTAGTTTTTATATTTCAATATTAATTAACGAATCTGTGGGGCTAGACAAGGTGTATTCGACACTCGCTAGCGATTATGTTTCGATTGAAAAATATATGAAATTGACGACACGAAACGAAAGTGTCACGTTACTATTTCGGTGACTTACGTCAATTCCATACATTTATCAATCGAAACATAATCGCTAATGATTGTCGAATGCAACTTGTCTAGCACCATTGTGGGGCTAGACATGGTGTATTCGACACTCGCTAGCGATTATGTTTCAATTGAAAAATATATGAAATTGACGTAAGTGTCACGTTACTATCTCGGTGCCTTACATCAATTCTATACATTTATCAATCCAAACATAATCGCTAACGATTGTCGAATGCCACTTGTCTAGCACCACTGTTACGTTTGTTGTACTGTCTACAATGAGAATTGGAAAAGTTTGAAATCAAGGGGGACAAAAAAAATTGCTTTAGACATATCAGCGTATTGTTTTTAACTCGGCCGCCATTACTATCAAGTTAATAAAAGCTATCATGAACGTGATTGTTTGATATTTTGTTTTTTAATCATGATTGAAAAATTGGGGAAATTAAGAAAAAACATCCTGTTTTCTTGTACATTTCTCGTTGGTTACCTAAATGTTTCTCATTTCTTAATTGAAAAATCTACATCAGATAAAAAAATCTGGTCTTTTGCGAGTCCGACTCGCAAACCGAGGGTTCCGTACCGCCGCACAGTATGTACATACATAACATCATGCCGTCATTCCCAGAGAAGGGTAGGCAGAGCTGCAGAAATACCAACAACTCAAAAGTACTTGCTTGGAATTCTGTAACCAGATTTTGCACAATCAGACCAAGAAGTACACAGCACTAAAAGGTTTAAATATCATATTACGACTGGAATTGTGTTTTGCCGTTATTACGATACAACAAAAATTCAAATACTTACGTTGAAAATAACGTTTTCACCTCAGCACCTCAAAAGGGCTGGTTTTTAAAATCAGTGATCAAGATTACATTTTACTTCGAGTCTAAGATAAGTATATAGTTTTTGTATAAAGGAGGTGTTGGTGCGGCACCACGCGGGCGGCTGGGGGACCAATATACCTATCGTTTAGAATCAGAATCAGAATAATCTTTATTCAAGTAGGTTTACAAATAATAAACTCTTTTGAAACGTCATAGTAGCGACTTAGCCTAAATTGACTGCAGGTTCAAATCGCGACCGATCAGAGAAGAACCTGTAAGAAACTCTGTCGGATGTCTTTTTCTTTTTCGACGTTCGCAACCTTTTGTCGTAAGGAAAAGCAATTCAGTCCCAAGCATTGTTATCATTAATATAGTCTTTAATACTATAATATGCTTTAGAAATTAGTTTACGCTTAACGTAACTCTTAAATTTATTTACTGATAGTTCAGTAACATTACTTGGGAGCTTATTATAGAACCTAATAAAAGAGTTTTTTATTTTATGGAGCCGCGTGAAGGCCACTGCGAGCTTATGTTTATTTCTGGTATTAACATTATGTATGTCACAGTTCTTTCTAATGCGATGTTTTTATGAACATACTTAATGTTTTCATAAATGTATTGACTGTGCATGGTCAATATATTAATTTCTTTAAACTTATCTCTAGCGAGTCTCTCTGGCCCATCTTGTAGACAGCACGAATAGCCCTCTTCTGCAGAACAAAGATGCTATTTACATCAGCAGCACAACCCCACAGTAAAATACCATATGACATAATACTATGTTTAATGTAGACCATGTTGTATCTTTACCTTAACGTGATAATTATGGTCTCGCTGCGGAGGTGAAAAGTTGTAAGTGGAGCAAATAACTTTGGTCTCCAAAGTTATTTGCATCTCGCGACTTTGAACCCTTCGCTGCACTCAGGATTCCAACAAAAAATCACTTGCTACGCTCGTGATTTAATTCTAGAATTTTTCGCTTCCTCGAATTCATAAATTTCATAATCAACACTTGCAGCATAAACCAACTTTGTTCTCATGTTGCACAAATAATTATTTATGAATGGGGACCCCATTAGTACTTCAGTTTCTTTAAAAAAGATATTCCTAGATCCGCCTTTATAACACATACTTATTCTGAGAATAATAAATAACCCCATCTATTACGTTTCAAAAGATTCAACTCTGAAGGTAGGACGAACGGACAGCGTACGCATATTCATGGTCCCGTTAGGCTTCCTTCGGGCCCGGAACCCTAAAAAACATATTAAGTAATTCTAATTCTAATTTTAATTTATGGCTTCCTGTTAAGAAGGCGCCGAGCGTCCAGTGGCGCCCTCATTAACTTTATTATGTTTTCTAATACATACATACATATATAACATCACGCCTTCATTCCCAGAGTGGGGTAGGCAGAGCTACAGAAATACCAACAACTCTAAAAAGACTTGTTGATAATTCTGTAATCACATTTTGCACAATCAGGCCAAGAAGTTTACTAGTGTATTAGTGACAGGTTGCAAGCCCATCGCCTAACAATACTACAGGCCCTTATTCCCTGATTCGCCTCTTACGACATCCACGGGAAGACATGGAGTGGTAAAAATTAATACACAATTTATAACAACAATTGAACTATGAGTGAGCAACTCAACGGAAAAAAGTGGCCACCTTTCTCCGTTAGAGGTTATTAAACTGTGTTATGTATGCTATATATTGCGTATTCATTTGTACAACAGTAAAGCGCTTTTAAGTTTTATGATAATACTTTAATTTATTAGAAAACATAATTAAAGTAATGAGAGCGCCACTGGACGCTCAACGCCCTCTTATGGTGTGAACATGAACTTATGTATTAGCAGTGATCGGATCTAGGATGCAATTTCCCGTGGTTTAGGTACGCTATTTTAACATGGATATGACTTTAAATCCCGCGGGTTTTTTTGTTTCTACCTTTATTTAAAAAGGTAAATAACTTTTAATTTTAAGTAGTTTACACTGTAAATTAACAATCACTATAATATCTTGACTGACACTGTCATTCAAAACGAGCCCTGCTTAAAACATTCTCATTAACGACAGATGATAATAATTTCAGGTATAAATAAATACGCACTACTAATAGACAATCACAGTGTTCTGCTTAAGAGTTATTTTATAGCTAAAAGAGTTTTTTAAGTATATGTTAAATAAATTACATATTATAGAAACAGTATTATTTTGTTTATTCAGTTTAACCCTCGGCAAAGGTTATTAATTATTAACAATAACCCATTTCCAAAAATCCCGGGCAATCCCGAGTCACATCCATGTTAAGCATAACGTTTGAGGTCGTTCACCCCAAATTGCATCCTAGATCCGATCACTGCTTATTAGAGTAATAAAATGGTCATCACACGCGAAGACAATTTTATTGATCGGTAAAAGACTATTTTCTCTTGTGAACAAAAGCACGTAGGGTTAGCTAAAGGGGCTTCTGTCAAGTCCACATAATATGTGGATATTATTAAGTAACTAACTATAAGAACTCAACAGAAAATACCATAAAACCACAAAATGCATGACGTTCACGAGTACGGCGCGTAATCCGATGTCATGCAAATGCTTCCGAACAAAATAAACAAATCGTAAAACTGCCCAAGTGCAAGAAATAGCAAGTGAAGCAACGTGTGAAAACTTGCTTTAAACACCAACGTTTGTATTTGCAATATCAATACATAAAACGACACAAACTGAACTGTACCTATAAAGTCTCACAAGGAAAGGGATGAAGTTATAGCTATTATATAACTGTGTCCCTCTCTGTTTGGATGTTTGAAACCCTGCCAAGCTTAAAGCAGGCGTATCGTCACTAGTTATACAGACAAAAGTTCCTAATGAACGGTGAAAGTGACTTTCGAGGCGCGGAAGAACCGGATTACCTTTTGAATAATATACACAGTTGTTCGTTTGTGACGGATGTTATCTCTGGTTTGTTTAAGCATAGACACCGATAATACCTCGGATTTGCAAGGCTCGGAATTTCGATTACCAAAGAGATCCCTGGAGGCATTGGTCCAAGACTCCCAAGTAAATTATCGAAGAGAATACCCACGTTTCAGTCACTTTTTTAACTTAATCGTCACGATAGATGAAATATATGCATGTGTGTAAACACTTTATTGTAAAAAAAGAAAAATTAAAACAATACAATGAATAATAATAAAAAGATGTACAAAGGCGAACTTATCCCTTTAAGGGATCACTTCCAGCTAACCCTTGAGAGATTGAGAAAAGTGAAAGATTGCGCATCGAGTAAACAGGTGTACAAATTGATTTAAAGCTCCCAAAAACACAAATACTAACCAAAAAGACATAATACATTCAAAAACTTACATAAATAGATACAAAGATATATAGATTATAGAAAAAAAAAACCATACCTTGCAAATTTTTGATCCTTAAGCTGATTATTTAAAAGTAGCTTCGGCCCGCGACTTTGTCTGCGTAGATTTTCATTCTCTTTATTACCTCGGGAATTTTAAAATTTTCCGGAATAAAATGTAGCCTATGTGTTAATCCAGGGTAGAAGCTCTATTCCAAATCTCATCCAAATCCATAGGTACGGCTTTTGCAGCGTAAAAGAGAAACGAACTAACACAGTGTGTTTTTTTACTTTCGCATTTATAATAAGTAGGAAATGCAATGGCAAGATGTGACACAAAACGCAATATAAGCTTTACAAAGTATGATGCACTGTATCTACAAAAAGGCGTCATTAGAGTTTTTGTAACGTATGACCTGGGCCTCTATTCAGTGGTGCTAGACAAGTTGCATTCGACAATCTTTAGCGATTATGTTTCGATTGATAAATGTATGGAATTGACGTAAGTCACCGAGATAGTAACGTGACACTTACGTAAATTCCATATATTTTTCGTCCAGTCATAATCGCTAGTGAGTGTCGAATACACTTTGTCTAGCCCCACTGGTGCGTTAAAACGATATCGTGTTTGACACGTTTAAGAATCGTTTATGTCACAGTCGCCATTAGTGTAAATGATGGTGTTATCAAAACGTTGACCATACGGAAACAGGTCAGAAACGATATCGTTATTACCTTGTAGAATTCCAGCCCTGACTATGCCAGCGCCGTCGTACTATTAAATATGATGACTTAAAACCAATTGTGACTTAGACATTTCTTAGTTCATAATTTTGTAGGCCCAATAAAAAGGTGATTGCCGAGGCATGCGAAACGCTTTTCTCAAATAATGTTGGAAAATTATACAGTCTTTTTGTGAAGTCTGTAAAAAGGCAATTAAGATTTGACGCACAATAAATCACCGTCCGTCGCCGCGTTCTATCCATAGCCTATAAATTAAATGAAAAACCGGCCAAGTGCGAGTCGGAGGCTGTATTAAGATCGAACAAATAACGGCAAAAAAACATGTTTGTTGTATGGGAGCCTCACTTAAATATAATTCATATATTTTTTATTGAATTTTTCATTAGTGAAACAATTAAAAATTCTGTGAACATGTCTAGCGTCTACCTATTGACGTTAATATCGAGCAAAAAACCGCAAAAAAATCACGTTCGATGTATGGGAGCCCCCTTAAATATTTATTTTATTTTAATAAAATTGTTTGTTCTTAAGTAATGTAAAAGTAAAAGTAAAAAGAAAAAAAAAATGTGTATAGTGAATATAATAACTAAATATTCTGTGAATATTTCTAGTGTCTACCCCTTGCCGTTATTAATATCGATCAAAAAACGGCCAATAACCACGTTTGTTGTATGGGAGCCCCTCTTAAATATTAATTTTATACTTTTTTTAGTATTTGTTGTTATAGCGGCAACAGAAATACAACATCTGTGAAAATTTCAACTGTCTAGCTATCACGGTTCATAAGATACAGCCTGGTGACGGCCAGACAGACAGACGCACAGACAGCGAAGTCTTAGTAATAGGCAGGGAGCGAAACTTTGGTGCCGGTGACGTCATTATGACGTAAATTCACATAAAGGATGCTTTTTATTTTAATCAAACAATAAACAAAACAAACAAACAATATTGCGACACCCCACCGATTTTTAATAATGCTATAATATTTAATATTATTAAAATAATGGCAAATACAATACGATATTTTTTCATAATTTACAATCAAAAAAGGAACCTTCTGCAAATACGACTGTAAGTATAGACTCCGTAAAAACTTTGTTCAAACGAAACCAAAATATTTCAGTTATATTTGCAATTTACAAATAAAAAAATAATTAAATATAAATTCGTTATTGTCTCCAACAATCTTTTTTTTAATGACAAAAGTATTTGCCATTCTAACTCAAGTGTCAATATCGGTAAACTAAAGAGGCCAATAAGTTGTTATTAGTGATGATGTAAAATCGAGATAAAACACTCTGTATGTAGCTTGACGTCATTCGCCTGTCATCGGCACCAAAGTTTCGCTCCCTGGTAATAGGGTTCCTTCCCGTTTTACCCTTCGGGTACTGAACCTTAAAAAGCACCGTTAAAAATATTAGGCTACCATTTCTATTTTACACCAAGGATCAAAACGAGGCTTTTTGCGTCTTCGTTTTCAAACTAGGGGTTACTATGACTTGCCTAAGCAGTTTAATTTAGGATTCATAATGTTTTCGAGAATTTGCCCGTTTTACTTTTACCTTATAACTGAACAACATCAAAACTTAGATGACATTTGCCATTTCCAATGTGTGATATTATACATTTTTAGAATCATTAGGAATGAACCTTTTCGCCGCCATTGACTTGATAAAAATATCGTGCGCACACGCCAATGACACCTGAAAACCATAGGTAATTCTCACCACTGTAATCCTTAACGGTCACGGTATGTTGGGTACTAAATATACTGACTTTATATCAAGTCAATGGCGGCGGAAAGGTAAAAGAAGGTTTTTTTTAATATTTTTACGTTTGCTTCACATTTGCTAACTTTAGCAAACTTTATTGCTGAATGCATACTAGATGGCGCTGATATCAATCATCATCACATTTCGTCGATGACGTTACGTTAACGTTTCGTACTCGACAGAAGCAAAAATATCGTGCTTGGAATACAAAGAGATGAGACTTTCCACTTTTTCACCGTATTGCATTGTACATACAATAACATCACTCCTTCGTTCTCAGAGTGGGGTAGGCAGAGCTACAAAAATACCAACAACTCTAAAAAGACTTGTTTATAATTCTGTAACCACATGTGATACAATCAGGCCAAGAAGTTTACTAGTGTGTTAGTGACAGGTTGCAAGCCCATCGCCTAACAGTACAACAAGCCCTTATTCCCTTAGTCGCCTCTTACGACATCCATGGGAAGACATGGAGTGGCACTATTCTAACCCGGCAACCACACGGACTCTAACCCAGCAACACATCCAACGAGTCTATGATGTTTTCACGTAACATCTTTTTTTTTAACAGTACCTACGTAGGGTGGATGATTTTGAAAATGTCTGTGCAGATTTTTTGTAAAGTTAATAATGGCTGTCTCCGCGATAGTTGGTGATCTCTCCGGCATTAAAATAGGAATTTCTAACCCTTTGATCATAATTTATTTCACTACAAAAAGGAAAACGTCTTGGCTTGCTTGGTTGGGCTGTCACAAAATATTACAGAGCTCTATTCCCCCGGAAAGTAACAGAATATGTAAATCAGTAAATTAACATTTCAGCCCGCACGTCTCTTTGTTTCTTAATTATGAACTTATTTATAAATCCTAATATTATAAACGCGAAATTATGTAAGCATGGATGGATGTTTGTTACTCTTTTACGTAAAAACTACTGAATGGATTTTGGTGAATTTTGGAATGCAAACAGCTTATACCTTGGATTAACTTATATGCTACCTTTCATGACGCTATTCCCTCGGGAACTAATTTGTACGCGTATGAAGTCACGGGTGGAAGCAAGTTTATAATAAAAATAAACCTTAACATTTTTCAAACGCATTTCTTTCTAAAACTGTCTAATTTTTCGGCATAAAAAGTATCCTATGTCTTTCCCCAGGGATCCTTTAATTTCATAACCAACGTTTCACAAATGATTCATTTCACAAACATCATTTGACAACCCGCGTTTTTTCCGAAACTGTAAATAATTCTGGATTTATTTCAGGACCATCGTGTAGAACGCTATAGTTAAGGTTAGGTTAGTTTTATAAAAATCCTGAAATGTTTGTAGTTACAGAAAAAAGGGGAGTTTGCAAATGAATAGGTTGCGAAACGATGCATTTGTCAAAGATTTGTCAGCGAAAAGGCAACAACAACAACGTAACTTTATGTTTTTTTATCCTACTAATTCTACAAACGGTGATTTTTTGTAAAAGGTAATATGAATCTACCAGGAAGGAAATGAAGTTCAGTAACCTTTGCTCTTAAATGCCAATTTCAAATTTGAACATATAAAAATAAACTTAATGATCATTAAAATACAGTTTAAACTAAATTGTTTTGATTATGTTCTAAGGCACACAAATTAAGTATGTATGAAGTATGAATTGACTATGGGCAGTTTCTTTCGCTTCTTTCGTACTGGTAGTGATCTAAGTGATACGTTTATTCATGTAACAATGAGTAGCCTAGTGGGTATAGAAACCGTGCATAGTAAGCAAGCGTTCCCGGTTACAATTCCCGTTACGGGCAAATATTTGTCTAATGAGCGCGAGTATTGGTTCCCAAGTCTCGATGTTTCGATGTTTTTAAGAGGACTGTGAAGCGAAGCTCAAATCGCGTAGCTGTCAAAAAAAACCCATAGGGTGATCGCACCAGTGTTGGACACTTTAAGCTGACAGGCACCAATAATGGACACTTTACTCTTAATTCAAAGATCATAAGGTTATAAATTGATTGTTGCAAAATTGGTTATTGTCTGTAAAATAAGAGTCAAGTGTCCATTATTGGACCTTGTCCATTACTGGTTCGATCACCCTACAAATTTAGATTCGGGCGTAAAGTTCCTCACTCGCAAAATCAAGTCAAATAAATATTACAAAAAAACTAGGTTTGTACGCTTCCATTTTTGTTTTTTTAATTCGGTTATTTCCAATAAACATTTTTTTGGAACGGAAAATGTACAGACTTAGTTTTTCATAACACCTACAACATATTCAAAAATCGTAAAAATTGGATAACGTTGAATGGGAGAAAAACGTAATTGAATTTTTTATGGAACTTTTTTGCTTCACAGACCTCTTAAGTATGTATTTCTCCAAGTAAGTATATTTATTTATTTATTTAATCTTTGTCACTAATACACTAGTAAACTTCTTGGCCTGATTGTGCAAAATGTGGTTACAGAATTATCCACAAGTCTTTTTAGAGTTGTTGGTATTTCTGTAGCTCTGCCTACCCCACTCTGGGAATAAAGGCGTGATGTTATGTATGTATGTGTGTGTATTTAATCTTTATTGCACAAAAACAAGTACAAATGGCGGACCTAATGCCTGATGGCATTTATCGTTGTCTAGTACCGATAGTAAAAGCCTAGACCTTATTTTGGGACTAGGTCAATTAGTGTGAGTTTGTCTCCTGATATTTATTTATTTATAAAATGATACAATTATGAAGTGATATCACAGAATAACATTTCTCCTTTATAATAGAAGTTGATTTAAATCTATCTGAAGCTATTTTCTATTAGATTTCACAGCGAGTTGAGCTTTCCAACCATGGAAGTTATCAAGTGCTTAGACAAGTTTGCATTACTCGTAGCTAAAATACACATTCACAGTTTTGAACTAAACATAAATAAAAATATGGGTTTTCCCGAGGAAAGGGTGATCCGGTCCCTGGGAATAGGCCGCTTATCGTCACGACGTTATTTCTCTAGATATTTAGATATAAGTAAGATTATCGTACTCTAGTACCTATAGCACAAGCCTCGAGCTTAGCTTGGGACTAGTCAATTTGTGTGACATTGTCCCTCATAAAACTAAGCCCGTTATAAGTATGAAGGGAAAGATGAATCATAGCATTGTGCACGGTGATTAAGTCATTAAAATCTTCGGTAAACACAACGTGGTGACCCCAATAAAGCGAAATAATTAGAAAAATTTCAAATGCACCTCCAAAGGTTTTTTAAATTTCAATGTAATATTCGGATATTTTTTTAAAATGTTTTTTTCGTAGAATTTCTCGTTTAAAAGTGCTACTTTTTCTCCAACCCATATTTCCTGTTTTTCATATAAACTGGGCCCTAAAGAGCGCTCATGGCACTGAACGTCTCTTAACCAACATCTTAAACGCCTTATAATCTGTGTAAGTGGCACAATGTTTAATTTATGAGCTTAACTGTATTTCATCTAGACAATGACGAACAGGTGAAAGTAAAGTTTTTATATTATGCCTTTATGGTATAATGGTATACTTTCATAAAATAGTAAGCATCTCTTAAGTACCTATAGGTAAATCAAGTAAAGGTTGCGGTCTTAGTGTAGGGGTTCAAAATAATTTATTTTATGTACTTTTGAATCTAAGCACTTTATTGAACAAAAAAACAAGACAATGAATCGTAAAAAGTATGAATATGTAAAATTATTCCATGAAATTGTGTACAAGACTAAATATATGGTAATTAACGTCAAATTTCAAATATATAAAGCCGAAAGTTCTATACAGGGGTGCTAGACAAGTTGCATTCGACACTCGCTAGCGATAATGTTTCGATTGAAAAATATATCGACGGTTGAAAGGCAAAACGCTTCAAGCGACAAAATGCGAGATATTGAGTTATATACATATTCGGAATCAGCAAATTTTTCTGCGTCGTTTGAGATGGATTTCAGATTATTCTGGCCACCCTAATGGCACTTGAACCAACCAAAAAATATGCCTCATTTTAGACCCCATTGAATGAAACGACACGAAAACACATTTTTTTAAGTCGGAGGATACTTTAACATTTTAGCCTTTTTACATCTTAATTACGTTGGCTTTTAGGCCACTTTTACTTAAGCTTGAATATTATTCAATGTGTGGTAAGCTAAAATGCAATAAAAGCTAATACTAAACAATGTCACTTGAAACATTCTCCTTTCCGTTAACCATGAACATTCATGCCACTTAACGCACTTTTCTCTGCGTTAAAATAAAAACAAATGTCACTTATTTTGTTCCTGCTCGTTTAAAGAGTGTTTATTTTTGTTTGACTGAAAGAAATACTGTCTATGTATAAGTCGCTTGTTATGTTCCTTTTATTTGATAAAACATACAATAATAATAACACAATGATCTTTTAATATCCCATGAATAAAAATGATACAATTTGCCTAAAAGAAGATGGTTCAAGTGCCGGCGTAAAAAATAAAGAAAGACACTGGTGGACTTGGTTCAAACAAAAAAAAACATGTAGTCGTTTATTTCATTCTCCTTTTTTCTTCTCTAGATTAAGATAAGGATCAGTTGTTTTTCCTTACCGATATATTAAGAAGTGCATTAGAATGTAACGCGATCATCTGGGCACCGTATGAAACAAAATATTGTACCATGCTGGAGAAAATTCAGAATAAGTTTACCAGATACTTATACTTAAAACTATACTCTGTTTACCCCTACTACCCTTTGATGTACCCTACTTTATTTGTCTTAGGTATGGTTGGGTATAATAAACTGGAGATAAGACGGGACCTCACGTTAGTCGTCTATATTCTGGAGCTGCTGCGAGGCAAGCAAAGCAATCCAGACGTATTGCGACACGTCGCGCTGTGCGTGCCCGACAAGTACGTGGAGCGCAGGCGGCGGCCGCCGCTGCTGGTGCTGCCGCGCAGCCGCACCAAGCTGCTGGCCCAGGCGCCATTCACGCGCGCACTCGCTATTCTCAACCGTATAGCCATAATGATTGACTTGTTCAATTGCACTCTGAGTGAATTCAAAAAAGCTGCCCTACATGTAATATGTTATAATATTTAAGGGGGTTGGTTGGCCTTTTCTGTCGCTTTAGGTACCTATAACCTGTAATGATAGAATAAGTTGATGAAATAAATAAAATAAATAAAAATTAATAAATAAATATATGCGAAATTGTATTTGAATCATTCTTCTTCGTCTTCTTATAAGAATGATAGGCACTTCAATCATTTTACTTTTAGGCATTTTTTGGGTCAGTGGGCGGTTAAATCATTTTTCTTTACTAATAAAAGTAACAGCTTTAGCTCATTTTGATTTAAGAACCATTTATTTAAGAAGATAAAGACTATTTTAAGATAAAAATTATCATAAAAAAAAGATAAAAAAATAAAAAAATATTATTTCTCAACTTCTGTAGCAATTGGGTCATATTTTTTTTAATGATTTTTTTTTACGTATCTTATCCATTGAAATCGCTTTACTGTGGATATCCAAAAATGTCGCTTGAAGCGTTTCGCCTTTCAACCGTCGATATGGAATTGACGTAAGTGTCACGTTACTATCTCGGTGGCTTACGTCAATTCCATACATTTATCAATCGAAACATAATCGCTAACGATTGTCGAATGCAACTTGTCTAGCACCACAGATGTGTTACAATTACAACTACGAACAAGAAAGGCCTTACTTACGTTTTTTACCTACACTAAAGTTTATTTCAGACGATCCATAGCGTTCATTACAAATAGCATTTGTTAATAATTTTGTATTTATTTGACTCTATATGAATTTGATATCGCACAGGCTGTTGTGATTCAAATTAATTGAAAGAGCCTGTTAAGTCTACCACGCACGCGGCGCACAAATGAACGTCCGTACGCCTCTCTGCGAACATTCCAGATGCACTGCTAAAGCATAGCAATCCCATCAGCATACTCGAACTAAATCCATTGTTACCGTAACTAGTGATATGCAGAGCATATAGAGCGACTTCTTACTTAGTCCATTTTGACGACACGTTGGCCTAGTTGGGAGTGACCCTTTTCTATGTATTTAAGTATGTATTTCTCTAAATAAGAGTGATTATCGTTGTCTTACCCATAGTAAAAGTTTGGGACTTGGTCAATTTGTATGTCATTCTCCTCTGATATAGCCGTGCCTGATAGCAGTGTTCCGCATTGGGGATAAGACAGCCGGTGAAATAACTAGCATAGAGGCATTCCGTCTTAGTCCTCAGGGTTGGCAACGCATTTGCTGTCTTAGGATTGCAGTCTTGTAAATGCGAATGTCTATGGGTCACAGTTTCCACTTACCATCAGGTGGCCTGTGGGCTCGTTTGCCTTTTCAATGCCATGAAAAAAAAAACTTTTTAAAACCACACGTGAAATACCTTAAAAATAGTAGTTTTGATAGGCTGATCACACCACGCGAACCTACGAGCCATGTTACGACGTACAGTCAATGCCTTACTAAACTCTGCCCATCGGGTCAATTCTGAAAATCTTCGGATACCCTACATAACCTGAGTTTGTGCAGGATCCTGTACCCGCCGCAATGTCACAATTAAAAATTGATAATAATTCATTTAAAAAAAAGAGTCACATAAGGGCTTTATAACACTTCAGTAATTTGGAGGGAATCTACCAGCGCTTCGGATAAGACCACGATTTCGGAGAGGAAGCGCCGCAAAAATCTCCAGCAGAAGGTAATTTTATCAATCTTAAAATACTTTTCCAGGCAACCGCCATAGTTTCACCAATAGCTTAGTTTCCAAAAGATAACATTTTATTCCTATTTTCAACCGGTCGTTGTCCGTGGAAAAATACTCCATGCCTTCCAAAAGTCCGGGACATAGTCCTGTGATTGGTAAAGATATACAAATGATACAGCGTCATCATCCTGCATGACGAGAACTTCGTGAAGGCTGTGAACGACAAACTCATTAAGTATATTGACTTAGCTCACGAGGTGACCGCCATGGTGAGAGTTGACTAGACAATAATTGTCCTGATAGTTGTTTCAACGTAAGGTCTCGTAGTGAAGAGTCTTGACCAACATCTTAAGAGACTTTCCCTAGATGGCTGGATCAAGGGCCAGATTCAAAAAGCAGTTCTCCACACAACACTTATTGTGAGGAGGTTCCACTCTCTGCAGCTCTAACCACCGGTAGCTTAAGCCCTACCCCGCTGCCGTTGGCATTCGTAAATAAGGTTAGGTTAGGGCCTGTTGTTTGAACAGTAGTTAAAGTAACTAATTGTTAAAAATCGTAACTAATGGTTAAATCTCAAGGAAATGTGTCAAATTTTCGATTCTTTTTTCGAATTTTAACAATTAGTTGAGTTAACTACTGATCAAACAATAGGCCCTTAGTAAGATAAAAGCAAAAATAATTACTAGGAGAACACGTCAATAGTCATAACTAGAATAAAAAATGAAAATGTATGATAATAGTCTATGAATCTTTAATGCGTTCTTTTACCTACTTTTCCCATTTCTACGCCGTATTTCGAAGTGTAACGATCGTTAACCGCCAGTCACCACGCAGACAACGGGTTGTCACTTTCGCAACGCTACCAAAGATGAAAGGTTAAGCTACAAATTCTCTTAAGAACAGTCCCACAAAGATAAACTGTAAAGCCAACAAAAATGATAAAGAACAATATTGACGCACACACGTGAATGACAGTAGCTTTTTAATCAATCCTGGAGTTTCTGAATATTGATAATATTGACAGCAAAAACGGCGTATGATGGAAATAAAGGCATAGTGATAATCTTTATGACTTTTTCAATATTCAGAAACGAGTCTTCATGTTTGTGCAGTGTTTATGATTGAATTGTTATCGGCCAGGCTCTACACTTGATTTTAAGTACACTGATGCAACCACTTGATGCGTCATTTTAACTAGATTGAAAATAATTTTATAATATGTAAAAAAATTAAAATTACCAGCTGCAGCTGCTTAGTTTTTTGTGGCGCTTCTTATAAATAAAGCCAAATACAACGGCCAATGTGTCGTTTCAGGCGAAAAAGATGCCAGAGTATAAAGAAATGTAGAAATTACTCCACCAACAAGAGCATGGCTCAATTTCAGATGATGATGAAAACGATAACTGGTACAGTAGAATTATTTTGAGTTTACCACTGACAGATAGATTGCCTTCATTTAATTTTTAGCTTTAATCTCATACAAATAAATCGGTAGACGTGGGTAACAGTATTCTGAAAATTGCTTTATTTGTATTAGGTTAAAGTTGAAAATTAAATAAAGACAAACTCTCTGTCAGTGGTAAACTTTCATTAATCGTAATGTTATTCGTTGTACAAAAATTAAAAAAAATCGTTATAATAACCCGAAAGTCGATAAAACATTATTTTTTACTTAACCTTCAAAAAATAATTTCAAACATGGATAATTAAATGGTGATCATCAGCATGCAGAGCAGCAACTTGTATCTTTTTAGGAGTCAGAAATGTTTAAGGTTACCGATAGACATTATTTCAACATTGAAAGAATAAATAATCAGATTATTTTGATCAAACCCAAAGAGCCTATAACTTAAAAGATAAGTACAATATGTATTTTTAGCAAATACAATCGAATTTGTATGCTATTCAGTAGGCAGTAAGGGCGAACACTTGTATAATTTCATTGTATGATCCGCCTTTTTTGCTTAAAAAAGGTTGCTTGTGATCTACGAGTCTTTTATACGCAACAGCTGTTTCAGACAGGGCGTTGTATCAATAATTCAATATATTTTTGGCATTAATTCTGTAGTGTTTGGGAAAAACACAAACAAGTAGCCTAGCTAAGTAGCACTAATAAGGTGCAAATGTAAGTGAGCTTTTAGTGTTGATATAATTATGTCCAAAATAGGTAAATAAAGTTTTATTGAACTGCAACATAAACCTCTATTTGAAGATCTGCTTCTTTACACTACTATACATAATATTAAGGCAAATTATAAATGTTTTACGAGTATAATGGGTGATTTTGGGGTCATGATCCGGAATGGTCAAAAGTGAATAAGATGGTCATACTGAACAACCTTTCCAGTGGGACCAACCACGAAATCATCAAAAAAAACCAGCTGTTCCAAACATTATCTCTCAATTAATTCACCGTTAATGTATGGAACAGCTGTTTTTTTGGCGATTACGTGGTTGATCTTGTCAGAAAAGTTGTTCAGTATCACCATCTTATTCACTTTTGGCCATTCCGGATCATGACCCCAAAATCACCCAGTATAATGGTAGGTTAATTTCTATCAAATATAAAAAAAAATGATTGACTACTGAGTTTCTTGCTGCGTTTCTTCTCAGCAGTGGTCTCCTCTTGGGAAGCACTGGTAGAATTTTGACGTGTTAAAGTGCCCGTACGGCCCACTCACTGAATAAACGGGATAAATGCCGTTTTTAAGGGCTAAGAGGATAAGGGCTTCTAGAACTATAAGGCGATGGGCTTGCAACCTGTTACTAATACATTGATAAAATTCTTGGTCTGTCTGTGCAAAATGTGGTTACAGAATTATAAACAAGTCTTTTTAGATTTGTCGGTATTTCTATAGCTCTGCCTTCCCTATTCTGGGATTGAAGTCGTGATATTATCTATGCATGTAATTATTTACAAATACAAATTATTTAAAAATCGATTAACAAATAAAAAACCTTAGTTTCTGAAGGAGTAGCCAAGATATGCCTATAATATGCTAATGTTTCTGATTTCTATCGACCCGGCAGGTTAGTTTCGCTTTTTAATTTCTCTATAACACTAGCAATTGAACAAAAGAGATATGAGAGCCGTAGGTGTAAAGAGATTGTCTAAGACGCGGTCATATTCTTCAGGGTTTCTTCAGTATACATAATTATGTCTAATATCTTTAGGTACTTATAGTCATCCTCTTTCAAACATAGAGGTGACCATTAGTAAAGTAAATAATGATGCAAATATGCGATTTTAGTATAAAACCTGGCCATGTTCGAGTTGAACCCACACACGAAGTGTTCCGTATAGGGCGATTTCCATAAAGTACACTATAGTTAAGGACAAAAATTAACAACGGTATTTTTTCCATTTCGTCAAGAAAATTAGTCATATTTTTATATACTGCCATTATAAGCCAATAGGCGGTATTTAAAATTAAATGAGCATAGCAGATTCAAACCTCACCTGTTAGTAATATGGTTGAACTTGCCACAGAAGTTTTGTCTGAGATGCCACAATTTCTCTTAAAGCAGTATAGTTAATTTTTTGTGACGAAATGGAAAACTTACCGTTGTTGATCGTAGTCCTTGTTAATTACCTAGTGTCAGGTTTTTTTTGGAAAATGGCAGTTCCGTGTGAAAAGACACGTTTCTTGTAGGAGGACCTTTTTAATTTTTAACTTTAATGGGCCCCGTTGGCACGCTTTAGGTACGGAACTCTAAAAATTAACCCTGGGTTCCTATATTCAAAACGCCTCGTTAAAATGTGACATCTCGTTAAAATGTGACATTTGCTACATACAAAATGTGTCAAACTTTAACGAGACGTCACATTTTAACGAGACGTTTTGAATAAAGAAATCCAGGGTAAAAGCGCACGTATAAAAATGGCAATGATGAAAGTCAAGATATTTTTTTCAGTCTTTTTCAGAAAGTTTAAACTTCTATGTTAACTATTTTTGAATGTATAATGTCGGACATGAACCGCCTTTCACTTTCGCGGCAACGTAACATGTTTTCTTTTTAACCTCAATAACTAACGTTTGGATCTCTGCGATTATACACTCGAGGACAAATTTAGAGGAATGCGAAAAAACAAGTTGACTATTAGATGTGCTATCTGTAACCAAAGCAGTTTTAGTTCTCTTCTGTTAGTAGTAAGGTTGATATTGCTATATTGTATGTTTTACCGATATACTGCCTATTTGGCTTAGGAGGGCAGTTATGTTATTACGGTACTTTAAAAATTGTAAATCAGATACTTACTACTAACATTGCAATTTTTTTTTTTTTTTTGGGATAGTTTTTTTTTTTTTTTGGAGTTTTTGAGGTGGTGTGACGAAAACGTAATTTTTTGGTTTTTATTGTTAAAAATGCAAATTTACTAATATTTAATAGGGTCATTCTACTTTTTAGCGCATAATAATCATTGGTGAAATTAAAGGCATTTTTAGATATTTTTTTCACGTAAATTTGACTTATATTGAAACTGGAACAACTAAATTTAATAGTTCGAAACAAAACACTTTAAACTTATTGATATTTTATCAGGAAAAGTTGGTAACACAGCGGTAAATACACTTTTTCCATACAAATGGCGGGGACATGCGTTACCACTATGTTACCTACTTTAAAGTTAATTATAGTAACTTTTTAAATGTAGTGATAATTTTAAATGAAAGCCAAGTTGTGCAACTATTTCAATATTAAATTACAAAACCGAGCACTTTAACGTTTTTATAAAAATATTATTTGAAGAGCACTTGTCAAAAAATCGACCTGCGCCTAAAAGTAGAATGACCCAATATCATTATTAGATAAGCAAACAAAATGTTATTACACAACACGACGCAAAAATCCAAAAAAACAATTCATGTAACAAAAGGGTTTGTAATTCCAGTCAATACAATAAAATCATCCTTTAAATAAACTAAATTACAATATTACAAACACACATTGAACCCCATCTCGACTTCCTCACATACGGCACTGAGTGTGGTCTGCATGCACCTAGCTGGGTATTGGGTATGCTAGTCTTGATATTTAAAATAGAAAGGCACTAGTAGAAATGGGAACACAGGTTGGTAACAGGTTTGGATTATAACACTTTTTATATATGTTCTTCAATATAACAATGCATGTCCACGTCCTGTGCCAGCCCGTGAGTGACTCCCTGTTATTTCTAAAAATAAACAATCGACATTGTGTCGCGTTTCCTAACTTGATTTTGATTTTTTTTATATAAATGCGACAGCTAGCATACAAGTTTACAAACACAGGTTATAGTAACCTTATTGCATTACGTCCCTCGTCTCTAGGAAACAGGGCTAAAGCCTACCGAATCCCTAACATCTACCTACACGGAGAACTTACAATAGTGATCGTCCAGCTTTACGGGATAACTTCCTGCGATGGATATCAATAAGGCAAGTTAATAAAAATAATCCTCGCAGAAAGCTTTGATTCCTTTAAACCCCTGACAAAAGGGGTTTAGAGGAATCGAAGCGAAGCAAATTTTACCTATATTTCTTAAAAATAAACAATCTACATTCTGTCGTATTTCATAACATGATTTTGAAAAATTCACAGTTTATAGTAATCTTACTGCGTTACAGTACTAATCATAGATATGGAAGACTTTGCAAACGTGAGTCTTTTGTTTTTTTTAATATACTTGTTTCTACTTTGAGTTCCTTTAAATTTGTCCTCGAGTGTATAAAAGTTAGTAGGTACTCATTTGTTGTCGAATAAGCGCTGTAGTTATTGTATTTTTTTATCGAACGTGATGACAGCTGCAGGCCGGCCTTAACAACAAAGAAGGCGTAGCCGCCTTCTTTGTTGTTAAGGCCTTCTTTGTTGCATAGTAATAGTATAAGCATTTTAAATTTTATGTGGCTAACAATAGAGTATAGAATAGTTCGAATACTACATTGTAGTTAGTTGCTCTTTTTGGTACTACGGCAGAGTTTTTATAGCAGTTTTTTATTTACTACCAGAAAAATGACAATTATTATCTACATTACATGGGCTAACTAGACGAATGATTCAAAACAAAGACAATATTAATATTTTAAGCAACTTGTTACTTATTATCATGACCTTTCGGCTTTGTTGGTCCTGGGTTTAATCCCTGGTAAGGACAAATATTGTTGTATTTATCACGAGTATTTGTTTTAAATGGCCGCACTTAGATTAAGTGCACCAAAGAAGGCAGCTAACTGCATGGTTATAGTTTTTACTATAACATATGCATTTGTAATATTGTAGTTTTTGCTCAATCTCAGTAAGTCAACTACCAGCCGAACCCTATATTCAAACCACGGGCAGATAGCCTTACTTCGGATTAAATTTTGACACATTTGTAGTTTATACGTACAAGTATATTAGTATGTTCAGGCGTATATAGCAGTAGCATTATATGTATTACAGTATGTTTGTACAGCGTTCCGTGAGTCACCGACGGTCCTGGCTGAAAATCAGCGCTGCAGGTGTTTGTCACCTCAGCATAATGCTGAGCCAGTGTCCGATTCACTCCCGCGAGGACACGCACTTCGTACTGTCACTGTTTTCTTTTATTTATATCTATTTTGTGTCTTCTGTGTAGTGAATAAATGTCTATCTTTCTTTCTTTCATTTTGTATGGGCAAAAGACTAATTTCAACCAGAAGTAAGCCTTATCTATCCACGGTTTGAATATAGGGTTCGTCCGTAAAACAACACTATTCTCTTAATATGTTGCAAAACTGGATAATCACATGACTTTCTATATTCGACCACTGGCACGGAACCCTTCGTGTCCAACTTGCGCTTAGCCGGTTTTATGAAATACCCATGTTTCTTCATTTTGATCTGTAGCTGATTCCAAGAAATCGTTACCTTAAGTATCTATCAAGAGAGAGACACTATGGTCTTGTGTACATTACATTGTGGACTTTCTGTACTTAAAGACTAACACTTAAGTAGAGGGCCGGGTGCTTTTGCAATAGTCGCATAAGGCACCCCACAGATGATATTCATTTGTGTAATCACACTGATTGCCCAAACTTTTTGATCGTCTATGGCTATGATTGAGGTTTGCGCAATCATTTTATAAAAGTTTGATAAAGTTGAATTTTCTTTGTGCCATCACGTGTGATCGTACTGTCTATGGTAGTGATTGCTCAATTTACATTTCTTCTTTCTTCTTTAATTAAATTATCAGCGCAATTGCAGCAGCCAAATCCTTGTCCATCAGACATCTTTCATAATATCTCAATGTAGCTGTTTTTCACGTGACGTTGAGCCGGATAACTCGGTTATAGTTTTTAATAGATCATAGACCATAGATCATAATGATTGATGATTGACTCAACCAATTGACACGTGTAGGGGCAGAACCTGTTTCAATCAGATTGTACAAAAATACGACTGCACAAACATTTTGTAGGTCTGTGGAGGGCCTAAGTTATAAAGAAATCAAGCGATATTGCAACTCACTTCGCATTAACGTACGAGTAGTTGACAATAAAAGTTATAAGTTTCACAGTTTTGATATTTCCAGAAGGCCAAATTTTGCGCATTGCTATAATAATTTCTAGCCTTCGACTACAAACAATATTTTTAATAGCTTGCTAGTAGACAGGATGACCATCATAATGGATGGAGTTCCACTCAGAGGTGATGACTGCTGCCAATGTGTTGAATTTTCCTAAATTTGGACTCTACGTGATCATAATACGAACACTAGGAGAGGTTCTATTAATACCACTGTAAATACTCTTATGTAGTTAAAAACATAACAAAGGTCTTAACTTGTTTCATTCTTTTTTTACAGTCGGGTTTTAGTTTTTTAAACTTAATTTTTATTTTGTACTTTTTGTAGTCGGGTTTTAGTTTTTTAAACTTATTTTTTATTAATTGTATGGCGTTTTTAACGAGCTAATTTAAAAAGTGAACCCGGTTGCCGAACTCTGCCCACAGTACAAGCTTAGAGCTTAGTTTGGGAATAGATTAATTTCAAATCAATCAAATCAATCAAATTCATCAATTTAATTTGTGTGAAATTACGCTCTAATATTATAGTTTTCATTTCACGAGCCCTCATATATATCAATTTATTTTTAACTTAAATAGGAGGGCTTCTCTAACAAACAACTAAAGTTAAAATTTTCAACAAGCTTTTCATGAAATAATTATGTAACTATTGTGAATGCCTAGCGGCAATAAACCCGTGCATATTAAGACTTAGAGTATGCATTGTAGTTAGTGTTTTACTTTAACATTTTCAAACCGCCTAGAGATATGTTCATTGTTTAAGCGTCGGTGTGTAATATTGCTCTTAGTTATTAATAGGCGCAAGCGAAACTATTGTTAATTTATAATATACTAGCGATCCGCCCTCGCTTCGCTCCGGATTAAAATATTGTACATATAAACCGTCCTCTTGAATCACTCTATCTATTAAAAAAAACTGCATCAAAATCCTTTGCGCGGTTTTAAAGATCTAAGCATACATAGGGACAGACAGCGGGAAGCGACTTTGTTTTATACTATGTAGTGATGAAGAGTTTTTTCTGGCGTTTAATCACAGAAGACACAGATAAAAATAATATATGCTTAAAGCTAAAGTTTGGCATTAGGTCAATTTATATGTAAGTTCCCTGTCAAATTTGCCTTGGCCTCGTCGGCCAAGGTTCGATCTCCGATAAGAGCAAAACTTTGTGTGGAAATCGTGAGTTTTTTTATTGTTTCATGTTGTATGTGTCTAAATATATATTATGTTACTTTGTTTGCATGAAATATTTGAACTATTACTGTATTTGGAATATGCTCCGACCCTGCCTACGAAGCAAGCGGTCGATTCTCGGTATGAGCAAATATTTGTGTGAACGCGAGTAGTTTGATCGTGAGTCTTGGATGTTTTTATGTATTTAAGTAAATGGTTCTCTCTTTATACTTAAATATGTTTAGACAACATGGTGGCCTAGTTGGGAGTGGCCCTGCCTCGGAAGCCAGCGGTTCTGGGTTCAAATCCCGGTAAGGGCAGATATTTGTGTGATGAGGGCGAATATTTGTTCCTGAGTCTTGGATGTTTTCTATGTATTTAAGTATTTATTTCTCTATATAAGTAAGTTTATCGTCGTCTAGTACCCATAGTACAAGCCTACAGCTTAGTTTGGGACTAGGTCAATTTGTGTAACATTGTCCTCTGATATTTATTTATTTTTATGTCTATTGGTGTCTAGAACACATAGTGCAAGCCTTGAGCTGAGTTTGGGACGGGGTCAATTTGTGTGAGAGTTTTCCCTGTTATCTATGCTATTATATGAATTTAAGAGTTTCCTTTTATATAATAGTATAGGTTTCCACGCGACGCTGCGCTAGCGCTGCGCCGCAACGCTCCGCAGGGTGCGCGACAGCCGCCACAGTCTCCTGACCGTTGTCGCTGAGAGATGGGACAGTGGCCAGGGGGGTGATTCTCTCAACACAGCGGTGATCTCAAAGGTGAAGTTTTATCCGGCAAGTTTAAGAAGTCTCATCGGAGCGTACAAAACACGTTTAAGCACGTGCCTTCTTAATTCCCCCCAATTCGATTGAAATTCTCCCCTAGCGTCCTAAGTCCGAGGTCGGCCCAATAAGGGCGCCCTTAGGCATGCTAGTGTAAAAACCCTTTACCGCGTGGACTCCCATCAGGAGTCCGCTCTCACTCCGGCGAAGTAGTAGATAGGTCCCTCAAAAAAAAAAAAGAAAAAAAGCCTTCTTAATTAGGCAGCTTTATACGACACTGAACTCGACTCACCTGCCAAACCACGGTATTCTGATGCTTTTGATCAGGCACTGGTCCTCTCTTCACTAAAATTTAGGTACTAACATGGTAATTTAAGCTCTGTGTAATGCTAACAATCTCTATGAATATCTTTGTCTGAATTAAATGAAAAGTAGTCTCTGTCTGTCTGCTTGTTACGCTGTCACGGATAAACCGCTGAACTGATTCTGATGAAATGTGGTATGGCGATGCTTTGAGTCCTGGAAAAGCACATAGGGTACATTTTTCACAAAAAAAATGGAAGGCTCCTGAGGGTAGCAATAAATGACTTCTGGGTGGACGGAGTCGCGAGCAAAAGCTAGTATAATGTCCAAGGTATGTATAAGCTGAGCTGGTGGACTCGAAAAGTGGCAACGGTATCTCTCGTTTACTCAACGTAGACCGTTGACTCATTAATATGCTCTCGATAAGCAGAGGATGACAGTGCCAAAAAATAATTGTCAAGGAAAAAATAAAACTATAAAACTAAGGTCATTCAATTTGCTTGAGACAAACAGGAAATTACCTGAAATTAATGATGCTTGTCTCTATAAACACGTCTCTTTATACGTTTTGTATGCCGTCTGTCATTGCGTGATACGGTCTTTATTAAATTTGTCAGCGCTATAATGAAGGACTGGAGCTCAGAGGCAACATTATATAGTAGGAATTTTATAAAATGTCGGAATCTCTAGTACATTCTCGCAAGTAAATTCCGACCTACATAAGATGGCAAATAGGTCGGAATTCACTAGAGAGAATGTACTTTCTAGGGATTCCAAAATTTTATAAAATTCCTACTATACATAGAACACAACATAGAAGATTACTAAAAAATGCTTGGTAGGTAATTCTAGCAATTTGAACTAATAATACGAACTGCGTCTGACAAAAAAGCCGACCAATTTCGAGTCAGATTCTTATAAGAAGGGTTTCTGAACAATCTCTTTAAATATTTAATAAATCAATAAATATTAAATAACACGGGATAATGTTACACCATTTGACCTTATCCCAAATAAAGCTGTAGGCTTGTACAGTCAAGGACTTTAATTGTTTCTTCTTCTTTTTATATTAATGGCGGTCCACCGCGATATTCCGCAGTGATTTCGCCAATGTCAAGTGAGTAGAGTAAAATTAACAGTAAACAGAATAAATCAAAATCAAAAGCCGGACATTTTTAATCGGCCATCTTTCGACTTAAATTGTAATACCACTATGGAACCCTGTCATAATGACAGCCTCAAACCACAAGAAAGAAAGCTAAAATTAATGATTAACGCTGTCACTATGACAGGGATCCGTAGTGGCATAACATTTAAAGTCCTTGACCGTGCTATGGGTACTAAAAAACAATAAACTTACTTATTTACAGAAATACATAGAAAATATCCAAGACTCGTGCTCATCAGAAAAATATCTGCACTTACCGTGTTTGAACCCGGGACCGCTAGCTACGAAGGCAGGATCACTACCCAACTAGCTAACGTGTCGTCAATAATTAGTAATTAGTAGATTTCGTTATTGGAGGAGCAAAATGGTAGCTGGAGGTTCTTAGGCATGGGTAAAAGTAATCTTGAAATATAGCTAGGTCGACACTTTTTCTCTACCATAATGATGGTCTTACGACAAAAATCCAACGTGTTTATTTTGTTCATTTCATGCACTGGCCGGCACCTGAAAATATTAAAAAAAGTTAAATTGTGACTGAACAATTATTGTGAAATAGCAACCATAGTGTTTATGTTGACCTGATAGCAGATTCTGCTTCTGATGACATTTATCACAGGATAGCAGAGGATTAGTAATAAGGGTTCTATTGTCATTCTCTGGGTACGGAACCCTAAAAAGGTACATTGTATTTATTTGGTGTTTCAGGATATTATGGTTTTCATTGATTTTTTTTTTCGGGGCCAGGTTTTTAATTATTTTTTTTATGGCTTTGAGAATGCAGACGAGCACACAGGCCACCTGATGGTGAGTGGAAACTGTGACCCATAGACATTCGCATTCACAAGACTGCAATCCTAACACTGCAAATGCGTTGCCAACCCTGAGGACTAAGATGGAATGCCTCTATGCTAGTTATTTCACCGGCTGTCTTATCCCCAAACCGGAACACAACAATGCGAACACTGCTGTTTGGCGGTAGGTTAATGGATAAGATGGTGGTAGCGATCCGGACGGACCCTGCACAATAGTGCACAAGGTCCTACCACCCGCAAATATGTATGTATGTTTACACTTTATTGTGATAAAACAATTACAATACATATATTATGTGTGTGTATATTATATACACACATAACATCACGCCTTCGTTCCCAAAGTAGGGTAGGCAGAGCTACAGAATTACCAACAAATCACTACATTTTGCACAATCAGGCCAACAGGATGCAAGCCCATCGCCTAACGGTACTACGAGCCTTTATACCCTTAGTCGCCTCTTACGACATCCACGGGAAGACATGGAGGGGCACTATTCTAACCCGGCAACCACACGGGAGTATATTATAATATAATATACTACTATTATTATGTATTATTTGCTTGTCAAATAAAGAATGGATGGCTCCGAAAAGTGGTTGACTGGTTGAGAATGCCTTAAGGCATTAAGTCCGCTATTTGTGCTTACTTTTTTTACTGTACAATAAAGTTTAAATAAATCAATAAACAAACAAATCCTACAAATAATAAACTAACATAAATAAAAGTAGTACAAAGGCGAGGTTATCACTTTAAACGATTTCTTATATACGGTTAATCTTTGTGCGAATTAGAAAAAAATATAGCAAACAATAGACAAGTATGAAAGTACAAAAAATATATGTGAGAGAAAAAAAAAAATCAAAAACTTTTTCTAAAGCAACACGAAAAATAAGAACACATAAAATTACAATTCTAGCTTACCTTAATCACTGCTCATGTTTTCTCCTTAATTAAGGTTAACATCTAAATTAACGACATACAAGCTGGTGCTAATAAATATAATACTAAATATTATCTCTAACTCTAAGAATAATCTTTTTATCCACAACTTTTAATATACCTACTAGGTTTAGATTAATAAAGTATGAATACTTAAAGAATAGATTCAATTGCTAACATACTTTATCCTTGATAAAATTAGGTACTACTACTAGTGTTATATAAAACTCTGCCTTATTTCGTTGATAACTGGGGAGTGATTCTGTTAACACAGCGCTGCGTCGATCTCAAAGATGAAGTTTTATCCGGCAAGTTTAAGAAGTCCCGTCGGAGCGTACAAAACACATTTTAGCACGTGTCTTCTTAATTAGGCAGCTTTATACGACACTGAACTCGACTCACCTGCCTGCTGCCTAATTGTGAAGGCACGCGCTTGTTCTGTACGCTCCGATGAGAATTCTTAAACTTGCCGGATAAAACTTTACCTTTGAGATCGACGCAGCGCTGTGTTGAGAGAATCACCCCCCTGGCAACAAAACAGATTAGACAAGACGTCACTCACTCTGTTCCCGGCAAAATAATAAATCGAAAATTTTCTGATTTTGTGTGGAATTACTGGAAATAAATTATAAAAGCACAAGTGTTTTATTAGTAGGTATTGATGAACAACTTACAAACAAATCATTGCCTTTTTTGAGTCCGTACTTGGTTTTTGAACATTTCATCTTTTCCTTTTAGTTTTCAAGTAAGCGCTAGAAATGTAGGTAGGTTTCCGTGTTGGTAGGACAATGTGCAGGGACCATCTTACCCATTAACCACCCGCCAAGCAACAGTGTTCGTATTGTTGTGTTCCGGTGTGGGGATAAGACAACCGGTGAAATTACTAGCATAGAGACATACCATTTTAGTCCTCAGGGTTGGCAACGCATTTGAAATCTTAGGATTATAGTCTTGAGAATCCAAATGTCTATGGGTCTCAGATTCCATTACCATCAGGTAGCCTGAGTGCTTGTGTGCCTTCTCCTTGACATGTTTCACTTGCAAATTAAAATGAAACGTACGAGTGTTGAAAATACTACCTTTGTGAAATACAGCATGTTAAGATACTTTCGTCCACTCACCTGGCTCGATTCTATTGAGTTGAGTATAACCACATTGTTTTAGACAATACATGTTGTTGCTTTGTAAACGTTTCGTTTAAATTCGAATTGTTAGTAAATCGAAATAGAAAACTATTGAATATTATTTGGTTCAAGTGATTTCGAGTTTTAAAGGTTCGTTCTACTTGATATTATCATAACATTATAATACTGTTATCGATATTCAGTTGACAGTATAATAAATAAATTAATATATTTAGGAGACAATCTCACACATATTGTTCTAGTCCCAAAATCTCTAGGTTTTTACAGTCAAGTTGTTAAATTTCTTCAATAATCTTAATTATTGCTATGGGACAAGGTGCAAATGTGTATACAAATCTGAGAACTTGACTCTACTATGGGTACACACGGGCGAATTCCAAATTGATCAAAATTCCGAATGCATTTAGATGACTTTATTCTTTTCACTTCTAAGGCCCAAGGTTCTACCCATAGTACTTAATAACTTTGTCATTCAGACCCCAGCTCCTTCGACAGTTCTGTAGTCGAAGCGTACCACGGTCCTACCAGTAGGACTTACTAGAAATCCTACTGGTAAGACCGTGGTACGCTATGACTACACAAGCACAATAACTTAAAAAAAAAGTTTTTTAAGTACTTGGGTTTGAACGAGTATAAAACAATAGTACTACTGGTAGGACTGCATGCTGAATTTTTCCTTAGGAGGGTGTGCAGAAGCTATCGTTGCGTAACCATCACGTCGAGGTCTCCGTGTTAAGACTTGGGGTCTTATTAATAATAAAATAAAAACCGTAGATGGTACAAATAGACTTCTGTAATCCAGATTCCACAAAATTGTAGGAACTTATATTAAATAAATGAATTAAAATTGTATGACGCGCACATAAGCGCGCTAAGAGCCGAGAGAAGAATGCGCTCGGCGACTAGGTGCGACGGAGGGACAAAACTTCATCGAAACTGTTTTAGCTCCGTACCGTCCTCGCCTCACCACTTGTACTCGTAGCGGCAATAGGCGGACTAAAGTGATGCATTTAATCCCTAGAGACTTGATTTTTCTTTTTAATTTCGAATTTACGAACAGCCAGATACATGTTGCCATTGGATGATGTTGCCCTTGACGTCGGAGTGCGCGGTGGAGCCGGTGCAAGGCAGGCTGGGGCTGGGCATACAACCTCCACCGCCTAAGTCTTCGGTTCGGAAATGTTGTCTAAGGACAATTTGTAATGTTCTAACCCCAAAACATTCTTGTAGCTGTCTCGTTTCGCATTACACTGACGCGTTGAGAGTAAAAATGATAGCACTATTAAACTGTATTTTTTCAAGATGTCTATGTTAGATCTATTACGCTGTTATTACAAATATCTTAGACATGCCTTAGACATGTTTAAAGTGACAGTTTTTTATGGATTGACATTTACTAAACGAATTTTCAACGGTTCTTTAAGTTCTTTAAACTTCGGAGTTTTTTTTTTATGTAAATGAGAAGGCACACGAGCACTCAGGCCATTTGATGGTAAGTGGAATCTGAGACCCATAGACATTTGAATTCTCAAGACTATAATCCTAAGACCTCAAATGCGTTGCCAACCCTGAGGACTAAGATGGAATGCCTCTATGCTAGTAATTGCACCGGCTGTCTTATCCCCACACCGGAACACAACAATGCGAACACTGTTGCTTGGCAGGTGGTTAATGGATAAGATGGTGGTAGCGATCCGGACGGACCCTGCACAAGGTCCTACCACATGTAATATTTGATTTTATAAATAAATAAGTACTTTGAGTACTATACAACGATAAACGTACGTATAGACAAACATATCTATCTTCTAAATATTCATAATATGAAACTAACTGACTCACTGACCTATCAACGCACAGCCCGAACCGCTGTATCTAGAAATTCCAAATTAGGCACGTAGGTTCTTTATGAGGTCTAGCGGTGCACTAAGAAAGGATGTTTAAAGGGAAAACATTCAAGACTCAGACATAATACCGCGAATCAAACCCGGAACTGCTAGCTTCGTAGGCATTGTCACTAAGTGTCACTACCAACAAGGCTTACGCGTCGTGAAGCTAAATAAATTAGAAAATAGCACAAGGCTTAGTACTATCCTAAATATTATGCAGTGAGTAATCTTACTTAAGCCGATTTCCCTAATGAAGCCTGGTAGTACATATAAAGCCAGGCTTCATTAAGGAAATAGAAAAAATAAAGAATGGGATATAGTTACGTCGAGTTTTGGGACACCCTGTATTCAGGCACTTGACCTAAATATTACGGGTCCGGTTTATCTGTCATAATGATTTTTAGTACAATGTGTTTTAAGTCAAAACTATCGCAAATTAGAACGTTTTTTTTAAGCTGTTACTTTTTCTGGATTTTTATATACAATTTAAAATGTAGGGATTGATTCTACTCCTCAAAAGGAACTCCTTTGGTTCTACGACTTTAAAAAATGAGGTCATTTTTATTTTTAATTTTCATACAAAATTAATTAATTCACTGTTTTTACTAGTAAAGTTTGAAAGTTTGATCACGTTTTACTTACTGTAAATTGAGTTTTTTTCTAAGTCGTAGAACAAAATATGTAGCATTTGAGGAGTAGAATCGATACCTACATTTAAAGCCCCATGGTCACCCTGTATAAAACCCAACCTAACGTAACCTTGTCTACACTTTAGATATTTAACGGTTTCAGCGACATAAAAAAATATGACTATCAATAACTATGTCAACAATGACAATTATGACCAAAAAAATTATGAAACAACGGGCTCCCAAATACTACGGTATAAGCAAGCCTCTTCTAACCCGAACCAGGAAATAGATTTACATTTCCAAAGTTGTTAGGAGTGATTAAAGTTAATGATTCTGGTAGAGATCGATACCTTGCAGTATGACTTTGCCTCCCTCGGCTAAGGAGCTACATCTAACTTTCTCTGCGTAAATTTCAATTACCGATATTTGCTCGGTCTTTTTTTTTTTTTTTAGCTATCTCCATTCCCAATTTCATCCAAATCGGTCCTGCCGTTGCAGCGTGAATCAGTAACAAACTAACACACATACACAAATAATTGTTTAATCTTGTGCCTAACAATTTTTGTATTTTTTTTGTGCAAAGTTTACTTATTTACTCACTAATTAACATAAAGGGGCTTTTTAATCCCTTAATATTAACGTCAAGGTGTGGAACACCCTGTTTTTGACTTGATTTTGAATCGACAATTCTCTTTGTTGGTGTGTATAACGGTTCACGTTTGTTTCACCAAAAAACTTTTTACAGACTGATTCATGTCACAAACATATCATTTGACAAACTGCATTTTTTCCAGAGACTGTAAATATATCAAGATTTTTATAAAACTAACCTAACCTAACCTATTTGGTTCTACACGATGGTCCTGAAATAAAATCTGAAATATTTACAGTTTCGGAAAAATGCAGTTTGCCAAATGTTTGTGGAATAAATCAGTTTGTGAAACTTTTTTGGTGAACACTTTATTTTCATACTTAAAATGGTTTTTTTCGAGTAGAAAACGAAATCTTACACCTAGAAGTCTTGAACAGATTTTGTGTATACATCACGAGAGTCATTTGAGTTATTCTTGATTTTGAGTTTATCAGAAATATATGTATATCTGAAAGTTTTTAATTGACATTGCGCATCACTAGCCACGAAACTGTCCGCTTGATAATGGACTCTATCTATGATATTTACAACCTGCAGTGATCTGTGGCCCCTTTCGTGCTCAATTCGGCCTCCAAACGTTCGCAGAGCGACCGCAATATTTTATCTATATACCTATCTTTGAGACCGCAGTGTACATCTGTGAATCTGTGTGAATGCTTTATATTTGATTATGATGAATGATGAGCCCGTGTGGTTGCCGGGTTAGAATAGTGCCACTCCATGTCTTCCCGGGGATGTCGTAAGAATCGACTAAGGGAATGAGGGATTCTAGTACTGTTAGGCGATGGGCTTGCAACCTGTCACTAATTCACTGGTAAACATCTTTGCCTGTTTGTGCAAAGTGTGGTTACAGAATTGCCAACAACTCTTGTTGTAGTTGTTGGTATTTCTGCAGCTCTGCCTACCCTACTCTGGGAATAAAGGCGTGATAATATGTATGTATGTATGATAAAAAAGCCGGCCAGGTGCGAGTCCGACTCGCACACGAAGGTTTCCGTTGCAAAAAGTTAGACATGTTTACTCAAGCAATTAAATTTTGTATGAAACTTTTTCGTTGTGCAACGAAAATTAGCCATACAATTGTATGAATTCTTTTCGACGCACAACGGAACATAACTATGGTCGAAATTTTTGGTAGTCACCCACCATGGAAGAATCGGAAAAAAAACGTTTGTACGTGAGGTCCTCTCAAATATTTATTTATATTCTCTTTTTAGTATTTGTTGCTATAGCGGCAGCAGAAATATAACATCTGAAAATTTCAACTGTCTTGCTATCACGGTCATGAGATACGGACTGGTGACAGACAGACGGTGGAGTCTTAGTAATAGGGTCCCGTTTTCACCCTTTGGGTCCGGAACCTTTTCTATTGTTATTATGTACGTGATAATGAAATAAAACTTTATTTTTTCTGAGATTCGAACGTAATTTTCCAAAAGACGTCAATTGAATATTTTATTCTTATTAGTAACAAATTATGACTAAAATTTAAACTAGTGTCAGTCATTATTATAACGAAAACGAACACTAAACGGTTTACTCAAAAATTACCTGACTAATTATGTGAGTGAAGTAAGTAAGCTATGGCTCATTTTAGGGTTTACCCTTGTTTCACCAACACTCATTTTATGGAACGTAATTACTTCGCAGAAATTTCATTACATAGACAGCCTTTTATAGGCGCAGGAGTATCGATCTGGTAGTTACAAATCTAACCCAACCTAACCTACGTAATTAAACTTAAGAAAACAACAGGGTTTCAGCAGAAAATAGTTTTCGTCGAAAGTGAAATTCTGTGAAACCATACGTTCTATGAAATAAGTATCGGTGAAATAAGGAGACACCCTCATTTTAGATTGTATTTCAATTCACCCTGTGAATCTCTATTTGGTATGTAACAAACCGGAACACCTTCAAATTCTGCTTTTTTTTTCCGAATATTCATTTGTCCGAATTTTCATTTTTCTGAAAGCTATGTTACGTTGGAGCTATTTTAAATAAAATGCATAATTTAGTTGCTAGTTATACGTAGGTTAGTTTATGTTTGATTTTTAAGCGTTATCAAAAAATAATGTCTATACAAAAATGCATTCGGAATTATGGCTCTTCGGAATTATGTAGTGTACCCGTAACAAACACCAGCTGCCTATTTCACCATCATGACGTTTACACGTGACAGCTAACAATTCCATACATTGCAAATTTAACATGAGCTATATTTTTTTTCCGTGTGTCATTTGATTTTAATTATTTTGCGAGTGGTAGGACCTTGTGCTGGGTCCGTCCGGATCGCTACCACCATCTTATCCAATAACCTACCGCTAAACAGCAGTGGTCGCTTTGTTGTGCTCCAGTTTGGGGATAAGGCAGCCGGTGAAATATCTAGCATAAAGGCATCAAATCAAATCAAAATATTTATTTGCTGAACATACGTAATTTATACAGTTGGTGACGTAAACAAAGGGTCTTGCCGTGTTCTGCTGCTGGGCGTGCAAACTTGGGTGCTATACAGGATTTATTTATATTTCTTATATTTTCTTACATTATTTGTATAACGATAATTCTATATATCATTACAATTTTATGATGGTAACTGGGCCATTCCTACAAAAGTCGTACCCCTATTTAAAATGATGGTAAAAAATAATTGTTGAGATAAACGAGAAATGATGATTGATATAAGTAGTAAATAATATATATTTTTAGAAAATAACATAATTCCACGTTATACTTCATCGAAATATATAATAATATTAATTTTATTAATTTTGGGGAAGGTAAGCGTTCCATTACGTTACCAAATTCTTATGCCAATAATAAATAACACAAACGAGCTATCATTTTATAATTGCTTTTATTAGAATTCTTATTATGTAAAGAAATGAATAGTTTTATAAAATCACACATTAATCATACTAAAAATTAACACGTCTTATTTTTATTTCCCTTACGTTACTACTAGCCAAAAACAAGTCATAATTTCCAGTATTTAGTGTGTTAAATAAGGCACAAACTTGAGATCAATTGTTATCAAAATTAGTAATCAATAAACCTTAATATATTTTTATCACAATCATAGTTACAAAACTAATAAGCAGTTTAAATATAATTAAAAACGAGATTTTTGGCACGGGACAATACGGAATGGAAGAGTCCTCTCCGTGACTGGTAACTGAATATAATTATTAAGAAACCTTCACAATGCACCATAAAGCTTACATTGTTGTTTGTAACAGCAACGCAAGATTACTTTTAGTTAAGAAACAATCCACGTCAGCAAAAGTTGTCATTTTTACTTTCCGTATTTTTATTGTTGCAAAGCTGAAAGCAAAACGCGTCAATTTTTCTTTTACCTAGGTTATAACGTTTTACTAAGTCATACAAAAACTTCATACTAAATTATGTAATTTTAGGTGTAAGTAGGTACTGTTTAATTTGTGTTTAATTATACCTACTACACCAAATAAAATAAAAGGCCAAGTTTATTTTAATCAACACATTAAGTGGTTTGTTACAAGAACAAAATTAAATTAATATTAAGGATAACGTTTTGGTCACAACCAATAACAATATAAGTAGGTATACACACGGAATTTTGATAGTTCGTAACATTTATTCATTAATATTATTAATTATTAAGTTTCTGAATTTTTTTCTGAAGCGTAAAAAAGCTTGTGGCCTTGTTTTTATTTTGTATAGTAATCTATCACTAGTTAAGTAGGTATATTATAATTTTGCTAGTTGAGTCTAAAGAAGTATCTCAAAAATCTGTAAGAGTACATAAATAGATAGCTAATTATTTATTTAAACTAAGTCTGCATACTTCTTTACAATTCCATTCCGAAACTTTGTCGTTCCGCTTCTACGAAACCGCCATTTTAGTTTCGGAATAGAAGTCACGGATCGCTACTTTCGTTAGGTTTTAATAAAATAACTCGTTACCAGCTCTAATTTCAGTTAAATCAAACAAAAATACGTTAAGTCAAATAAATTTCCATTTGTTTAAAATTATCTATAAGCAATATTTATTCCAACTTACCTGAAATTTTGGTTTCGGAATACGGAAGCACAAAATGTGACGCTAGCGGTGCGACTACTTACGATCACTTGCTGTGCAAATCTGAGCGGGATAACAATATAGCGGCTATTGGTTCCTAGTCTAAAGTTGCCAGGCAAAATATCTAGTGGACTTAGAAGAATAAATACTTAAGTATAGCTTAGGAATAAGTGGTTTCGGAATGGAAAATTCCGCGAATTTCAAATTACGTCCCTGAATAAATTAATGAAATAAAAATATTTCCAAGGACATAAAAGCTAAATTAATCTAATAAAGGTGTAAAGTACACTTCAATCTAATAATTAATAAAGCCGACACATTTTTCCTTTTAACTGTTTTTGAAATAAAGCGCTTGATACCTACAGAATCAGTGGTGGGACAGCGTAAAATCTCCAGTTTTATTTCACTAATTATTTTATAAAAAAATAAATTTGAACGCTAATTATATAATTCAAACATAAAGTTTATAATAAATATATACAGAATGATATTGTTTTTTTTTTCTTGTAATAGTATTAGAAGGTGTTTAAAAAAAATGACAAATGTATGGGACAAGCAAAAAACGCGGGGTACAATTTTTGTAGGAATGGCCCAACTACATTTCCTTATAATATTAACATAGTATTAGTCCGAATATTCCAACATAAATTCATTGATTGAATAATAAGCTTTATTGATGAAAAAAAATACAAAGCGCTTTTGAACTCGATAATACCGTTTTTCATAACAATACATTTGGGAACTTATTGTATATTTTTGGCGCCATTCCTAGTATACTCTTAGAAAACCGAGCAGTGTTTGATGACCAGGCACGTACTTTACTACGCAGTCGAACTGACAAACTTGTTGAATATGCAACTGTTGACCCGAACAAAACTGGCCATTATATGTGCAAGCTTGGCAGTGTCAGTATGTTTAACTTTATGAAATGCGGTTTACATGTGTCAGTGGGTCGTAAGTTGCATATTGCTCTAATACACTTCTTCTGCGCCAGAAATGCCAGTTCCCTATCTGAGGAATTACCCCAAAACACTATACCATATCTCAGTGCCGACGAAGCATAACCGTGATAGGCCGTGAGGACAGATGACTGATTGGCAACTTTTCTTAACTTGTACAGCGCGTATGAGAATTGGTTCATTTTTTTACATACATGTACAATTTGACCTTTCCATATCATTTTGCTATCTAATACCAGTCCTAAAAAAATTGTTTTATTACTTTCTATTACTTGTTGTCCAACTTATATTTATATGGAATGAAACATTATTGTTTCTTTGTTGAAACGTCATGACATTCGTTTTTTCAATGTTAATTTTAAGGTTGTTGTGGCATTCCATCTTAGTCCTCAGGGTTGGCAACGCATTTGCATCTTAGGATTGCAGTCTTGTGAATGCGAATGTCTATGGGTCACAGTTTCCACTTAACATCATGTGGCCTGTGTGCTAGTATTCCTTCTCAATGCCATAAAAATAAAAACTTTCTCATCAGAGCGACTACAATATTTCATTCAAACATCTGCATTTCCTCTCAATTCAATCACGTTTAACCTTGTCAGTCTATAATTAGAACAAGTAAACATCCTCTTCATGTATTTGAATCATTGGATGCACAGATTTAGTAAGCCATATGTGCCCTCCACTCAACCGAGGAAAACGTCAATGACAACCATAGGCACTTTGACTTTGTATTGTTCACGTGTTAACTGCAATGAATACATAATTTATATAGCGTTCCCGGCACTGTCACTGTATCATGCGCACGGGCATGCTTTAATCCGGAACTAACGATGCATTAAGGTTACCCTACGATAAGGTTTGTTTAGTAACTATTGACGACACGTTAGCCTAGTTGGTAGTGACCCTGCCTACAAAGCAAGCGGACCCGGGTTCAAATCCCGGTAAGATATTTGTGTCTTGAGCGCAAGTATTTGTTCCTGAGTCTTGGAGGTTTTCGATGTATTTAGAACTACCCTTTGTCCGCGACTCCGTCCGCATAAAAGTCATTTATTGCTATTCCCTCAGGAATCCCCGGGACTCAAAGTATCTCCATACCAAATTTTAAAAATCAGTTCAGCTGTTTTTTTGTGAAAGCCTAACAAACAAACACAGACAAAGTTAATTTCACATTTAATGTATACAAATAATGTAAGTATCTATTTCTCTATGTGAGTAAGTTTATCATTGCCTCATACCCATAGTAGAAACAGGAGCTTAGTTTAGGGCTAGGTCAATTTGAAAGGCATTGTCCCGTGACATTTATTTATTTCTTTTATTAAATAGATAAAAAACCCAATATATGATGGACACCCCTAGCGGTGATATCATCTTAAACGTGGTATAAAACGTTAAGACGACACTTTTTCATCAAACAGGGCCTCTATTCAGGTGCGTTAAAACGATATCGTGTTTGACACGTTTAAGAATCGTTTATATTATGTCACAGTCGCCATTATTGTAAATGACATAAGAGTTATCAAAACGTTGACAATACGGAAACAGGTCAAAAACGAAATCGTTATTACCTTGTAGAATTCCAGCCCTGACAAGATTTTATCATTATTTCCAATCCGGTGAGCTAGAGGCCAAGGTTTTGTTATCTATAGGTAAACAACTATATGCTGTATTTTTCGAAATTTTAGACATTTTAGTGTTTGCGATGAGGGGGAATGGTCCAACTGTCGCCTATTTTTTTAAATAACTTAAAATTGGTATATTTAAACAAAACATGATATATTTTAGATTTTTACAACAAGAGTTTTCATTAGATAAATGTCACAGAAAATGTTTTTAAGTTATTTTTTTATTTACCCCCAAAAGTTGCCGCCCATGATTTTTTTTACGTTACACGTCCGTTTTTGAGTCATCGAAAGTCGGTGACATTATGTGTCCCTAATTTCAACTCAATCGTTCCCGTAGTTTCGGAGCAAATTGGCTGTGATAGACGGACGGACAGACAGACACGCGAATGGTCCTATAAGGATTCAATTTTTCCTTTGTAGGTATGGAACCCTAAAAATACATAATACACATTGACATAACATCACGCCTTCATTCCCAGAGTAGGGTAGGCAGAGCTCATTTGTTAGTCCTTTACCTCAAAAGCATAAATTTCTTGTAGCGATTCACCGATTAGCATTTCGCCTCGATCGTGTATTTTATTTTCGCTTTGTGTCAAAGTCATATTTTTTTTTGTTCGCTAACAGTTTTAGTCGCATTTCACCTCGATCGCTTATTTTACTGTTTCATTTGGTCTCGATCGTCAAATATTTTAAATCACAGTAAACATCAATCGCATATTTTGTAATAGCATTTCACTGCGATCGCTTAATTGTTCGCGAATCTGCTATAATTACCTCGATCATAAAATCTAATTATTTTATTTAGTCACTTTTTGTCGCAGTCTTAATTGTATTGTCTCAGTACATTTCTCTCACTATGCATTTCTGTCGTGTGGCTGCATTTTTTCCCTGATGTGGATGTATTGATATTAATGTATGTATTTATTTATTACTATCTATTTATTCATGTAAGCCATTATAATGTATTAGTTTGTATTAGTATGTATTTGATTATCTATTTATTAGTTTGATAAGCGTGTATTTATAGGTATATTGTATTTTATAGCTAGCATAGTTCCTTGTTATTGTTTGAAATTGGTCTGCACCACCTACTGTGTAAATTGTTTTAACTTGCACCTTATCCCTTCTAAGGTTGTCTGGAAGAGATCGCTAATCAGCGATATGACCGCCTGTTGTTTACCTGGGTCTTCTAAATTGTGCAAATTCTGTGTAATGTTTTTGTTTGGTGGACAATAAAGTGTTTTGTATCATATTGTATTGTATTGTACAATACTAAAGATAGCTAAAGTCTTCGCGCGCTTATTACGGCGCGGCGCTACGGTCCCGCTGCAGGAGACGGTCGCGTCGCGGTAACAACACGATAACGATAATATTTCATTAAATTTGATCGCACTTAAGACATGAAACCACAGGTACAAAACACGTTTTATAAAAATGTTACAGAAATTTAGTGCGAACATCAATTAACGCGTCAAATTAAAGTCCTAAACAAACATCGATCGCGACAAAATGCGTCTAGGGTAAAACACTACACGAGAAATGAAATGCTACAACGCCCGTTTCTATCCTTTGGGTACGGAACCCTTAAAATCGACACTAAGGCACTACATATAAAAGGAAAAAAGGAAGTAAGGAGGATTTAGACAATTATCGTCCAATAACCTTGATACCTGTTATGTCTAAAATTTTCGAGAAAGCAATGCACTAGGATTACAGGATTTTGTAATAAATATAATTTAATTAAAAAATTAAAAATGAGCAAAACTGATTCCAGAAAGGTAAAATCTACCTCATTAGCGACTTTTATGTTGGTCAGTTATATAATTGAGCACTTCGACAAGAATAACCCTGAGTCAGCCATATTTTTCGACATGAGTAAAGCATTCGATTTTGTTTCACATGAACGCCTTCTTCTTAAGTGTAAAATGTATGGTATAAGAGGTGTAGCTCTAAATTGACAAAGAAGCTACTTAAATAATAGAACTAAGTAAACGAACAAAACAACGTTGGAGTGCCACAGGGTAGTGTTTTGGGCCCGTTACTGTTTTTGTTGTACTTTGATGTACATTAATGACCTACCTAATGTAACAGAATATAAATGTGTTTTATTTGCTGACGACATTGCAATTGTAATTCCATGAAAAAAAAACTTACAATAATGACATTAATAAATTAATAAAAAATGAAATAATATGGTTAAAATCGAATAATTTAAATGTAAATTTGGATAAAACAAAATTTATACAATTTTATAATAGAAAAGGAGGTGTTGACATTCATGCAAAATATGAGAATGCTAATATATCCGAAACTGACGTGTATAATTTCTTAGGCATTATACTAGATAGTATTTTTTCTTCGAAGCCTCAAATAGACAAAAAATGTAAAGCAGTTAATAATTTTGTCTATGCAATTCGAAGGCTTGCAGCAGTTGCCAATAAAGAAACGGCTCTTCAAGCGTTCCACGACTACGTGGTGTCAGTGCTCAGGTACGGACTGCTGCTGTGGGGAAACTCCTATGACATTAGCAGGCTATTCATCAGTCTTAAAAAGTGCATTAGGGCCCTCTGTAATAAGCCACCACTAACATCTTGCAAACCGTTATTTGATGAGTTGAAATTACTCACTCTTCCATCACTTTATATTGTGGAAATGAGCAAATTCGTAAAATTTAATTTAAATCTATTAATCAACTCAAAAATGTTTGTAGCTTCAACACCAGGTATCCCAGAAAGATAGTACAGCAGAAAACAGTATCAATATTACGGAGAAGAAATTGTTACTGCATGGCTGTAAACATTTTTAAAAACATTCCGAAAGATATAATAAATTTGTTAGTACGCTGTGTAAATGGTTACTAGAAAAGAGATTTTACTCGGTTAGGGATTTTTTATCTTTAAGAAATAATTAATGGCAAGTCATATAATATTAAAAAATATTAGGCTGTTAATGCATGAAATTTGAAATTAAACGTACTTATTAAAATTAAGGGTATATAATTTAAGTTTTAATGGACAATCACATTTGCATGCTGGTGTCGCCGGCGAGAGCGCTGACCCAATTTATATATTTTTATCAACCATTGTAACCGCATCTCAAGTGAATAAATTTTGATTTGATTTGATAACATAATCATTAACTGACTCTAAGTAAGGCGCTTAGTCAATTTTATTATTTGATTCCGAAACAAACGTAAAGTTGGGTTCAACAGAAATGACAAAAGACGTAAGCAAATTAGTACTGGGAGTTTACCATGACAGATATGCAGTTCAGTTTAAGCAAAATAGTAGTTACCTAATAATTCTTAAACAGAATTATGACAGTATGATCAAACGTGTGAATCATTAACAAGTCTAATATTAAGCGATCTAGGATTTGACAACCCGACTCCAACGTTTGATATGGTTGTCAATGTATATCCCATGTTATAAATAAATAATATATCCCATGCTTTTAAATACGCCATTTTTGTCTATAGTACCTAGGTTTAGGTTTTTTGTATAGAGCCCGTGTGGTTGCCGGGTTAGAATAGTGCCACTCCTTGTTTCCCCGTGGATGTCGTAAGAGGCGACTCAGGGAATGAGGGCTTGTAGTATTGTTAGGCGATGGGCTTGCAACCTGTCACTAATACACTAGTAAATTTCTTGGCCTGATTGTGCAAAATGTGGTTACAGAATTATCAACAAGTCTTTTTAGAGTTGTTGGTATTTCTGTAGCTCTGCCTACCCCACTCTGGGAATAAAGGCGTGATGTTATGTTATGTTATGTTATATAGTACCTAATGACGCCCCGTTTATCAAAATTGGCTTACCCATTCAGCTCATAATGAGGGAACACTAGTACCAATTTCACCATATCATGCCGCCAGTGTCCTAATTTATAGAAAACTAGCGACCCGCCAGCGGCTTCGCCCGCTGCAATTTTTAAAAAAAATATTTTTTTTTAATAAAAAGTATCCTATGTTACTTCTAGCACCTCCTAGAATATGTATACAAAGTTTCAAGATGATTCGTCAAGTAGTTTTTGCGTGAAAGCATAACAAACATCCACGCTTTCACTTTTGTAAGGATAGAAAATTGTTTTATAGAACGTATCACTTTGCAGATTTTTTATTACATAGTTAGCTAATTTCTGCTGTAACCTTATTGTTTTCAGATTATCTTAAGCGTGGGTTACGTAGGTTAGGTTAGACCTGTAACCCCCCCCCCCCCCTCCAATGCTCTAATAGTCTGTTAAGTGGTAAACATGGTCCAGTTTATTATAACTAGTCGTCTATTAGGTAGCTACGTTCAAATAGGACCATGAGTTAAATAGACGTCATACGTTAATCTACGTTTTTATGGCACGTAGAAGACAAAATGAGCACATAGACCACCTGCACGGGACTATTACAAGTATGGTCGCGTTTATCGCTGCGCATGGACAAAACATTCGTCACTTTCTGACAAAATACACATCAAAAATGAAGTGACACGTTGGCCTAGTTAGGAGTGACTCTGCCTCCGAAGCCAGCGGTCCTGGGTTCAAATCCCGGTAAGGGCAGACATTTGTGTGATGAGCGTGAATATTTGTTCCTGAGTCTTGGACGTTTTCTATATATCAATTTAAGTATGTCTTTCTCTATTTTAGTATGTGTATCGTTGTCTAGTACCCATATTACAAGCCTAGCGCTTAGTTTGGGCCTAGGTCAATTTGTGTGAGATTGTCTCCTGTTTTTTTATTCTTTTATTATTTATTATTTATTTAAAAATGTTCAAGGAAAAAGAACTGTAAATTATTTGCTGGAAGGAAAGTTTGCTTTACTCTTGTTAAGGTGTATTTTGCCAATCTTAATATATATAAATCTCGTGTCACAATTTTTGTCCTCAATGGACTCCTAAACCACTTAACCGATTATAATAAAATTCGCACACCATGTGCAGTTCGATCCAACTTGAGAGATAGGATAGTTTAAATCTCAAATTATAGTCGCAATTTTAATTTATTGCTAATTATTTGTCTGTTATTATTTGACAGTCGCAATTATCTGTTAACTCCAAATGATTCTAACAGATGTCGATACCTTTCGACTGGGTTGAGTAAGTAATCAATAGATGGCGCTGCTATGGTAAATCTACGAACGTGTCATATAAGCTACATATAATTATATGTAATTGTCTCAGTGAATGAAAGTGGCGTGGTACTAAAGTGTAATCATATTTATGACTTCGACTGTACCACGTTCCATACATTTTAGCCCATTGCTCTTTGTACAGATTTTTTTCGTTAATTAGCACAGGTTTTGCTGAAGTGAACTTTGTTCAATAATGACCTCAAAAGTTGGAGCTTAAGTTGGATTTACGAAGATTTGTCATGATTTCTTTCTTCACTACATAGTATAAAACAAAGTCGCTTCCCGCTGTCTGTCCCTATGTATGCTTAAATCTTCAAAACTACGCAACGGATTTTGATGCAGTTCTTTTTAATAGATAGAGTGATTGAAGAGGAAGGTTTATATGTATAATACTTTAATCCAGAGCGAAGCGAGGGCGGGTCGCTAGTATTCTTTATAGACACTCTCATGGAGTTATTAGAGAAATTGTTCCTTGGATATCACACGCGAGGACAATGTTCGGTAAGAGAGTATTTTCTCTTGTGGATTAACAAAAGCAGATGCACTTCGGTCTTCGGAAGGAAAGTTAAAAAGTTGTGGTTGGAGGTTGGTTGGGAAATATGGTTTGACTTATATATATAAACGTGTCACGTTGTTTGTCCGCGATGGACTCCTAAACTACTGAACCGATTTTAAATTTGATTTGCACCCCGTGTGCAAATCGACCCAACTTGAAAGATAGGATAGGTAGCTTACACATATATGTCGCTTTTGGGTTTTAAAATAAACGCTGAAGAAGTAAACACTTCTAGAACAAGGTAAAGCACTAGCCCAGCACACACGTCCTATCACTCTTGTAGTCGTCCTCTATCTCCCTCATCACTCCTCTCGCTCACTCACTCTTCTCTCTCAGCCTTTCCATCCCTTTCATTCACTTATCTCAATCACCGGTCTTTCATCTAATCCGCTAACTTTACATACGGTCGCGACGGTATTTGATTTGATTTGACACAAAACTATATATAAATGGAATCTAATAATAACTATTTTTTGCCGTGCGAAACCCTCGGTGCGCGAGTCCGACTCGCTCTTGACCGACTTTTTTTAATTTTTTTCTACGTATGCTTTTAAATTAGGGTGACAAAAGACGTTTTCTTCTCAGGGGGGTTATTCACAGAACTATATCGAGATAGAAGGAAAGAGTTCGTCGTTTTATATGAGAACCGAGCGTGTAACATTTTGCGTAGGCACTTTGACGTCACGCGAGTCTTTTAGTGATGTGTACAACATACACAAAATCGTTTCTAATCTGTGGTGTCATCGATCGCAAGTCGCAACGGAAGAGCGTCAGCAATGCCACTAGGGAAAGTATTTTATTTACTTTTCGACGGTTTTTTTCCTTCAAGCGTTAAATTTGTTTGTCTTTTTCTTTTATCATTTGCCTTGCGTTATTCAATTGGTTCATAATTTTTTTCTTCTTTGATGTATGAATTAAAGTTTCGTCTGATGTGGATGGTTCATTAATATTCTGTAAGTGTAACATATGTTGAAATATAATAATGCAAAACTACTAATTACACAAATTTTAAAACAAATTAGTATGTCATCATTTTATAGTAAAATCACTTTTTCCAGCTTTCTTTTCCTTGGCGCACTGTGGGAGCGCGTAGAACAACCGGTCGGACATGCGAGTGCGCGACAGTAAACTGTTTATTGCAGATAAACTGCTATTATTATGGCCTCTAAATTATAACGAAATGCTAGTATAGTGCATTTTTAGCAACATATTAATAGGGGAAAAGAATAGTCTTCCGATTATATAGCAAAAAAAAAAAAAAAAACGCAAGATTTTTGTCAGTATTTTATTCTGGTCGCATGCAAACATCCCTTGATAAGTTTTTTATTGGTCCTGTGCTTAGGATTCACTTAAAAATGCATATTTCTTTATTACGCCTACAATTTAAAATTATATCATCTAAAGAGATTGCTATTAAATTACACAAGGCGCACTGTCGAAATAGTAAATAATTATTGTAGATATTGTTGTTATTTATAAGAAAAGAAGGTCATATTTTCATCATTTCTCCGTTATGGTTATGATATAAAAAATTACAAAAGGTTACTCATACTCTATAATTTGGGTTTCGGTTTCACTGATGAGTGGCTGCGCTTCGATCAACAGTTTTTTTTTCGTTGTCCTTTTAATGTTACTGGAGATAACCGGATCAGACCGTAAAAGTAATGCATGTATCAGATCAGTATTGCAAGCAATCCTAGATATTTTGCGTGTGTGGTGAAGTCTCACATATCGAAATATTTTATGATTGCATTCTTGTGCATCTTCCGATAATGCACCTATTGGCAGGATTGCGTTGTGTTTTATAATGTCTGCTCCATGAATTAATATTTTATGGATGGTAACGGGCATATAGTACCATCCATACAATTGCACGTATAACTCCGCAGTTTCACGTGTATAAAAACGAAACGAATCTACATTTATCGCGAGTCCTGAAGCTATGACTTGTAGTATTATGTAAAATCTTTTTAAAAGATCTACATTTAGACCCGTTATATCCGCACTAATCTGGAAGTTTGCGAAAAATCTCCGAGCAGTGTTGCCATCATTTGTGTTTCCCACGCCTTGCTTAACCATATCTATTAACAACCCCAATCTTCTTTTGAATTCATCTTGTATGTTGCGTTTTGATTGCTCTCTGACATTCTTATTTTCTCCTCTTGCTGACCAAGATTTGAATGATAAATTGTATGCTATATGTAACATACATTCAAAGCTCCTAATCCACGCATGTAAAGAGGACATGCCGAATTCAAAACAGTCTTGATTTGGTTCACGATTATAAGCTACATCGATGTCGTTCATAGCTTTTGGAGTAGCACCGCAAATAAAGCATTTCATGGCTGATGATGTATCTGTTATATCATTGCAAATTTTTGTATCAACCATCGTTAGTAACATTTTATAATTCACAACGACATTTTTGAAAACATATGGACGTAATTGCCTTATTTCTTCATTTAATTCTGCAGTGGTCTTCTTTGTTAAATTTTTGTTTTCTTTTTCGAACCGAAAAGATATTGGTCGACAATAACGAGAGGATGATGGTGTAGGATTCTTCCAAATGGATTCAGATAAATCTTCATTATTGAGTTGAAGGGGAACGAGGCTACAAACAAATACAGATGAATCATCGTGTAGAGGGTCTGAACTCTTTTGCTTGTAAACAGACTGAGAAGAGGCTCCATCGCATCCCCATTTTAGAACCAAGACAAGATTATATTCTTTGGTATTGTCAAATTTTAAAGGTCGCATTATTCTTTCTATTGTTTTATCCAGTAAACATTGCAAATTAATACTAACATAATTTTCAGCTACAGTTATTGCTTCAGGTACTGGACACAACTCTTTCTTCAGTTTTTGAATTTGAGCATAAGCAGGAAATAATCCGGGAGCAATATTATTAACAGATAATCGCAATTGCGAGTACTGCTCTCTAGTTAGGTCAGAGTTCACATACAAGCTAAGTGCATCGTCGTCAGATAAGGATTTAGACTCGTCCGTGTTATTTAAGAGTTTTTCGCAAAATTCCTTAACTTTTGTAATGTGTGCCGGGTGTGTTTGAATGAAGTCAAAGATAAATTTAGCATGTGTGTGTCTGATACTTTTTGATGCTACGTAGTTTAGCTCATCTATGGGGAGGGATCTTACAGATTCAGTTCTCCTTCTCTTTTGACGATCACTCAATGTATTAAAATATGCTTTAGAGGATGTCGATGTCGATGGAAGCAAAGTCGGAGGCTTAGTGTTAATAACATGAGACCAGTCTATTTGTAAATCAAGCCAACTGCCACATGTAGATAGAAACAAATCTTCTTTCCAACATTTGTCTTTCCGTTTATTCTTCACGGTATACAGAAATTTCCTTATTTTACCGTTTATAGCACTGCAATAAAGTAAGCAAATTGTTTAGTATTCAATACAAAAAAATATACGTTTTAGTAACATTAAACAATACTTACGATTTCATTTCCGAAGAGATGGTATTTGGAAATACAGCCATCACTTTTTCTACAGCAATACTATGATCTCGCAGATCATGTTTAAGCAGATTATATAAATCACGATTTGTTTTTAGTTTTTCCATTATATTCCGATTATAACAACACGCACAACGATTGACGACGGCTTAGTGTGAAGACATTTTTAATTTTGCGGGTATACTGAAATTACTTGCACTATAAGTTTTGAAGTGCCAGGTACAAATTATAATATTTGCCGTTAATTTATTTATTTATTTGTAAAAATCAAGGAGTTAATTCATGCGCTCGGTTGACACAAAAAACGTAATATTTAATGTATAAATAAATATTTACCGATTCTTCGATGTTAGAACTGCATTTCTATTCGGCTGCCTGCCTTAGCAGATTTAAGAAACAAATTGCTATTTCTTTTAAATAGGCGCTTTCGAAAAATGACCTCCAATTGCAAATATCTCTAAAATTCGGCTAAGTTCGGGTAAGGTTAAAATGCAGCGTATTAAAATTATCTTTAACTTATAACTTGTAATACTTAGTATCTTGGAATTGCTTGGCACATTTTTTATAATCATGACTTTCTAGTTTAATTTTACATGAATGATAAAACAGCAATTATAATTAATTATAATATGAAACACCTAGATATTATTTGTTGTGGCGATACTTAAACATATATTCTTTGTAATAAAATCAAAAAAAGGACCTCAACTACTACACAACAGTTAAAATAGTACCTAGAAGTATAGTCGAGTTTTACGGGTTTATCGGATAGTGATGTTTGTTCGAGTACTATTCAACAACAAGGCAAATAAGTGAAAAAATAATAATAACACATGATGGTCTAAGCGTTAAAGTTTACAAAAAAGTCATTTAACAGCAAGAAAGTGAAACATTTTATTTTCAAGCATGTCCGACCGTTTGTTCTACGCGCTCCCACAGTGTGGCGTGGTCTTGATAGAGTCCTTCTCTAAAGAAGGTGATCCTTTTATCTGTAGCATAAAAAATACTATGTCTGTAGCATAAAGCGCACGTGAGCGCACGCACACACACACACACGCACACGCACACGCACACACACACACACATACACACACACACACACACACACACACACACACACACACACACACGCACGCACGCACGCACGTACACACACACACACACACTCATTGTGACGTATAAATGTAGGTACCTTTTCATTATTTGACATTATCACTACATCTACATATAGTCGGATAAGCTGTACTGATTATTCGCCGGTACTTTCATTGGCCAGTAGGTAAAGGTATCTTTGTGAAAATGTACAGAACAAATCCGGCTGTGTTTTGTAGGAAACCAGTTTTATCGACCCGTTGCTTCTATCCATCTATTTTTTATAATAGGATCTTTTGGAAAACTGGAACAAAATTGCAAAATATACTTAATTATTATCCTTTTGGCAAAAATATTTCATTTTGACTACTACTTCATCTCACGGCTACATAATAGTAAAAAAAACATTTTTGGGACAAGTTTTTGCTGCCGACTGTACTTTTTTTTTGCAAAATCTTTATCTGCTTATCGAGACAAAACTATTGAGTCCTAACACGGTGGGTCTACGTTAAGAATAGCGGAGATCCTGTCGCCACCTTCCGACTCCATCATCAGATCATCTCTTAGATACCATAATATTGCATTGCCATTGAGTTTACATATATGGTCCAAATTTCAGCCCATCCCGTTAACGGGAAGTGGGTCAAATTTAATTTGCAAGATTTGACCCATACATACTTACATACGCATATACATACATTGCAAGTGAAATAAACGCTTGTAAAAATAATTATCATTTTTTCTGTTTTCAAAATTTATTTTAATCGACTAAGAAATCGGCATTGAAAATCGCCGGGTACAACACTATATCTTACTTTTGACAGAAAAATGAGAAATCAACCTTGAACGCGTCTCGACAAGTGCTCGACAGTTTGGATTGGTTTATTTTCTTTGCTGGTTTTCAATGCATGCCAAGTCTGGCGCGTCAAATTAAAGCCGCAATGGAAAAGTAGCAGTAGACACGGACTCCCCCGTTACTGTTTATATGAAATTAATACTATGCAACAAAATAAATTGTTTTATAAATAATAACGGATATTTTAGGGAAAAGAGTACTTACCTATGAAAATAAATATCTTGATTCACAGCTCCTACTTTTTTGGTGGTGTTTAAACAGTTTATTATCGAGCAACAGGGCATTTTGTTTTTATATTCGAACGTCACACACGGAAAGCGGTCGAGAGCGGACTGAGCATCGCGGCGAGCAATGCAGTCCTAAGAACCTCTTTTCGGCACGCGAGGTACATACACTCTTTCCTTCTATCTCGATATAGTTCTGTGGGGTTATTATGTATGACATAGCTAAGCAGTTCATAAAAAGTAAAATGAACTATATAACTATGTCATACATAACACACGACACGTTGGCCTGGATGTTTCAAATCCGGTAAGGACATTTGTGTGATGAGCACGAGTGCTTCTTCCTGAGTCTTGGATTTTTTCTATGCATTTTAGTATACATTTCTCTATATAAGTAAGTATATCGTTGTCTAGTACCCATAGTACAAGCCTAGAGCTTAGTTTGGTCTGTTCAATTTTTGTGAGATTGTCACCCGATATATGGGTCATACACACTCTTGTAAAACAAAAGTTGTATCTCCTGTATATATATTTTTATATGATAGGTCTAAAGCAGTCCTGAAGGTGTTTTCGCGGGAATGGGCATAGCCAGAAAATTTGGCTTTAAAAACATTAACTCTCGGTGTGTCCACAGGAAAGACGGTAACCTAAATCTGTGTATGACCCATTTATTTATTTATTATAACCCTTAGGCAATTAAATTAAAATTAATTATTTTGACGACGTGTTTACCAAAGTTGGAAATGGGTGCGTCTATACATGAAAATACTTAGTTCTACACTAAGATAGGATTGTGCTATGGGTATTAGACGATAAACATATTTAAATGACCATATAAATACTTAAATATTCACGCTCATCCCAAAAAATATTTGCCCTTACTGGGACTCGAACTTGGGACCAATAGATTCGTAAGCAATCTACCAACAGCGCGTGGTGGATTAGGATTCCAAGAAAACTTAAATCCGGCCTATTTATAAATATTTACGGCAATAATATTGATTTACAATAAGAGCACTTACCTCCGTTCCGTCCATTTGTTTACTTCATTATCACGAGAAAAACCTCACGTTTCATCGCAAATCCCATAAAAAATACGTCCTTGATCATTCGATACGCAAACATTTAATAATGAGTTCTGCGCAGTTGTGATAGAGTTCGGATTGGTACAACGATTTTTCTGTGACATATTGCTAAACATCGCCCTAGTTGCCAGTGCAAGTTCAGTTGGCTTTCGATAGTGCTGTGATCCGCACAGTATGCGCGGGAGTGTTTTTAAGTTGAATTAAAAAAGGTTCGTACATGTTTTTAAATTAAGAAGTTAACCTTTAAGTGTCTAGTTTAATAAATGTATGAACATGAAATTTAATGCAATGTCAGTTAAGTTCAGTTCTTTACGGTTGACTTTTAATACTTTTTTATGTAAAAAATGTGGTTGCATTAGTGAAAAAACATGTCTATATATTTTATTGTTTATTAATGTTATCACTAGGTATTTAATTACTTTCGGTAATGATACAAATAGTTGAGATCAATGCCAAAACTACAATGGAACCAATTAGAACTTGATCTTTCTACAATGCTAATGATGATTGAGCTCGTTTACTTCGGCTTTGCAATTAACTGTTACAAAATAATTACCTCAGTCCGTTACTTTTTTTGTACCCGAATGCGTGCCCCTTTAATTTTGGAGTTTTTCAAGTGTATGGATTTATATCTATTAATCAGGTACACTCTTTTTGGTTTTGGGATGATTATAGGGTATAATATTTTAATTAAAGTAATGAGAGTGAGTTTTTACTGTTTTTGAGTTATATTGACGACATTTTTCACAAAATGCAACCTTTTGGCGTGTGAAATACTGTGTGAAAAAAAACATCAATTTGATAATTTAGGTAAATAATTTGATATTTGTTGACGAGCTTGGGTGTTCACTAAATATTTACTCATATATGTAGTATCTTCGATTCACAATTTATTTTTTTAAAAAGACGGTCTGTAAAAAAACTTGCTTTATTGAAGTTTGTCTCAAAAACATATTTTTTTTTTCATTTTTATTTTACCGAGAGAAAAATAATTGAGTATTATCTTTGGACTAGTGGTCGGAATAACGTCATTTTGTTAGTAACCGAGTTTTTTCTTTAAGTCTTGCACTAGCTGTGACGAAGAAAAGACAATGTGGCGTAGAAGCTCTTTAGACATTTGCAGAAATTTGTTTATTTATTTTATTAGTAAACTAGCGACCCGCCCTCGCTTCGCTCCGGATTAAAGTATTATACATATAAACCTTCCTCTTCAATTACTCTATCTATTAAAAAAAACCGCATCAAAATCCGTTGCGTAGTTTTAAAGATTTAAGCATACATAGGGATATAGGGACAGAAAAAGCGAATTTGTTTTATACTATGTAGTGATAATGAATAGAATAAAATAGGTTTTCAGGCAGTTTTTTTTACAGCACCTTTTAAACATGTTCCTGTAGTCAATTAGTGTTACAGAGGAATATTGATTTTAAATTTTAACTATTAAATAAACAAACGAAACTTACTAAGCTACTTAAATAACGATTATAAAAAGATCATACCCCTTCTAACAGGTCCACCCGAGGCGTATCATCCATACCGTCCTGATTAAAAAATATATATTAGTGTGAGATTGTCTATTGATAGTTAATTAAGTAATTGCTACATTATTTTGTTCACTTGGTGTTTTTACAAATGCCATCGTCATTCAACGCCGAACTGATGACAGGAGTTAGTCATTAGCAAACACTGGATTGACGGGGGCAAAAATGTACTAGTGCTAGTGGGTGATTAAATATCGACTAAATTTATCGACAACTTTTTTCATGACATATTCGCTCATTATGACATATTCGCTCATTATGACATATTCGGTTCCCCCCGTGTAGTTGCCGGGTCAGAATAGTGCCACTCCATGTCTTCCCGTAGATGTCGTGTGAGGCGATTAAGGGAATAAAGGCTTGTAGTACTGTTAGGCGATCGGCTTGCAACCTGTCACTAACACACTGGTAAACATCTTAGCCTGACTGTGCAAAGTGTGGTTACAGAATTATCAAAAAGATTAGAGTTGTTGATATTCTGTTGCTCTGCCTACCCCACTCTGGAAATAAAGGCGTGGCGTTATGTGAAATTCTTTTTTGCATAGTGTCACTCTCGGAATAAATGTGCGATTTGGATTTTACATTTCTTGCAAAAGTAAATGGTTCCTTTGTATTCTTCATCTCAATGATCTGGTTTCCATGAAGATAAATGACCTATTTTCTTGCGATGTATTTTTAACTGAATTAAAAAAAAGAACAAAAGTTTTTCAATTCGTCGGAACGCTAAAGAATACTGTTGTAATATTTTAAATTGTTATTAAATGTAATTATTTCAATGTTGTCAAAAGTGTCTCGAATCCAGTGTCAATATCACATACCGGTTGTTTATAGTTGCGATAAGTATAAATAAAAGAGGTTTGCAAATTAAAAACTTGGTTAAGTATTAGTTATGATAATGATGATTAAAAATTGTTTTTTGTCGATGCTGATAAACTTAAACGGTATTTAATGAATCACTAGCTCTGGTCCATTTTTGCCCCCGTCAATCCGGTGTTTGGTCATTAGGTGTTAACTTAACATGTTAAATATGTAAGCAGGGTCTACCAACAGCGCGTGGTGAATTACAATTCTAAGAACATTGAGATCCGGCCAATGAAGAAATTATCACCTTACTGATTTGTAAACTTCAATAGCCTCGTAACCAGACTATAAACGGAAAGATTTTACTGAATTTGTACCTAGCATCAAGGATACATTTAAAGTTCAAATACCTTTGCTCTATAATGCCATTTCCAATTTTTATACAAAGAAATATGAACTTAATTTTCATGACTATGCAGTTTAAATTAAATTGCTTTGATATTGTACATCCTATTGCACTTATGAGGATAGTTTAGAAGTATACCATTTTGGAAATTCTCGGAAATTCAGCGTCTATTCACAAAAACACAGGCTACTGATGGTAACGTATAAGAATTTCTGAAAACTCTCCAGAAAGGCACATCTATTTAAATAATTAAAACAACAATACTTCCTTCATTGTTGGAGATAAGCCATTTGGTTGCCAACTCAAGTATTATCACCTTTGATAATTTTGAGTAACCAAAAACACGCGAAAAAGATGTCATGTTTGAAAAATTCAACTATTGAGAATTGGCTTTCTAATCGTGTTTTCACGTTTAACAGTCCCAAGGAAATATGATCAAGTTTAATATATCAAAAGAACAGACGCAAAGGCATTAAGATTATTAAGATCCAGATCCCGGAAGAACACCGATGACCTGGCATGATGATGGGGATGAATTTGGCAGACAATTAGTACAATATCTGATGGATATCGATGACACTTTCTTTGGTGACTATATAAACCAATACGCGAGGGACAAAATATGCGCACCCGTTAACGAACGTTACAAGTGAACCGAGGGATGATCTAAGTTTATTGTGCGATAATTGTTTGTAACGATTAAGTGAGTGTGTTAATTAAATTCTGCTCTTAATTATCGGTGTGTTCGTGCATTTCTATCAATTACCTACCCCTACGTACGTAACAATATGCTTCTAATGCTCGTGCTCAAGCTACTGATCTTTGATCCTTGTTGGAAGCCAGCCATTATTTTCGTTATGACTCCCTTTTGCGGAATACGTTTTACCATTTCAGAACCATTAAATATTGTACGCCGGAAACTGGTTGAATGTGACGCGCTGCCCTCGCCATATTCTATATAATAATTGTCACTACACTCATATTAGACGATAGCGAAAAACTCTGTGCCATATTTCATCCAGATCTATTCAGCTGTTCTGGCGTGATTGAGTAACAAACCATCCATCTATCCAAATTTTCACATTAATATAATAGTTGTAGCATTCAATCTTAAATTATTAACGCTATTTACTTAAAATATACATACAAAACATCACGCCTTCATTCCCAGAGTGGGGTAGGCAGAGCTACAGAAACACCAACAACTCTAAAAAGACTTGTTTATAATTCTGTAACCACATTTTGCACAATCAGGCCAAGAATTTTACTAGTGTATTAGTGACAGGTTGCAGGCCCATCGCCTAACAGTACTACAAGCCCCTATTCCCTTAGTCGCCTCTTACGACATCCACGGAAGACATGGAGTGACACTATTCTAACCCGGCAACCATACGGTTACTTTTAATATAACATTAAGCAATAATAAGAAAAAGAAGATACTTGAATCCGTTTGGATTGCTACCTAGTTTTACCTTTTAACCTGATGCGATGCATTTGCACTGCTATGTTCCTACTAGCTTTAAAGCTATTAGATAAGTTTAGAAGTCGTTTATCGGTATACCCTCGGGAACTGTTTCTGAACTGCTATAAACTATTTCTGAACTTTCACTTCGATTAGTTTAGCAGTGAAACTGTGAAGATAGATCAAACAAACACTTAACATTTTTAACTTATGAACATTAGGCAAACGAAAACCTTAACTACTAGAACTTAACTAGACTTTACAATTGACTCTTGAAAACTGTATTGCTTTTGATGTATCGTATTCTCAACGTATTATTATAATAGCTCTTTTTCACTTGAGAGTCATATGTCAAAAGAAATAACAGAGTTTTATTGAGTAAATAGTTTTTTTTTTATGACAAGGAGCGGTGTGCGGATAAGAAAACCAGTGAAATTACTAGCATAGAGGCATTATTCTCAGTTCTCGGGGTTGGCAACGCATTTGAGGTCTTAGGATTGTAGTCTTGAGGATTCAAATGTGTATGGGTCTCAGATTCCACTTACCATCAGGTGGCCTGAGTGCTCGTGTGCCTTCTCCTTAATACATTTTTTTTTTTTATGTTTAGGAGAAGGCACACGAGCACTTAGGCCACCTGAAGGTAAGTGGAATCTGGGACCCATAGACATTTGAATTCTCAAGACTATAATCCTAAGATCTCAAACGCGTTGCCAACCCTGTGGACTAAGATGGAATGCCTCTATGCTAGTAATTTTACCGGTTGTCTTATCCCCACACCGGGACTTTATTGCTTAGTGGTTAATGGATAAGATGGTGGTAGCGATCCGGACGGACCCTGCACAGGGTCCTACCACCATGTCAGTTAGACAGGCTAAGTAATAAATTGAAATTGAAATGATTCGAGTAGAAAATTGACAACATAAGACATCTTTTTAACGTTAGTATTGAAGATTGGTCGAGCGATTTACTGACGAAGCGGTGAGGAATGCTAAGAAAAAGCGGGGCAAAAAACTCGAGCGTGAGGTCATTTTTTCAAAGCATAAAATACAATTATCAGTCAAAAAAGACAACAAAAAATTATTAAAAGAGAATTGTGAGGCTGAAACCTAGTCCGATTGGTACGATTTTTGAATATCTTGTAGATATTTTGAAAAAACTAGGTCTGTAGGTTATCCTTTAAAACAAACTGAAACGTACAATCCTAGTTTTCCTTAATTACTACAAAATTATTGAAAAATCGTGAATATCGGACTTAATTTAGGGGTTTTGTTGACATCTACGACATTTAAACTCCCTCATCATCATTTAATACCTTGTCGCTTTAAAGTCAGGTTTAAACACTTCACGGTCCTAGGTACGACAAAACACAACGCCTTACAAAGTAATCATATCATCAACATGTATGCCACCGTCGTATCAAATGCGTAGCAATGAACCTTTAGAAACAGACCATGAGATTGAAAAAGGAGTTAAAAAAATATTGAGCAGCAGCAAGTTTTAAATGCTTATAATTATACCTTTTTGCGGAGGACAAGATTTATTTACTACTGCCTTCATAAACGCTACTATAATTTAAAAGCTACATTTAATATTTATTGCAGTTTTCAGGGTCGTTAAAAACGTCAGTCTAACTAATATTATGAATTTACTCTAATTTATTTAACCTTTTCGCCGCCTGTGACGGGCGTGGAAATAATGTCAACGTTCTTCAAAGACACTTAGGGCCATTTTACGCTGTCAACCTTGACGCCTACTGCCGTCACTGGCAGCGAAAAGGTTAAATTTTAAAACAAAATGCATTACTCTGCGTTAAATTTTAAAATTTTAGTGTTTCTAAGTGCCGTATTTATAAACTTATCTTAACCGAGGTGCTCGTCACAAGATGTATGATAAATAAATTAATGCTTAGCCATAGACAACCTGTCGTTTTTGACGCATCTTGAGACAAGTATTACAGTTGAAATCATTTTATTAATAAGATCCTTTAAGAGAACAACTCGATCATTTAATCTGTGGCAATAAGGTGCCAATAATGCTCAATCCAGTGATCGGGGAATACAGTGTATAACTTTAAGAGAACTAGTAAAGCACACATAAAGTAGAACTCACAACCAAATATAACAATATTATTGAAGTATATTTTGGCAGATAAGTGTTCAATTTAACTCCATATCAGTGTTTCGGATTTGGTATTAGGACGTCATGTAAGTTTTGGCTCAAACATACCAAAGAAGTAGATTTGAATTCCAATAGCTTGTTACCGACTTGACATCTCCCTAATTAGTCATATTCCAAATTGAACATCATCCTCATACCTCATTCGTTTTGATGTGACGGAGAGGAAAAATCAAGAACACTCAATGAAACCATAATTCATAATTGTACTAATTTAAGCTGCTGATTGCAATAATTAAATGTAATAAGACATAAATTGGCTGGTGGTAAAATACCACACAATATAATTGTAAATTAAAACTAAACAAAGAAGTGCGTATGTAGTTGTTATATAATGCAAGGAAAATGAAAGACAAAATGCTTGCGTTACACCAAAGAAGGCGGCTAACGACACAGTAATATAATAATTATTTTTAATTTTATATCGTCACCAATAGAGTATAGAATGCTTTAACTAATAGAAGTTCGCCACCTGTTTTGGTAGAATGTCAAGACAGCATGGCGCCGGCTTGTCTCGCCTCCACGTCAGTGTCACAAAAATTACTTAGTTTTAAACCGCGTTATCTTCTTTATCAGACCTTGTACCTTTACCATGAGTTACAGTGATCGTACTTGCTAGAGAGTCTAATGCTCTGTCGCTCTCACTCTGTTACAAATATAATAATACTGTGAGAGACAGCATTCGACTCGCTAGCGACTACAGTCACTGTATCTCATGGTATGGGTATGCAAAGTTTCAGCCGGTAAACGATACGGATTTGGGTAGGACCTTGTGCAGGCTCCGTCCGGATCGCTAACACCATCTTATCCATTAACCTACCGCCAAACAGCAGTGACCGCATTACTGTGTTCCGGCTTGGTGATAAGTCAACCGGTGAAATAACTAGCATAGAGGCATTCCATCTTAGTCCTCAGGGTTGGCAACGCATTTGCAGTCTTAGGATTGCAGTCTAGTGAATGCGAATGTCTATGGGTCACAGTTTCCACGAAACATCAGGTGACCTGTGTCCACGTTTGCCTTCTCAATGCCATAAAAACAAGAGTAAAAAAGGAATCGCAAGCTCTATCTTATTCTCTCCCTGGAAATTGGCAAGTGGTGTCAATTCGTAATACAGATTACAAACCACTCAACATTCAAATGTTGCCTAATTACCGGTGAAATTACTAGCATAGAGGCATTCCATCTTCGTCCTCAGGGTTGGCAACGCATTTGAGGTCTTAGGATTATAGTCTTGAGAATTCAAATGTCTATGGGTCTCAGATTCCACTTACCATCAGGTGGCCTGAGTGCTCGTGTGCCTTCTCCTAAACATAAAAAAAAAAAAAAAATGTATTAAGGAGAAGGCACACGAGCACTCAGGCCACCTGATAGTAAGTGGAATCTGAGACCCATACACATTTGAATCCTCAAGACTACAATCCTAAGACCTCAAATGCATTGCCAACCCTGAGGACTGAGAATAATGCCTCTATGCTAGTAATTTCACTGGTTTTCTTATCCGCACACCGGAGGTTTATTTTACGCCTAAACATGTCAATTAGTTTCTAATGTTATGGTTGTTTCACGCTCGTTATATTCTTAGAATATTTTATTTTAATTCGAGTGGTATAAGTACGAAAAAATAAAACAATTTCGTTTTTTTTTTTTTAAGTATTCTCTTAGAAAACATCGTTTTCATTTTGTCTTTACTTACGTTAGGTACGTATATACTAAACATTCTGAAATGTTCTTAGATCGCGGCTGTTACTTTCTCACCTAATAAAAAAATATCAGCGATCAATTTCATACAAATTGACCTAGTCCCAAACTAAACTCTAAGCTTGTAGGGTACTACTGCTACTCAACGATAAAACATACTTATATGGAGAAACAAATACTTAAATACATAGTAAACATCCAAGATTCAGGAACCAATACGCGCACATACATACATATCATAACGCCTTTATTTCCAGAGTAGGGTAGGCAGAGCTACAGAAATACCAACAACTCTAAAAAGACTTGTTGATAATTTCTGTAACCACATTTTGCACAAGAAAGCTAAGATGTTTACTAATGTATTAGTGACAGGTTGCAAGCCCATCCTAACAATACTACAAGCCTTTATTCCCTTGTTCGCCTCTTACGAGATCCACGGGAAGACATTGAGTGGCACTATTCTAACCCGGGCACATAATCAGACAAATATTTGTCATCTATCCCGGGACTCCTAGCTTTGTATTTTTACTCTAAGATCCAAATATACAACCACCTTCATCAAACTGGGTAATTAATGAAAAGTATTTTAAACATTAAATGAAATAAAAAATATGTTGCAAGTCTGTTGATTTAAAAAAATAAGTCCATAATATTTTTTGTTTTTATACAATTATAAATCAGTGTTTATAATTTACGTGATGTAAAAGTATAAATACTATTAAAAAAAATATGTCAACCTAACGAATGGATATCCTAGGCTTCATACTTTAGTTTGGTATGACGTCATTATTTTAACTGATACACAGATATTCATATAATTTAATCTAAAATATTTTTCAGGCATTTACCAGTTCTATGAAGGTCGCTTTATACTCGGATTCTATACTATTAGGGTGACTCATAACTAAGCTGTGTTTTTGATGTTAAGGAGAAGGCACACGAGCACTCAGGCCACCTGATGGTAAGTGGAATCTGAGACCCATAGATATTTGAATTCTCAAGCCTACAATTCAATTAAGACCTCAAATGCGTTGCCAACCCTGAGGCCTAAGATAGAATGCCTCTACGCTAGTAATTTCACCGGTGGTCTTATCCCCACAGCGGAACACAACAATCCGAACACTGTTGCTTGGCGGGTGGTTAATGGATAAGATGGTGGTAGCGATCCTGTCGGACCCTGCACAGGGTCTTAATACCACCGCTGCTGACTGTGTTAAAATTCAAGATACGTTTCTATTGTTGTAGCAAGTTAAACACTCAATGTTTTCTTTTCCATGCAATTATCAGGCAACGTTACTCAAGCGCCGATTATTCTTGCATATCTCGAGACTAATTAACAAACGAATGACCTTTACCGCTTTGTCAACTTTATTAAGACATGCAACTCACAATCCAGTGAACTACGTGTAAAAACGAAGGCTACATGGAGGTCGCAAAAACAGTTGTTCATGATGATTTAAAAAGTTACGTTTACGAAAGGGCTGTGATGGTTTTTTTGGCTGTTGCATAGCTTAAACAAAAAACCGGGCAAGAGCATGTCGGACCACGCTCAGTGTAGGGTTCCGAAGACGTTAAGTACTTACTACAAACATAAAAATCAACAAGTAATAACTAATTTTCTATTTAAAGTCATTTGGTCTTAGATGATTTTAGTAGGTATAAACACTTTAATCAATAAATACAATGATGGCTACTTAGTCGTGATAGTTTTCCTTATAAATTCGTTTTATGTGCTTTTTAGTATATGTAGTTAAACTCTTGACTCTGACAATAAATTTCGCTTTAAAGCTTAACATTTCATAAACGGATCCCCTGATCGAAAAATAGTTTTACAAAACCGCAATATTTTTAAAATACCTATCTAACGATACCCCATACTATAGGATAGACGAGAAAAAAATGCATACCCACGTTACGTGTAGGAAGAACCCTACAAAATATACGGTAAAACATACAAGGGTCAAATTTAGTATAATTCGATTACAAAACAAAAAATGGTCAAGTGAGAGTTGGATTAGCGCTAATTCATTTCGAAATCGAATTTTAATCGGAATATTAATATCTACTGTGCGACGGTACAGAACCCTCGGTGCGCGAGTCTAATTGAGACTTGACCGGTTTTAAAAACTTGTGTATATAAAATCGTCACAAGAAACAACTTAATAGTTCTTAACTAAATCTGAGTGCGGTCGTTAATTATTCACCTGAATCATTTAAGACATTAACTAAGTTTACTTATCGGTTAGATTAAGATAAATTACATTAGCGTCTAAATTGAGTCTATGATTAATTTTCCCTACTATTTAATTAACTGGGGCATTAAGGTTAAAGATAATCCGAAGTCAGCACCGAAAGCAATCTCATAAGTTTCACATATACTGTAATTCTATGGAACTTGCTAACTATGTAAACAAACAATATATTGAAATTGACATCTAATGTCAATTTTAGTATGGCGGCTTGTTTACATAGTTAGCAAGTTCCATAGAATGACACTTTACATACATACATTAACATCATACCTTCATTCCCAGAGTGGGGTAGGCAGACAGAAATACCAACAACTCCAAAAACATTTCTTTAGGTTTAATTTTGTATAAGTGATAGGTTGCAAGCCCATCGCCTAAAAGTACTACAAGCCCTTATTCCCTTCGTCACCTTACGACATCCACGGGAAGACATGAAGTTATGTTAAGTTTTTGCGGGTGGTAGGACCTTGTGCAGGGTCCGCCCGGATCGCTACCACCATCTTATCCATTAATCTACCGCCAAACAGCAGTGTTCGCATTGTTGTGTTCCGGTTTGGGGATAAGACAGCCGGTGAAATAACTAGCATAGAGGCATTCCAACTTAGTCCTCAGGGTTGGCAACGCATTTGCAGTCTTAGATTAGATTAGATTTATTTATTTCATAATATAAGTTACAGTTATATTGAACAACATGTCAATTTTACAGAGTTCATATTATGATCGTCAAAGAAGTAAAACTAAAAAATAATAAAATAATAATAATCATTTAGCAAAAGCCAATGTCAAAAATTAATGGATTATTATAGCACACAAATACTTAACAATAAAACAATCGCAAAAGTATAGGTATAAGTCATAATTCAGCGTCAATAAATTCACTTACAGAGTAAAATGCTTTATCCAACAAAAGGTTTTTCAATCGACGCTTGAATGTTTCGTCACTGGATTCATTTTTTAAGTCAGCGGGTAGGTGCTCGTAGAATTTAGGGCCGATAATACGCGGGTTCTTCCTGGCTAGCGCCGTGCGGCTCGGAGCCGGCCGCAGGCGGCCAGTGCTGCGAGTGACCTTGCCCTCGACTCCCATTCGCGCGAAGGTATGGAGGTTTAAACGTGTATACATTATAATTTGGTATAGGTACACGGAATATTGGGTCAGAATGCGATATTGAGAAAATATCTTCTTGCATGAATCTCGTTTTTTAATACCGGCAAGGATTCTGAGCGCTCGTTTTTGGAGGATCATTACGCGATTTGAGTCCGTGGAATTGCCCCACAGCATTGTACCGTAAGACAGCAATGAATGAAAATAAGCGAAATATGCCTGCTTTAGACCATCACTGGTTATAATTGGCTTTAGCTTTCGTAAAGCGAAAACTGCACTGCTCAACTTGACGCAAAGTAAATCGACATGCTGCTTCCAGTTTAGATTTCCGTCTAGCGTGAAGCCCAAAAATTTACACCGCTGACACAATGGTAAGGGACTATTTATAGACAGGGGTGCCACTATACCTTTACCAGAAAACAGCATGACGCTTGACTTTGCCACGTTAAGGATAAGCCCGTTCGCTGAGAACCACTGCTGTAGCTGCTCGCACACTTTAGTTATCCTTTGGTTAAGTTGCTCATAAGTGGGGGCACATACTACGACAGTAGTATCATCAGCGAACAATACAGTTAGGCCATCAGTAATTGTGCTAGGGAGATCATTTACAAACATCAAAAATAAGACATTTCCCAAGGAGGATCCTTGAGGGATGCCCATCTCGACGTCCCCGGGCTTGGATCTATGTTTGCCACCAGCTTCTCCGGCTACCTCAACTACTTGCTTGCGGCGAGATAAAAATGAAGTTAATAATTTATGAACGTTGTTATGGATACCGTACATTTTGATTTTTTCCAGCAACAGCTGGGTATTTACGACATCGAATGCCTTAGATAGGTCGCAAAAAATTCCGGCAACTTTATACTTTGAGTCCATGCCCATAATAATCGAGTCAATGATCTGGCAAGCAGCTAGTGACGTTGACTTATTCTGTCTATAGGCAAACTGTTTGTCGGTCAATAATTCATTGGTCTCTAAATGATGCATAATATGAGACGAAATAATGCCCTCTATCATCTTAGATATGGTGGGAACAATAGTAATAGGTCTATGGTTGTCAACACTGTATTTGTCACCTTTCCCTTTGTACACCGGGCATACACGCGTGCTCTTCAGTGCGTCGGGGTAGACACCGGACTGAAACATGTCATTGATCAAGGCGACGAGGACGATGGATATAACTGGCCAAATGGATATGATTGTGTTTACTGAAATATCATATATATCCAAAGTATTTCGTGCCTTGAGCATTGACTGCAGCGCTGAGTCAAGGGCAGTTTGCGTGACGCAGGGAAATGTGAGCTCCGGAACATCAAGATCACGTATATGACGTCGCAAATAACCAGCGGACTGCTCGTTGTTACAACGGAGTGCAAAATTCTTGGCTACACTTAAGAAATATGAATTAAACTGGTCAGGGATATCTTTATATGGCACGTCAACATTGTAGTCGTCCTTGAGACACACGTTTCCTTTTCTTGGCTTAAAACGTATCTCATCATTTATGACTCGCCATATTTCTCTTGCAGGATTTTTGCAGTCCGCCATACGTTGCTTATTATATTTTTGACGAGCTATTATGGTTGATTTTCTAATTATATCCGCGTAGTGTGATATGCAGTCTGATATAATTTGTTCAGTAGGATATTGCCGACGTAAGATATTTAAGTCTTCGAATTTCACTAAGTGTTTGCGTACTGTGTCTGTTAGCCAAGGTAAACTATGTTTATTTTTTAACCTAAATAATTTAATTGGAAAATGTAAGTCAATATAATAGGTAAACAATCTCAACAATTTATTAAATTTTTCATTTATGTCAATGTCATAATCGTTAATAAAATTCCAATCATAATTTTTAAAGGCAACATAAAATGAATGAATTGATTCGGGCGAAACGCTTCTGCGTTCAAGAGACAAATTAATTTTACTTATACGTTTTGAATTTGTGATGGTCATGGTTATCTTTTGTGCGTTATGGTCGCTTATGGCAGTATCAATGGGCACTGCGACTATGTCCTGGCTAGCAGTCGGTACTATTCCGCAGTCAATAGTCGACGAACTCTCAAATGTGACGCGCGTTGGAAAATTGATAATGTTTTTAGACCCATAACTATTCAATAAGTCATCTAAACGTAGTTTTGTACAATTTATACAAGAATAATCAACATTCAAGTCGCCGACCAAAATAAACCTTTTGTTTTCGTCAACTAATTTACATAAAAGTGATTCCATACAGTTTAAAAAGATGTCAAAGTTTCCGTGACCAGTTCTATAAATAACAACAATAATTAATCTCAAATGACAAATTTCAATAGCGGTAAATTCACAATGGTATTGCACGGCTAGGGCGTGTAGGTCACCACGCGGCCTATACTTTGTACCGGTTTGTATATACAATGCAACCCCGCCGTGCTCAATGGTCGAGCGGCAGAAGTGATTAGCAAGATCATACCCACATAATTTTATTCGTTCGATTTCGTGATTACGACACCAAGTTTCGGTACAAGCTAATATATCAGGTCTCTCAGTATATAATAAGATGTCTAATAGTGCAGTTTTACTAACTATTGATCTAACGTTTTGGTGAATGATATTAAAATGTGATCTCGAATAACCTAAGTCGCTTATAGGCGCTACGGGGTGTGATTTGCTGCACGTGTCCTCAAGTTTTTTGACGTGACGACGTTAAACCTCCTGATGGATACGCCGTCGGGCCAGTTCTTGAGATCTCTGACCAATTTTACTGCATCAGATGGCACGTCAAGTCGGAAAGATGAATACTGGCCTCTGGTTACAACAAGTTGGTGACATGTGACAGTTTTGATGGCCAATTTAGACTCGAGGTGTCTCAGGATGTCATCTGTAGTGGTTTCTGGGGTCAGGTTGAAGAGATGCAGACTAAGTAAACGCGGAGGGGCAGCCCGCAAACCCAGATCCGATCTCCCAGCCGCAGGCGCGATAAAAGTGCTAGATGTTTTGTTATTGTGAGGAGTGGATGACGAACTTGGCTTCGTGATTGCTGGAGGGGTCATGGCAGCCGCAGCACCGTACGTTGCCGGGGCTCGACGCTCACGACGTAGGCTAGAGCTGGGCTTTTTCGCCTCGGGGCGTTCGCCCTGACGCTGCCCTTGAGTTTGAGTCTCCGTCGTCATGTCGAGGGGAACGGATAGCGGCATTTGCTTTGAATCAGATTGCATCTCCGGATTAATGCCTATGAAGCCTATACCTTGCGGGCCTGAGTCATTCAGTGATACATTATTCATGGTGAGTTTAGGTGGAACTGCGGATATCGTGCAGGTGCAAGATGTTTGACGTTGCTCAAAACCACCAGATGGACCAGGTTCGTTATTTTGAATCAGCTTAAGAATTATTTCTATATTCACATTTTGTGTCTGCAACTGCTGTTCTTGGGTAGAGATTAGCTGATGACAGCTGTTCAATTTATCTTGCAAGTTTTCTATTTTGCTCTCTAGATTTAAAATAACGTCCACTAACCTTTCCATATTAAGAGCCGATTTCGTCTTTGAAGGTGCCATATCCGTTGAATTATGCTATAATTAGGTTTGTATTCACTTGTATTATGGAAATACACGTAATATTATATAATAATAGTTTAATTAATTAATATATGTAAATATAAGATACGAGAGCAACTTATTTTTGCTGCTAGCGACAGTGGCGCCACCTGCCAAATAGACCTTAAGATTGCAATCTTGTGGTTGCGAATGTCTATGGGTCACAGTTTCCACTTACCATCAGGTGGCCTATGTGCTCTTTTGCCTTCTCAAAAAAATAGGGACTACGGAACAGCGTATTATGATTAATAAAAAGTATAAAATAAAATACTTAAATGTTTTAAAAAACAAAAAACCGCCTTCAAAAACGCAAAAATAACTTGTTTTAAAATTGTAGGCCCTACCTAATAGGTTAGTCCAATTGAAGTCGGCTTTTTGGCTGAAAATATTGTGCGGTTTTAAAGGCGTCTCTTCACCAAGCGGTTTCAGCGGAAGACCAGCGCTGGCTTTACGGCTAGCTAATGCTGAGGTGGGACCGTTTCGCAACAATTTATCTGTCTCGTTCTTTTTGTATATATGTAATGTAGTTTTGTATTGTTGCGAATAAATGTTTCTTCATCTTTATCTTTTTTTATATAGCTCTCTTGAGCAGCCCATGGCCTTGCGAAACGCTTTTTCATTTGCACTGTATCACTCCCGTAAGAGGAAGTAATAGTGACGGTTCCTCAGGGACAGCGTTCAGCGATACTCCGATCACCCGTTCATCTTCGAATCATCATTCGATGTTTGGGAAACCGACCACTAGTTTGTAAAAGTTCATGGGTCTTCACAAGAAGAGACTTCAACAAACGACTTCTACGCAGACGTATTCGCGGGAAACAGCTAGTTTATATATGAATATTTTAGCTACGAGTATCTCGGTGGCGGCAACTTGTTGAGTTGACTTACCGGATTTGCCTTGTAAGGATGTAGTTATAAACACTGACCTACTATTACTTAATACAAATGTACCTTTTAACCTAATATTGATACATAAATTGTTACAATTACTTCGAACATAAATAATACACAGTCGTCATCAAATATATATGTACTCTTCAGGGTGTTAAAAAATATCAGAGCATGCACTCTAACGCCTTGGCAATAGAGTCATTTTCAGACATCTGTACATATGCAAAAAAAATATAAAAATGTATTTTACCAAAAGAAAAGATTATTCGGTCATACACAGATTTAGGTAACCGTCTTTCCTGTGTCCACAGGTCGAAAGTTAACGTTTTTAAGGCCTAATTTTCTGGCATAGCCCATTCCCGCGAAAACGCCGTCAGGACTGCTTTAGATCTATCATATAAAAACATAACTTATATTCACACAAGCTATTTAACTATTGACCACAGGAGAGACAACTTTTGTTTTTAAGAGTGTGTATGACCCAATTAATCAATTGCATTTAACTTATAAAGTAAAACCTTCCGTTGCACCCACTTGCGGCATCGTGCCGAGGACGCTCGCAGCATAACCCAAACATTGCAGTGCAATGCTCAGTCGTTGAGCAAAAAAGGAGCCTTGCCGTTGGTCGCCAGAGACGCCGATTAACTTGTCTGACACGGGACGTTACAAAAAAATTGTGCATAGTTAAGGGCTTTAATAATTGATTCATTTGTATAACGAGAGTTACCCATATAATATTTTGTATGACTAACTTTTGTTGCACAAAGGGCGTGATCGTGATTTTGTTTTCATTAAGCCTTTAACTATGTAGGTATTTTTTTTTTAAACATCCCACTTCTTTTATTTATTTTTTTGTGTCAGACAACCACGTCTCAAAAGTTTTAAGTGCAAATGCAGCAAATATTATGTAATTTGGCTTTAAAAAAGCGTTTTTGCGGCACTTGATGGTTTTGGCGTGATCAGCGTTTTACCAATAAATATCTGAACCTGAATCTGATTGTGAAAATTGGCTTTAATAGTTTAATAATAAAATATTAAATTTGTAAAGGCTTGTAGTACTGATAGGCGATGGACATGCAACCTGTCACTAATACACTGGTAAATTACATCTTAGCCTGACTATGCAAAATGTGGTTACAGAATTATCAACAAGTTTAGAGTTGTTGGTATTCTGTTGCTCTGTCTACCCCACTCTGGGAATAAAGGCGTGACGTTATGTCTGTATGTTTTAAATTTGTTGATATTTTATTGGAAGGACACGGCTGACATGTGAAATAACTTGCGCGTGTTAATTAATCAAATGTCATGGTCGGTGTAACAAACTTGTAAAGAAAAATCATAATATGATCTTTGTGAAGTTATAACTTATAATGTAGTTTTGTCCTTAGCTTAGTTCTAATTATATTTTTAGTGATGTTTCATGTCTTTCCTTATCTTGTTATTAAGGTTAACGACAGGAAAATCTTCCGGTAGTATTTCAACAAAGTTTCTCAAGCGTTAGATTATACAATAGCATTTAAATTATATTAAAAACCCCCACTAAAATCTGGTGAGGCTCACCATAAAACAATCGGGGAAATTTTTCGAAGTTGGAATTTGAATTTACCAGCAAAGTTCATTTGCCTTTGCTTCTGAATGCCGTTTTAATATTAGAAACCAATAAAAAACCGGACAAGAGCATGTCGGACCATGCTGAGTATAGGGTTCCGAAGCCGTTAAGTACTACAAAAATAAAAATCAACAAGTAATAACAAATTTTCTATTTAAAGTCAATTGGTGCCAAAAGATGATTTTATTACACTTTGATATTTTGTATCTCAAGAAACAATGATGTCTACTTAGTCATGATGCTTTTCCTTAAAAATTCGTTGTATGTTCTTTCATTTCTGATTTTTAGCATTTGTAGTTTTGGCTGTAGGCGGGGCGCTTTACAGCTTAATATTTTATAAACGGTTTGCTTAATCGAAAAACTGTTTTACAACGCCGTAATACTTTTTAAAGACCTATCCAACGATACCCCATATGACGGGTAGACGACAAAAAAAATACATCCCCATGTTACGTGTATGAGAGGTAGGTACCCTAAAAAAAATATGAAAAAATTACAAAAAGATATCCAAATTATGAGCAGATCTGCTCCTAAGCATGTGTATGGTTAAATACCATAGAGTTTTTACAAAAAACAGGCTGAGTAGTTTCAGTGATTAGGAATGGCAAATTTCCACCTATTTTCTTAAAAAATTCACTACTTATTTAAATTAAAAAAAAAAAAAACTTTTTTAAGGACTCACAACAAGGTTATTTTATTTGATGTGTCACCCGATATAGTTTGCAAACCATTATTTTAATTTTTACCCACCCAAAAGTGGTCTTACTTTTTAAAAGTCATTTATTGATTGATTGATATCCGTGTTTAGGTCACTGACTTTCAAATGTGTCCCTAATTTTTGGAGCAAATTGGACGCACCGACACGAGTGGTTTTATAAAGGTTCCTTTATGTACGGAACTCTGGAAATATTAATTACGGACTCCAACTGATCCAATCTAAAATCTAAATACTTTCCCTTATTTTTATAAAATTGAAGACTTTTTCATTAAATTTTCTTGCTCGAGTAATAAATTGAATAAAATGTAAACGAAGCGTTAAATTGGTTTCATAAATAACGTTCTGTAGACCTTTTTGAAAGGTTCCGTATCCTAGATTTTTATTAAATCATGGAAAAAAACGTCAGTTAGAAAAAAATTTAATGCTCAAGTTACTAAAGTAAAAACGGGTGAAATTATGCATAAAATCAAATCAAAAGCGTAAAAGTTTATAATAAAATTAATAATAAATATAAATCGTTTTACAGAGATTTCATTAATTCGATGACGCACTTATAGTTGAATTAATACACAAAACAAACAGACCTCCAAACTAGGAAAAGCCTGTGTCATGAAAGCCAAAGCAAAATTTAAAAAATAAAATAATTAAACTATTACAACCGTTTTAATTTATTTGAAGAGGAAGAAAAAAATAATGAAATATTATGTGTGAGTTACTGTCTATCATAAACAAAAACGAACACTGAACGGTTTACTCACACATTACAGTAAGTATTTGTATTGTATTGTATTATATTATTATAGTCAGATAACCGCCGTCCTGTGCAGGGTCCGTCCGGATCGCTACTATCTTATCCATTAACCTACCGCAAAGCAGCAGTGTTCGCATTGTTGGGGATTATACAACCGGGGAAATTACTAGCATAGAGGCATTCCATCTTAGTTCTCAGGGTTGGCAACGCATTTGAAGTCTTAGGATTGCAGTCTCGAGATTATAGTTATGAGAATTCAAATATCTATGGGTCTCTGATTCCATTTACCATCAGGTGGCCTTAGTTCTCGTGGGCCACTTCCTTCCCATAGACAATAATAATAAGAACTTGTAAATCAAAAATAATTCCCCCTTTTTCTAGGGTTTGAAACTAGGTTGATTTCAATTAAGTAACACTAAAATTTGAATCCGCGCGTTACTTTTTTATAATAGTGATATTTCTTCAATATAAATTAATGTCACGCTTGAAAATATTAATATTACTTCATTTTTTATTGTTTGCTCACAATCATTAGCTACCTTTGATTACGAGTACCTATAAGTTTTTCATTCATTCTTGAATTAAATAAACTATACAGACTGTATCATTCGTTTAATCTTTTTTTGGTTTGTAAACAACCACACAGAATGGATCTAGGGGGTTATCATGATTAAGCTATGCAGTTCATTTTATGCTGAGCGAGAAGGACAGAGCTATGGCAGTTTTATAGAGCTATCCTTTTTTCTGAGCGTAAACAGAACTTTATAGTTATGTCATAAAAACCCCCCTGTGGGGGTTATCATGACATAACAATGCATTTCTGTTTACGCTCAGAGATAAGGACAGAGCTATGACAGTTATATAGCTCTGGGGGGTTATCATGACATAACAATGCAGTTCTGTTTACGCTCAGAGATAAGGACCGAGCTATGACAGTTATATAGCTCTGGGGGGTTATCATGACATAACAATGCAGTTCTGTTTACGCTTAGAGATAAGGACCGAGCTATGACAGTTATATAGAGCTATCCTTTTCTCTGAGCGTAAACAGAACTTTATAGTTATGTCATAAAAACCCCCCTGTGGGGGTTATCATGACATAACAATGCAGTTCTGTTTACGCTCAGAGATAAGGACCGAGCTATGACAGTTATATAGCTCTGGGGGGTTATCATGACATAACAATGCAGTTCTGTTTACGCTCAGAGACAAGGACAGAGCTATACAGTGTGTTACCGGCATGAGGGCTTTAAATGTAGGTATCGATTCTACTCCTCAAACGGAACTCCTTTTGTTCTACGACTTTAAAAAATGAGGTAATTTTTATTTTTTATTTTTCATACAAAATAAATTTATTCACTGATTTTACTAGTAAAATTTGAAAGTTTGATCACCTATAACTTACTGTAAATTAAGTTATTTTCTAAGTCGTAGAACAAAAGATGCAGCATTTGAGGAGTAGAATCGATACCTACATTTAAAGCCCTCATGCCGGTAACACACTGTATAACTGTCATAGCTCTGTCCTTTTCTCTGAACGTAAACAGAACTGCATTGTTATGTCATGATAACCCCTCTGTCCTTTTCTCTGAGCGTAAACAGAACTGCATAGTTATGACATAATAACCCCCCTGTGCTGACTTAGTAACGTTATTGCATAAGAAATAAAGTTCACAACAAAATAATTATTTGACAGAATACTCATTTTTATTAGGAAACTATACTGGGGGAAAAAATCGAATGCAACATAAAAAGCTTAATTCTTAAATATTGGAATTAGGAAATTCTACGCAAGGGACACATACTTTAATTTTTGAAAACAATAATTCCGGCGTTTTTGGGTATTTTTAAATTTGTTTGCCTTAACCAGAAATCGAACTGGTTGAACGTATGATTATTATATAGATTGAAAGGGTCGTTGATAGTGATCGTTTATATCTACACCAGCCTTTAAACTAAATGAAGACGGTTAAAATTATTTTTCTTTTTGTGATATTGACCAGTTTGAATACCGGTTAAATCTGACTAATTTTCTAAGTCATTTAACTATGTAAAGTCATTGATAGTGTACTGTGGCAAGAAGGGCAGCTATATAGTTAAAATATTAATATGAATTATTACATTTATTTAAGAACATTAATTACTTGCTTAGTTATCAAGGATCAAGGTAAATAAATATATAAATAAATAATATTAGGGGATAATCTTACACAAATTGACTTAGTCCCAAACTAAGCTCTAGGCTTGTACTATGGTACTAGACAACGATAAACATACTTATATAGAGAAATACATACTTAAATACATAGAAAACATCCAAGACTCAGGAACAAATATTCGCGCTCATCACACAAATATTTGTCCTTACCGGGATTTGACTTCGGAGGCAGGGTCACTCCCAACTAGGCCAATGTGTCGTCAAAAGGTGAAAAGGTGCTGTCCTTGTTTTTTTTTAAATCTTTATTGCACTAAAATACAAAATAAAGTAGAAAAGGTACACTTAATTAATTGCTGGTCACTTTAAATCCACATAATTTATGTATAAAATGGTTTACCAGAATTAAGAAGTTACAAATACTCAACTATATAATCACGCTTTCACGCAAAAACTACTTAATGAATCACCATGAAACTTTATACACATATTCTGGGAGGTACTAGAAGTAACGTAGGATACTTTTTATTAAAAATAAAATATATTTTTATACAAAAATAAAAAAAAATGGTCACGAAAAAAAAAGTAAACTATACAATACCCCGTGTGGTTGCCGGGTTGGAATTCTGCCACTCCATGTCCTGTGGATGTCGTAAAAGGCGACTAAGGGAATAAGGGCTTGTAGTACTGTTAGGCGATGGGCTTGCAACCTATCACTAACACACTGGTAAACATCTAGACTGATTGTGCAAAATGTAGTTACAGAATTATCGACAAGTTTCTTTAGAGTTGGTATTTCTGTAGCTCTGCCTACCCCACTCTGGGAATGAAGGCGTGATGTTATGTATGTGTGTATGTATAATCAAAAATCATCGTTTAAGATCGCTGGGTTTCGAAGATTCAACCAAAAACATGCAAAAAAGGGGTTGTATTTGAAAAATTAAATTGTTTTTACGTTTAACAGTGTCAAGTAAATATGATCAAGTTTATTATATCTAAAGAACAGACGCATAGGCGTTACAGTTATTGAGTTCCAGATCGCAGATCACTACCGACTTCATCATTATGTGGCCTACTCCCTATTTCACCATCGTGTCAGTGACACCAGGTGACAATTCAGTATACATTGCAAAGTTAACACGCTGATACATCACTGGGTTTCATATAAGCTGCGCCATGTTCACTGTAATATCAACTGTCACCTGTCATATGTCAAGATGTTAAAATAGGGCGCTGGCCTCTTAATATTGTGCAAATGTAAGTTTCATGATTACTTACTACGAATTTACGAGGAATGTTAAATTGTCTTTTAATGGAACCTACTACAATGCAAAGTGGTTTAATTTTTGTTTGGTTGACTTACTGTTCATAACTCAACAAATAACTTGACGCTTTAGTTATTTATCATCGTTTACTTATATAATTTTGACAGCTGTTTTAGTGTTAATTGTACGAACATTGACGCAGTTGTTCAACGACATTTTGAGTAGCGTTTGAAGTCTACGGGATTTCCTTGAATCACTGACACACTAATTTCATCGAATGTTTCGTTTCAGTGTATTTAATTTCATCGACAGCCAATATTATCTGCTAAAACCTTATGTAATAGGGTTCATTACCGAAAGGGTAAAAACGGGACCCTATTATTACGGACTCCGTCCGTCTTCCGTCTATCACCAGGCTATATCTCATGAACCGTGATAGCTACACAGTTGAAATTTTCGAGGATGATGTATTCCTCTGGCCGTTATAACAACAAGTACTTAAAACAGAACAACACATATATTTAAGGGGAACTCCTATACAACAAACGTAATTTCTTACTCATTATTAATAACGGTAACAGACAGACACTTGAAATATTTACAGAATATTTTGTTGTAGGTACACTTACTTCAAAAGTAAATTATTAAACTAAAAATGCTTCCCTCGTGCGGAGGATTCAGGGCAAAACAGCATCTCAACACCATTGTCGACAGATTCCAGGGTCGTTTTCAGACGCACTGGAATAATTTACACTGTTCGCACTAGAGTTTTTGAGAATTGACATGTTTTTTTAATTTTTTAATTTTATGTTTTATTATTTTCTTTACTAACACTATGTAGACTTAGGCTAACTATGTAACTAACAACTATGAACATGTTTCTGAAATAAATTGAAAAAGAATTTAAGGTTAATTTTAATTTTGTTTTTTTTTTGTCGTTTTTGTAAGGTTTATATAAGTATCTAATTTTGTATAGATAATGCTACGACCTTTCGTGCTCGAGTCCGACTTGTAATTGGCCGTCTTTTTTTTTAATTTTATCTTAAGTATGGCTTATGTAAGTTGCTGTTGATGAAATGAAAACTCGGAAAAGTATAACATTCTATGAAATTTGTGTCGGTGATTCAATGGTAAACCGTCGGGATCCCCTTGAACAACTGACACACTCATTTCAACGAATGTGCCGTTTCACCGAATTTAATTTTATCAACTGCTAATTTCTGCTGAAACCTATTATTGTACACTAGCAGCCAACCAGCGGCTTCGCCCCGCTGCAAATTTCTGACTTTCCCGGTGGATTTTTCAATTATTTTCGCACCTTTCTAACCATCCCTGGACTAAAATCAGCCAAATTGGCCCAGCCGTTCTAGAGTTTTAGCGAGACAAACGAACAGCAATTGATTTTTATATATATAGATAAAGATTATCTTAAGCATGGGTTACGTCGGTAAGGTTAAGTTAGACCTGTGACAACCAAAAAAAAATAACTCCTGCACTTGGAAATACCTGTCGATGATATGAAATTTATGCGAAGTCAAACATTCTATGAATTGAGTGTCGGTGATTCAATGGCCGATGAGTATGTTCGTTACTCGATTTCAAGAGAAATACTAATCTTATTGAAAATTAACAAAGTTTGGGCCTCTATTTTACTGAGTAAATATTGCCTTTGACGTGTTAGCGTATTGTTTTTAACGGCCGCCATTAATGTCAACTAAATAAGAACCATTGTAACGTTGACAACACGATAACATCATCAATCGCGATATGGTTTTACCGAGTAGTCTTAGAGGCCTTTTAATGCTGAACCAATTCCTGTCATCGTCGATTCCAAACACAATTGTTTTTAAAATGTTGACCTTCAAGATGGCATCTCGCAAATTTTTGCAGCATCACTTTTAATTACATACCGTCTCGATGTTTTTGTAGGTCTGAGTGTTCTCTTGCCTTAAAGAGATTGAAGATAAAGATATATTCACAACAAAAAATCCATTGACTCGTTTGTAAAGTAGCTCCACCAAATACAGTATGATCCTTTTGTCATGCAAAACAATGCGCATTTTATGAAAGCAAAACAAAGATCATAAGAATAGTTTTATTTTGACACAAATTATATGGTCGTTACACTTTAAAAACCGATAAGCATAGCAAATTGATATTCTGTTAAAAGTCACGTTTCATTCATTCATATACATTGTTAAGGAAACAACGTTATTCTTTATTTTTACATTATTTTAAAGTAAAACCTAAATATATTTTTTTCTGCAAATTATGTATGATTTGGCTTTGTCTTGTGGTTGCCGGGTTAGTATAGTGCCACTTCATGTCTTCCCGTGGATGTCTTAAAATGCGACTAAGGGAATAAGGGCTTGTAGTACTGTTAGGCGATGGGATAATACGCTAGTAAACTTCTAGGCCTGATTGTGCAAAATGTGGTTACAGAATCATAAACAAGTATTTTTAGAGTTGTTGGTAATTCTGTAGCTCTGCCTACCCAACTCTGGGAATAAAGGCGTGACTTTATGCATGCATGCATGTACAATTAAGGGTTTACATAATATATACATAATTTTAAAGCATAAGCATAAAAGCAGCTAAGCAGTATAACATGCTCAAAATCTAGACACGACGTATTATCTTGACGATATAGTCGAGTGCAGATCATTTTGAACTCTTCGTGCGCGTAGCTACTTCTACTGCTGACTGTACTTAGATGGAATGCCTCGATGTTAATTATTTCACTGGTTGTAGGTTAAAAGGTAAAATGGTGGTAGTAACCCGGATGGATCCTGCGCAAGGTCCTTCCACTACAAAAAAATATAATTAATTCTAATATTTACAATGGTTCTTAATACGGGTAATTTTTTTTTTAAACTGTGACAAGGAATTCAAGACCCCATAAGAAGAGCTAGTTGTGCTCGAATGTCAGTTCAGTGATTACAATAATTCTCTATTTTCTTCCTGTTCTTCTGATTTGGCTAAAGTAACTTCGTTTAGCTAAAATAAATAATGATGTAATAAAAAAAACAGACGAATATATTCCATCAACGATTGTGTCAATCAATGAATATCATCAGAGGAAATGTTATCATATTACACTTGTCTTGGTTGTTGCGACAATCAATTCTGTGAAAATAACCGATAACTGTTGTTGGGAAATTGAAGGATAAACCAATAATCTCTATTTTCAATATTATATTTTATCTAAATTTACTATTAAGTGTATCAGTTGAATGTATCAGCTGATGCTTGGACGGTAAATGCTTTTTGTAAAGATCAGATGAAGCTTAGACAGTTTTGCTTGAACGGTTAATGCATTTTTTAAGTTGGTTTTTTGTAAAGGGAATAAAAGTGATGGGGATGTTAGGCGATGGGCTTGCAACCTGTCACTAATATAAAATAAATAAATGAATAAATATCAGGGGATAATCTCACACAAATTGACCTTGTCCTAAACTAAGCTATAGGCTTGTACTATGGGTACTAGACAACGATAAACATACTTATATAGAGAAATGCATACTTTAATACATAGAAAACATCCAAGACTCAGACACAAATATTCGCGCTCATCACACAAATATCTGCCCTAACCGGGATTTGAACCCAGGACCGCTGGCTTCGGAGGCAGGGTCACTCCCAACTAGGCCACCGTGTCTACTACATACTATATACTAGTAAACTTCTTGGCCTGATTGTGCAAAATGTGGTAACAGAATTATCAACAAGTATTTTTAGAGTTGTTGGTATGTTTGTAGCTCTGCCTACACCACTCTGAGAATGAAGGCGTGATGTTATGTATGTATGTTTTGTTGTATGGCAAGGATAATGCAAACTAGCAAACTAGGCCACCTAAGACAGCAAATCCGTTGCCAACCTTGAGAACTAAGATGGCATACCTACCTTAGTACGTTCACATTTATCTTTGTTTATTATTTCTGATATTTCCATGAAAAATTCCAAAAAATCGTTCTGCCTGAATCACGTACTGCCACACATCTACAAAGAGATGTTTCCACTTTATGTCTTATTGCACTGTAATAAGGTCCAGAAGTGAATACATCTTTTTGTAGTCAAGATAAAACATGACACAGTTTGTCATATGTCATAAATTTCCATCGACAATCTTGGTATTATTACGAAATAATATCAAGTGATTTTAATCTATGAGATATTAAATAAGGTTTTTATAGTAGCTGAGCTGACCCGTTATGATAGTACTGATTGAGAAGATAAGATTTTGAAGCAATGAAATAGTTAAAAGACTTTATCGTTCAGCGCAACCATATTGACGAAAAGTGGGATACCTATTATTATTAATTTTTTCCTGTTATTAAATTTACAGATTACATTTATATTAAGTTTTTAAGTACTCTATGTTAGTCTCTAACTCTGCAGAAAATTTACAAATTAGTAAATACTTTTCCAGTCTCTTAGGGCGCAGTATGTAGTGACATAGTATAAAACAAAGTCGCTTTTTCTGTCCCTATATCCCTATGTATGCTTAAATCTTTAAAACTACGCAACGGATTTTAATGCGGTTTTTTTTGATAGATAGAGTGATTGAAGAGGAAGGTTTATATGTATAATACTTTAATCCGGAGCGAAGCGAGGGCGGGTCGCTAGTAGTTACAATAAAATGTTTATTTAACGTCAAAAAGTTAGTTTAAATCAATGTAAATAAAAATAACTAAATTCATTTTAATGTTTTTTTTTTAATAATAAGAAATCCATACCCAAAAAGGCTATAACTAAACCTCCGGCGTTCATATGTTTGTCTGTCAGTGGGCAAACCGTATCGTGGGTATCTCACAAATCGTAATAGGTTGATTTTTAGGGTTCCGTAGCCAAATGGCAAAAAACGGAACCCTTATAGATTCGTCATGTCTGTCCGTCTGTCCGTCCGTATGTCACAGCCACTTTATTCCGTAACTATAAGAGCTATACTGTGGAAACTTGGTAAGTAGATGTATTCGGTGAACCGCATTAAGATTTTCATACAAAAATAGAAAAAAAACAATAAATTTTTGGGGTTCCCCATACTTAGAACTGAAACTCAAAAATTTTTTTTTCATCAAACTCATACGTGTGGGGTATCTATGGATAGGTATTCAAAAATGATATTGAGGTTTCTATTATATTTTTTTTCTAAACTGAATAGTTTGCGCGAGAGACGCTTCCAAATTGGAAAAATGTGTGTCCCCCCCCCCCGTAACTTCTAAAATAAGGGAATGATAAATGTAAAAATAATATATGATGTACATTACCATGCAAACTTCCACCGAAAATTGGTTTGAACGAGATCTAGTAAGTAGTTTTTTTTTAATACGTCATAAAAACATTGATCAAAGCTACAACGAACTTTTATATTATGTTACTTGCTGCTACGGAACCCTTCATGGGCGAGTCCGACTCGCACTTGGCCGCTTTTTTAAAGTGTTTGTGCCGCTATAACAACAAATAGGTAATTCAATAGGGCCTTTATACAGTAATGGTAAGGAACTCTTTGTACAGTCGACGTCATAAATATGTTTACACTTTAGTACCTTGTCACGTTCATTCACTGAGACAATTTCAAATATTATAATATATGTAATTGTTCCAGTACATGAAAGTGACAAGGTACTAAAGTGTAAACATATTTATGACGTCGACTGTACATACCTAAGCAAATTTTGTAAACTGAATGACGATATTTTTTCAAATACATTGATGATGAAAAGGAAATGTCTCCTCCCAGCGGCTTAAGCTTAGGAATTCGGTTCTATCCTCATTATGAAAAACCGGGCAAGAGCATGTCGGACCATGCCCAGTGTAGGGTTCCGAAGCCGTTAAGTACTACAAACTTAAAAATCAACATCTATTTCAAATCATTTGGTACCGATTAGATGATTTTAGTAGGTATAAACACTTAAATGACCTGTATCTCGAGAACCAACGATGTCTACAGTCGTGATAGTTTTCCTTTTAAACTCGTTATATGCGCAGATTTTTAGATTCATCAGATTTTTTGCATTTGTAGTTTTGGCTGTAGGGGGGGGGGACACTTGACTGTAACAAAAATTTGCGCTTTAAAGCTTAATATTTCATAAACGGGTCCCTTGATCGAAAATTTGTTGCGACATCCCGCAATATTGAAAGAACTATCCAACAAAACTCCTAACAAGAGGACGAGAAAAAAAATACATCCCCACGTTACGTGTAGGAGAGGTAGAGTAAAAAAAAATATACAACATTTTATTTTACCACTTTGTTGGCGTGACTAATATGTGTATTCATGCCAAATTATAGCTTTCTAGTACTAAGAGTCTCTGAGCTAGGCTGCGAACAGGACGAATGGACATGGCGAAACTATGAGGGTTCCTAGTTTGACTACGGAACGGTTGTTCTATCTTTCCCGAAATTTGCATTGAGATAAAGGGTAATTAATCTCTAGCTACTTTTTTGAAAGCACTTTAGGACCCCATCCGTGTGGTCTGGGGCAAGGACCGGAAAATCGCTTTATTCGTTAAGCGCTTTCGATTCAAAAGCCTATCACTGGGCTACCCGTACAACGGATAGCCCTATCGATTGTGTTGCCGTATCGATATGGCTACCTTTTCGAATAAGGTTACCGTTTCCATTGCGCTTGTTGTCCGATAGGGTGTTTGCAGCTGGAAGAAACAGCGTATCAATAGGGTTGGGTTAATCCTATTGATTGCTGTCTCTTAGGCCCGCTTGCATCTAAATGTCGCCACGTGCGCCTACCGACCGCTTACCGTTCTATTGTTAGGTTGTGCAATAATAAGTTGTAGGAATTGGGCGCAGAGATTGAAATATCTTGACATCTATCAAAACCCCTTTAAAAGTGGCAAGCGTATTAAGGGTTTTTGATACCGGTAAGACTGCCAGCGGAAAGCCAAATCCATCGTATCAATGGATAACCCTTTAATTGCGGCTAGCCAACGATACGCTTGCCGCACTGATGGGGTTTTTAAAATCAACCCTATCGAATAACCCGATCAAAAGCGTATTTAACGGAAACCGGATCCGGTCCCTGGTCTGGGGTGATTAAGTCCCTGTCTTTTGTTTTATTTTACATACCTAATTTAATTAAGTCTTATGTGTATTTTTTACCTCGCGAAGCCTACCGTAGCAAAAACACGGATTTTTTTGCCATTGGGAATTTGAATCTACCAGCAAGGTTACAGTTCTATTACCTTTGCTCTAAAATGCCATTTTCAAATTTGAAACAAATTAAAATGAGCTTTAGGCTCGATAAAATAAAGTTTAAAATAAATTGCCTTGCCTCCTATGGAACACATAAAGTAGGAAGAGTTTACGAACTGCGTGTCATGGGGGATGCTAATGGTTTCCCACTTACTGTCAATAAAATTGATTCGAGTACCCTATCGCAATGACAGACCACATCAGTCAAACTTGAGTGATGTGTCGTTCAATATGTCGCGTGATTACGACAGAGTTCTATGACACACAGAAACATTGTTTATAACTGTTAAGTAATTAAGAGTTATTGTAACGTGAACAATACAATAATATACCGGGTGTTGCCTGTAATAGGAGCAATAAATTTAGGGATCGTTTCCACACCACAAACGTAACAACATTTAATCTACAACTTTTGAAAATAACTTGTTGTTTACTAAATATGAATGAATTTAGATTTTCCAAGCCAGCAATGTATTGCGAAAACTACGAAGTTTGTAGGCTGACAGTAGATGTCAACTAGACTATTGGATGGAGTACATACATTGAAAATGCTATTAAGTTTGTTCGAAAAAGTCCCAAATAATAAATAACATGTTTTGTAAAAGTTGTAGAACAAATGTTGTTACGTTTATACAGTAGGAACGATCCCTCAATTTATTGCTCCTATTACAGGTAACACCCGGTATATTAAACAATATGGTTTTGCCAAGCAGAGCCTGCTTAAATGGATAAGCAAAGTTTCGTTTAAACAAAGTGAATACAAAAACTTACGGCCTTTATATCCGACATTATTCTTGAGATCAAAATTAAATAATAAAAAAACGGGGAACAATCTCACACAAAATACTTTGGATATTAGGCAACAAAAAACATACTTAAATAAATAAATAACTCGGGACAATGTCACACAAATTGACCTAGTCCCAAACTATGCTCTAGGCTTGTACTATGGGTACTAGACATCGATAAACTTACTTATATAGAGAAATATATGCTTAAATACTAACAAAACATCCAAGACTCAAAAACAAATACTCGCACTCATCACACAAATATTAATTAAGCTCTTAGATTAAGAGTTTAATTTGGGACTATATCAATTTGTGTGATAATGCCCCGTGATATTGATTTATTTATAACCTTACACACAAAACGATCTATTCCCAGACAATCTTTAGGCTTGGGCTATAGGTATTAGACACCATTATTTATACGTATAATAATGTACATAAGAGATAGTAACAGTTTATTCTGCATGTTCACTTAAAAAAAAGAGAGCCAGCCGTGAGTGATTTTCTTTTAGTCAACAAAACATGAATAATATAGTTATCAGTCCAACAAGATCTTTAATAATTCAACTATTAGTTCCGTTGATATATTAAATGTCTTGTTAGGCTCGTGTGGAATCAAGGCACAACCATCGCAATTATTTTAGAAGCAACCAAGTGTTTTTTCAGTTCGTTGTATTCCCGGCCTATTAAAAGGACTGTCGAGCAAAAAAGTCCATACAAAATGCGATAACGTTTTTCTACCCTTACACGTTGTCCGGTTTTTACAATTTTTAAAGACAAAAACGGAAACGGAAACTTTCAAACCCAGTTTATAATGTAAAAAAAAAAAAAGTGATTTATATTTAGGGGGTGAAAAACATTATCGCCCGGAACTGTATGGATTCATTTGACAGCTACGCGATTTAAGCATTGCTTCACAATCCTCCTAATAGTGGTGTTTATCGATGTGGATAAACGTAGATAAAACCATCCGTCGCTTACTGATCAGTATTTAAGTGCGAGAGTGACGGATGCTTTATCCACCGCGATAAAGGTGACCATAATACGGTAAAGTAATACGTTATAAAATTGTATCGGGATTTACTACCATAATTCATTTGGAAAATTCTCTCGGTAGTGTCCAATTTAAGTAAAGTTACTGTAATTTCCACTTTATTATCTACTGTTATTTTTTACCAAACATTACTAGTGTTTTATGGACATGTTACGGGTTAATAACCGAATCACATTCCAAATTCATACTATCACTTACAATTAGATACAGGAAATCTAATCTTGAACGTGTTCTTTTGGTTACAGATAAATCGCCAACATGGATACAAAACCAGATGTGACAGATTTCAATTCAACGTGAGTTTGGGCTTTATTATCCACATAGTGTTACTTAAGAGGCTATATTAAATGCAAAACGCGATCGAGAGTGATCTGGATCTCATAAAAAAAAACACCGACATGTCTGTTCTTTGGATATATTAAACTTGATTATTTTTACTTAAAACTGTTAAACGTGAAAACACAATTAGAAAGAAACCGCTCGATAGTTTTATTTTTCAAACACGACACCTTATTGGCATGTTTTTGTTTAAATCTTCGATTACCTATGATCTTTAACGATTATTTTTAATTACACTGGTAAACATCTTAGCCTGTTTGTGCAAAATGTGGTTACAGAATTACAAACACCTATTTTTGTAGTTGTTGGTATTTCTGTAGCTCTGCCTACCCCACTCTAGGAATAAGGGCGTGATAGTATGTATGTATTTTTAATTCAATGTAAATGTTGTATTCAGTTATTGTTAACAGATTTTTTTTATTTGACGCTGCGTGCGCAACTTATCTCCATCTCACTTTCTTCACGCAGAAGCACCAAAATCTGTCTCTTTTGTGGCATCATAATTACTATGTGGTCTCTTAATACTCGTAGTTCGGTTAATGTAGGATGATCCTTGTAAAAACCGTATTTCGAATTTTATTTTGGACAGACAGTTGACACTGATATGTCTAAAACACTGTTCACTTACGGCCGAAACTTATATTCAAACCGCGGATAGATAAGGCTTACTTCGGGTTGAAATTTGACATTTGCCCATATAAAATGTGTCAAATTTTAATCCGAAGTAAGGCTATCTGTCCACGGTTTGAATATAGGGTTCGGCCGTTAGTATGATTGTCAAACTTATTTTTAAACTGGTTACCACTTATCTCTATAAGTGGTAAATTTCACAATATCAGAGGGTAATTTGTTCCACAGTTTTACTATCCTGTTTGCTATAAGGTTTTTGCCGATATTTGTATTGTGTATTTTTTTGCGAGCTTAAACTCGTGTCCTCTTGTGCGTGTGGTGTTACGAGTAGGTCACTCAATTCAGGACAGTCATAGAAGCAGTTATAATTTCCTCACGTTTTATTTATAAGCAAGTTGTTGACAAAAAGTTAATTAATCATTTAAATTACTGATAATCATCCCAAGGTTTGTATCAATAAAATATATTTATGAAAAGTCAAAGAAGTGTTTATACAAGCTGTCACAAGGGTCATCCTATACAAACAAACTCCTTACCGATCGAAAACCTAGTAAAGTGCTCCTACTAAGCTTAAACCTAGCAAATTTCAAGGACTTGCTGGGTTTTGAAATGGGTAAGGTGTGTTACTATGTTTTTTACTGGGTAATCGATAGTTGAATGGTACTTACATAGGTTTTGAGGTAATGAAATCTCAGGTGTTTACGAGTATGATAAGTTTTTGTAATATATAAATAAATAAATAAAATAAATAATAATCACAGCACAATGTCATACAAATTGACCTAGTCTCAAACTAAGCTCTAGGCTTGTACTATGGGTACTAGACAACGATAAACTTACTTATATAGAGAAATATATACTTAAATACATAGAAAACATCCAAAACTCAGGAACAAATACTCGTGCTCATCACACAAATATATGCCCTTACCGGGATTTGAACCCAGGATCCCTAGCTTCGAAGGCAGAGTCACTCCCAACTAGGCTAGCGTGTCGTCAAAACCTATGTGTAAGGATATACTGGGTACGTATTGTAATATATTATAAAGTTCAGAATACATAATGGGTCATAATGTAAAATGGTTTTATTTCTGAAACTGTAAACTTTTCAGGAGCGTTATTAAACAAACCTAACCTAACCTAATGAGTTCTATAAAATGGCCTTATAAAAAAATAAAAAAAAATAGTTTACGGTTTGTCTGATATGTCTAAAACACTGTTCACTTACGGCCGAAACTTATATTCAAACCGCGGATAGATAAGGCTTACTTCGGGTTGAAATTTGACATTTGCCCATATAAAATGTGTCAAATTTTAATCCGAAGTAAGGCTATCTGTCCACGGTTTGAATATAGGGTTCGGCCGTTAGTATGATTGTCAAACTTATTTTTAAACTGGTTACCACTTATCTCTATAAGTGGTAAATTTCACAATATCAGAGGGTAATTTGTTCCACAGTTTTACTATCCTGTTTGCTATAAGGTTTTTGCCGATATTTGTATTGTGTATTTTTTTGCGAGCTTAAACTCGTGTCCTCTTGTGCGTGTGGTGTTACGAGTAGGTCACTCAATTCAGGACAGTCATAGAAGCAGTTATAATTTCCTCACGTTTTATTTATAAGCAAGTTGTTGACAAAAAGTTAATTAATCATTTAAATTACTGATAATCATCCCAAGGTTTGTATCAATAAAATATATTTATGAAAAGTCAAAGAAGTGTTTATACAAGCTGTCACAAGGGTCATCCTATACAAACAAACTCCTTACCGATCGAAAACCTAGTAAAGTGCTCCTACTAAGCTTAAACCTAGCAAATTTCAAGGACTTGCTGGGTTTTGAAATGGGTAAGGTGTGTTACTATGTTTTTTACTGGGTAATCGATAGTTGAATGGTACTTACATAGGTTTTGAGGTAATGAAATCTCAGGTGTTTACGAGTATGATAAGTTTTTGTAATATATAAATAAATAAATAAAATAAATAATAATCACAGCACAATGTCATACAAATTGACCTAGTCTCAAACTAAGCTCTAGGCTTGTACTATGGGTACTAGACAACGATAAACTTACTTATATAGAGAAATATATACTTAAATACATAGAAAACATCCAAAACTCAGGAACAAATACTCGTGCTCATCACACAAATATATGCCCTTACCGGGATTTGAACCCAGGATCCCTAGCTTCGAAGGCAGAGTCACTCCCAACTAGGCTAGCGTGTCGTCAAAACCTATGTGTAAGGATATACTGGGTACGTATTGTAATATATTATAAAGTTCAGAATACATAATGGGTCATAATGTAAAATGGTTTTATTTCTGAAACTGTAAACTTTTCAGGAGCGTTATTAAACAAACCTAACCTAACCTAATGAGTTCTATAAAATGGCCTTATAAAAAAATAAAAAAAAATAGTTTACGGTTTCAGAAATAAAACCATTATATATTATAAGGGCCTTTCTCTGTAAGCTTGCACAGGACCCATATAAATGCTGTCCTGGCAATTATTATTATTATTTGGCATAAACCAGAGTTCTATTTAGAAGAAAATCAACTATTATTTCACTTAGGCAAGGAAGCCCACTGAATCTATACATATTTTCCGAGTTATTAGCGATTTTCCAAAAAATCATGACAGGGGACTGTTTGAGACATCAGGGGACTGTTTTGAACGTGTCAGGGGATTGTGTAGTGAGGTAGAGGTCTGTTTTACTTAGAAAAAAGTCAATTTATATTAATCAATCTATTATTATTTTTATGGCATATTTGCGTATTAACAATCAACAAAAGTTTCTTTAGAAAATATCAACTAAAAACATAACATTCTTCAAACATCCATATCAAAAATTAGCCTTAAGTACTAGAAACATTTTGTACTCACTGAGATCAATAGTCTTATTATTATAATATCAATCTGTAAATGCTTTATGCAGTATACATTGAAATAATTACTATTATTAGTATAATTATTAGAAAACAGTCTTTCAAATACTTAGTTCAACTGAGATCTTCATTTAAATCTTCACTAATTTCCGTAACCCTTTTTCTTTTTCTTTTGTTCTTTTGGTATTTTAACTTTTCTTTTTCTCTCATTTCTTCTCTTTTTTGAGGGTCATTTTTTCTTTTTAGGTATCTTTGTTTCTCTGCTTCTCTCTTTTTCTCTAGCAACTCCTCACGGGATAACTTTTTCTTTTTGGGAGCCATTATGTTCGATCAGCCTGTGCAAAATAATTTTAGTTTATGAACAAAATAATGCAAAACAATGATACTGTCGTGATTCTACATTAATAACTAATTAAATTGAAAATTTAAAAAACCCCGACATATATATAGTGTATTGTGTTATACTACTCGAGCCCTTTTATTTGATACCCATATTGAGGCGGTTGTGACAAAATATATTAATCTGACATTTTATGGGGGCGGCCATCTTAGATTAATTTTCATCAAACATAGCTAAGAACACTCCCGACTGATACACATTTTAAAGAAAAAAAACAAAATCAAAATCGGTTCATCCGTTCGGGACCTACGATGCCACAGACAGACATACACACACACACACACACAGACACGTCAAACTTATAACACCTCGTCGTTTTTGCGTCGGGGGTTAATAAAACCGATTAACGGTATAAATTTACACAAACAATGTCGCACTGCTAGATCAAAACAGTATCAACTCAAAAAAACTGTTAGATTTGTTTCAAGTCCTAACACATTGGTATTAAAGTTGATTTAGAAATACAGTTTTATTTTAGGGGTGGTGCTGTTTTGATCTAGCAGTGCGATGTATAAAAATAAGAACCATTACACAAATTTCACAGTCCCCTGTTATGGAGAACAGTCCCCTGCTACATTTTAAGGCAGGGGACTGTTGCCAGGGGACTGTGTATTTCGGATAAATTCCGCAATGTTTACAAAACGGATGTAAATTAGTTTTTTAAGAACCTACCTATCTTTTTAGGCATACATAACAAACCAATAAACTATATAACAGAGATAATTAAAGCAATTAATATGAGTATTATTACTTACCAGAGGACTGTTTCGGGTAGCAGTCCAAACGCGTGTTCACGTCACAAGTGACGCTCTGACACTAAACAAAATAGCGTCTCGCCGGCGATTTCTTCATGGTCGCCAACTTCACGACAGTTGCGTTTCGTTTCACTCAAAGAAACGTTTGTAAACCTTATAGTTTTCTTTTATTATGGCTTTGATTTTTTGACAGGGGACTGTATAGAAATTCAGGGGACAAAGTTTACAAGTTTACTTAATATATTATATAGGTAATCAGAATCCTTGTTTTACGACAATTATACAATTTTATTATTTTAGTGTATTATATTACTTGCCAAATGTATTTAGCTTCACTAGTTTCTTCGTAAATCTCATTTCTATGTGGGAATACAGTGATGGGGACAGCCAGGGGACTGTAATTTCAGAGCTTCTATCACGTCTAAAAAAAAACTTATAATAGTCACGACTTTAAGAACAATTTGCCTGTAGAGTTTAGGGGTTTAAGTTTTATTAGAAGTGATGTCTATTTGAATATTTAAATTACTTTTTGTAAAAATTGACCGGGACAGCCGATTACAAGCTTACAGAGAAAGGCCCATAACCATTATGTATTATGAACCTTTATGTATTTTGAACTTTATATATTATGTTACGATCCCGGATATAATAAATAGGCAATAATATGTTAAATTGTCAATGTTCGAAAATTTGCCCCTTAACAGGTTTTGATATTGGGCGGTCGTGATGTCAAGACCGGATAAAAATTGTTAGTATGAGACGCTTACAATTAAATAAAACTATGCATACTTTAAACCTTAGTTAAATACTTGAACTTAACTTACTTGGTCATTCATAGATACACAACGGCTTATTGCAAGTCAAACAGTATAATTGCGCTTGCGCATAATAAAACAGTAGCTATATTGCATGATTTAAAGATATCATTAATTCAGATTACAAAGTTAATCTCAGTCACGAGATAAAGCTGCATAAAGATTGTAATAACAATTCTACATAGGTATTACTGTAATAAAAAAATAATGAATAATTTATTGGTCGTTGTAGTTCAATTTTATAGCCTAGGTTTATACAAAAGTTTATGTGAGATAGTTGTTTCCCGCGACGACTCCGTCCGCATAGAAGTAGTTTATTGTCCCTTAGGAACCGTCCAATGTCCTTTCTTAGGACTCAAACTATCTCCATACCAAATTTCATCTAAATCAGTTTAGCAGTTTTCCCGTGAAAGCGTAACAAACAGACAGGAGTTACTTTCAAATTTATAATAAATACATAATATCACACCCTCATTCTCAGAGTGGGGCAGGCAGAGCCACAGAAATACCAACAACTCCAAACAGACTTGTTAATAATACTGTAACCACACTTTGCACAAGCAGGCTAAGATGTTCACCTGTTTATTAAGAATAAGAATAAGAATAATTTATTCAGACACACATTTAGGTACATGGCAGAAATTCAGATGGCAGATAGACAGTTAAAAAATAAAATAAAATAACAGTAGGCACAATAACTAAGTAATATAAGTACTTTCAATGGTGTCCAAAACGGTCACTACTCAGCTTGTGTCACGAGATTAGATAATCACGTGACGCTGATTTTCAGTAGTGCCAGGCGAAAAGGTGTGTGTGTGTGTGTGTGTGTGTGTGTGTGTGTGTGTGTGTGTGTGTGTGTGTGTGTGTGTGAGTGTGTGTGTGTGTGTGTGCAAGTATGTTTAAGTATGTGTGCAAGGGAATATCTGGTGTAATTGTGTCTGTGATTGAGCTAAGTTTAGAGATGCGACGGGACAGATATATATTAAGCCAAATGATTAGTTGGGAAGAGGGAAAGGGAGGGCAGTGGAAAGCACCGCACGAGAGCTTATGCTGAATTTATTTGTGAAGTAAGAAGCATATTTTTAAGTTTTTGTTTAAAAGTTGCTAGGCAATTTGAGTTCCTTATCGGTGGTGGCAGATCATTCCAGCATTTCGAGGCAGCGAAACGGAAGCTACCTCGAAATGCAATCGTGCGGTGCCGAGGACATAAAAGACGCGTAGCTAACCTCACGCCACGCTGTGAAAACTTTAGCTTTTCAAAGAGGTAGGGAGGTCTTTTGTATTTTATTACCCCGAAAAGCAAAGGAGCAAGGTGCAGTTTGCGGCGAGCAGCCATATTCATTAGGCCGTGTTGGTTTAAAAAAGGAGTAATATGAGATCGGCGGGGGACCGGAAAGCAGAAACGCGCGCAAGCGTTTTGTATTCGCTGTATTAGTTTTCGGGATCGCGCCAGCAAACAACTACCGTACACTGTGTCTGCGTAGTTCAGTTTGGAGAGAACGAGGGAATCGCACAACTTTACACGCATGTCAACACTCAAACACTCGCGGATCCGATACAAAACCTTTAGTCTGTAAAAGCAGAATTGCACATGCATATTAGTGACAGGTTGCAAGCCCATCAACCACCAGCACTTTAGGCCTAATTCCTTATAATACATACATACATAACATCACGCCTTCATTCCCAGAGTGGGGTAGGCAGTGCTACAGAAATACCAACAACTCTAAACTTGTTGATAATTCTGTAACCACATTTTGCACAATCGGGCTAAGATGTTAACCAGTGTATTAGTGTCAGGTTGCAAGCCCATCGCCTAACAGTACTACAAGCTTTTATTCTTTATAACTTAATATTTGCATGGATATGGAATAGCGTTGAGTATGGATGGAACTATGACCTTTATTTTTAATCACGCGTTAAAAAATTAAAACTAAAACTAAGATCCCTTGATTTTGAAACTTGAATTACGTCTCTTATAATTTAAACTCTGCGTCTAGTTTTAATAAAGTAGGTATCTCTCAATTGAAGGTCTAAAGTATGAGTCTTAAACGAAATTAAAATTGCTTTCGTGTCATCGTTTGTCTTACTTTGCCTTGTTATTATTTTGGGTAGACTGAAATAAACTTTTGTAGTTTACCTGCAATTCTGCATTGTAATTAGGTAGATTTTTCAGTTCTCGTTGACTTCGGTTTTGGGTACAGCCTGTATCCTTATTCCGAAAACTACAACTACTGTACTGTACCCTTACTATGAGTTGCAATTACCGTACTCGCTAGCGAGTCGAATGCTCTGTCCCTCACAGTATTGTTATATGTAGAGTGGGAAGGACAAAGCATTCGACTCGATAGCGATTACGGTAATGGCAACTCATGGTGAGGTTTCTGTCCTCAAAACCTACGGTACAAGTCTGATTTAACTTTTAATTTATTTTACGGGTGCGTAATGATCAGCTCACAAATATTTATTACGATATTGGTCGCAATATAACGCCCATTTGATATAATTCTTGAATCTTAATTTAATATTTAATATATTTTCATGTGATTATTGTATTTAGTATAATGCATAATATTCTATAAAGAACATCTGATAAAACGGTCATTTCATATAAATGTAATGTATAGTCATGTCTAGCGACAGAATCGCAGCTGTATGTTTTTAATAATATAAATTTATTCTACTTGTAAATCCTGGTTACAGGGCTAACTTAGCGAGCAACCCAGGATTCCAGTCGTCGCTCAGTATAGCCACAAAAGAAGTAAAAGATGGAAAGGCGTACGACCCATTTGAGCACCGTCAGGTTGCCCACCCCAACTCGTGAGTATCGCCATGTCCCTTACACTCCGCATTTTACGTGCAATGCTATCAGAACTGTCATAAAAGAAGCCAAATATGGAAAGGTATACAACCTATTTGAGCACCGTCAGGTTGCCCACCCCAACTCGTGAGTATCGCCATGTCCCTTACACTCCGCATTTTACGTGCAGTGCTACCATAAAAGAAGCAAAATATGGAAAAGTACCTATACAACCTATTTGAGCACCGTCAGGTTGCCTACCCCAACTCGTGAGTATCGCCATGTCCCTTACTTACACTCCGCATTTTACGTGCAATGCTACCAGAACTGTCATAATTGAAGCAAAATATGGAAAGGTATACAACCTATTTGAGCCCCGTCAGGTTGCCCACCCCAACTCGTTAGTATCGCCATGTCCCTTACACTCCGCATTTTACGTGCAGTGCTACCATAAAAGAAGCAAAATATGGAAAGGTACCTATACAACCTATTTGAGCACCGTCAGGTTGCCCACCCCAACTCGTGAGTATCGCCATGTCCCTTACACTCCGCATTTTACGTGCAATGCTACCAGAACTGTCATAATTGAAGCAAAATATGGAAAGGTATACAACCTATTTGAGCCCCGTCAGGTTGCCCACCCCAACTCGTTAGTATCGCCATGTCCCTTACACTCCGCATTTTACGTGCAGTGCTACCATAAAAGAAGCAAAATATGGAAAGGTACCTATACAAACTATTTGAGCACCGTCAGGTTGCCTACCCCAACTCGTGAGTATCGCCATGTCCCTTACACTCCGCATTTTACGTGCAATGCTACCAGAACTGTCATAAAAGAAGTAAAAGGTGGAAAGTCGTATAACCCGTTTGAGTACCGTCAGGTTGCCCACCCCCCAACTCGTGAGTATCACCGTGGCCTCTATTCTTCTGCGTTAACACGATATCGCATTTCACGTGTTTTAGAATTGTTTCTGACTCGGCCGCCATTATTGTAAATGATATACGAGTTATCAAAACGTTGACAATACGGGAACACTTCAAAGACAATATCGTTATTACCGTGTAGAATGCCAGCCACAGGGCTGACATAAGCGATTCTAAAACACGTCTAACGCGATATCGTTATTATATGTATTATCGTTATAGAGCGCAGTCATGGTTAGTTGCCCAATCCAACTCTTGAGTACCGACGGGTCCCTTGCACTCCGCAATTTACATGCGATGCTACAATTACTGTCATAAAAGTTTCTTATCAACAACAACCTTAGTATCTTTTAAGGATGGATATTAGACTAAACGATAGTAAATTTTATTCTCCGAATGAATTGCCAGTTAATTGTAAGTTAAGTTTTATGTTTTACTAACGAAAACTTAACTAAGTGAATCTATTCGGGAATAGTTACTATGCCACCGTTTTGCGTGGAATAACAGGTATTCCAAGAATAATTTAATGGCATCCACATCTTGTTTTGTGTTGTCAGTGCTGCTGTCATATCAACTCGACACACATTTTCTTACGACAATTATTTACCAGTCCTATAATAATACTATAAAAGTAAATAGACATGAGTGTAGCTTTGACATCGTTCCATTGTACAGCATTTTTTTTTTTGCCAGGCAATACTTTCCTTTGTCATTCACTCTATGTTCACTCTACCATTCGAAATAATTAATTCCAAGTATTGCTTTGCCCTAGATTGTGTGGAATGTGAATAAAATTGGTGAATAGATATTATCCCCAGTAATACCTATAGTTATTCGCTTATTAATTCAAGGTTGGTTAAATCTCGTAAGACCACGCATAAAGTTCATTTTTATTTGCTTCGAATTTGAAAATGCTCTTTAAAAGCTTTGCTCGCTTGTAAAATAAATTTTATTTCCTTGGTGCTAGATTCAAATTTCCACTTACAATAACCTCCTTGTTTGTAGAATGGTGGGCCTTACTAGGATATAGATTTGTTATAATTATTTCTTCACAAGTATAATCTCGGTTCACAAAGGTGGAAAAAATTTGGCGATTAAAGTTTGTACAGATTAGTTTTTCCTGTACTCATATAATTATATTAAAAATGAAAGTATTTACGATTTAATTGAAACGGTACTATTTGTAGGCTAGTAATTAGAGTAATAAATTCAATTATTAATAATGGGCAAGGTTGCCAATAAGAGGAGAAAGAACTGGCTCTCCAACATTTGAGGGTGAACTAGGGTTGGCAATGTTTTTTGGGAAGATATAGTATTTTCCAGAAAAAAACGTCATAAATATAGTACACTGTAAAAAATATAGTACTTCATGAAATAAGCCTTAATATAGGTCAATTCTATGACTAGTTATACCTCATACTTACTAGCGTTCTGTAAACAACTCTCTTGTCGAAATTACAATAAAGGATAAACAATAAAACTAGACTCAAAAAATCAAACGGTACCATTTATTTATTGTTTAAATTTATGCAAGTGGTGCAAGGTGTGCTTGCTAATTGATCACATTATTGACTGGGCATTGTTGTGATTTAATTGTTGTAATAAAATTGAATTGAAACCTGGCAAAATTGGAGCACTTCGTAGGGATCCCTGAAATATAGTATTTTTGCGTACTTTATATTTCTTCATATAGTACAAAGAGTCAAAAAGTACGGTTGGCAACCCTAGAGTGAACTGAAATAGCGAGCGCATCCGAATAGTTCTGACTCGCTAAGGATAGGCAACAATTCCAGAAGTTGGTAGCCGACCTTCATTAGTTGGAGAGGTACTTGAAGGAGAAGAAGAAATATTCAAAGAGATTATTATTTTCCAATTTGGCCTGCGTGCAACGCAAAGCCTTTATATCACAATAATGACCCTTGTGCCATTCTTGTTTTAAGCGTTTCTCATGATCATGACATGAACTTTCAGTATGCTTCATAATGCGTTTATTTACGTGTTTTGTTATCTTGAGTCACGGATATTTCTTGCTTGTTATTTAACAAGCTGCATTACATACATACATACATTAAATCACGCCTGTTTCCCAGAGGGGTAGGCAGATATCACTTCTCTCAGCCTGCTACGATCCTGACAAATCTCTTTCGCTTCTTCCACATTCATACATCGAGTCATGCATGTACGTTGGTTTCGGGTACTTCAAATTTGGCCCTTGTCCAGTATTTCCCCGATTTGATTAAAAAAAGTACACCTAGGGCAGCCCCTTCCTACCCTTCCACTCACTATCGCACTGTAAATTTCTTTCGTCAATCGTTTTTCATCCATCCTTTCCAAATGACCGAACCATCGTAGCATGCCCTTTTCAATCTTAATCACAACATCTTCTTTCAGTCCCCACTTATATCTGATGTTTTCATTCCTTACTCTATCAAACAGTTTTCACACCATACATACTACGCAAAGAGCGCATTTTAACTGCATTTCTATGACTTCCATGCTTATGCTGCCACACCCATTGTTCACTACCATACATCAGAGTAGGGGCCAACACTCCATTGTGAACAGCCAGTCGGGGTTTTTGTGAAACGCCCCTTGTGCTCACCATCTGTATTATCAGCGAGAAATTAATTACCTTTATCACTTTCCAGGACGATAGGCTCCATTCTTCACTTGCTGAAAGCCTGCCTAGGTTCGGGCATTCTTGCGATGCCAGCAGCGTTTAAGAACGCCGGTATCATCCCTGGGGCAATAGGCACCATGGTGGCGGGCTTCCTCTGCACACACACAGTGCGAATGCTGGTAGGTTATCTACAATAGTAAGTTTATGTAACTCTCATCATTCTAATATTTTCACTTACCGGGAATCGGACGCAGTACCGCTAGCACTGCAAGCAGGGTCACTCCACACCAACAGCTGATTGCGTCGGAAATAGCCATTTTTCCATTCCGTACCCAAACGGTTAAAATGGGACCCTGTTACTAAGACTCCGCTGTCTGTCTGTCTGTCTGTCTGTTACCAGACTATCTCAAGAACCGCTATAGCTTGACAGTTGAAAATTTCACAGATGGTGTGTTTTTTTGCCGCTATAACAACAAATACTAATAATATTACTATTATTATACTATATTATTAAATAATATTGGGGGATTCTATACAACAAATGTAATTTGTTTGCCGTTTTTGCTCGATATTAATAACAGTAACTGGTAGACAATCAGTTTAAAATAAACAATCAAATTAAAAACGTGTTTTTTTTTTTGCCGTTTTCAATAAATAAGGTTATAATGTATTTATATTTGTTGTATAAACCATGAGTGCGCACCTGGCCAGTTTTTTCACAAGCTTTTTATAACTTACAATGTTTAAATGTGTGTTCGGGTCAAATCTTTCAAGGAAGATTAGAACTACTTCCCGGGGAGCTGACATTTAGTAATATCTAAGTAACTTCGACGACAATACAATAATTGTGGCCTCATTCAATCTCAGGATCTCCGCTATACTTTAATCCCGTGTGGTTGCTGGGTTAGAATGGTGCTACTCCATATCTTCCCCTGGATGTCGTACGAAGCGACTAAAGGAATAAAGGGCTTGAAGTACTGTTAGGCGATGGGCTTGCAACCTATCACTAATACACTAGTAAACTTCTTGGCCTGATTGTGCAAAATGTGGTAACAATAAGCAAGTCTTTTTAGAGTTGTTTGGTATTTCTTTAGGTCTGTTAACTTTTTATATTTTCTGCTAGTTTTTACACCCATCGTCAATAAGTTTTTGTGTTATTTGCCATCATTTTTATTCAAGGAATATAAAAAGGGTGAACGAGTATATTCGTTTTGTAATCAAATATCCAAACAAATTCAGGTGAAGGTACTGTGAAAGTTATTTTTTTTTTCACGACCGATTCCGCGGTTCACTAACATTTCATTGTTGAAACAACAGGTTGACCTTCAATTCATTCGGCTTTTGATCCGCTTGTTGTTTGAGCGAAGTCGGTGTCAAATTAAATTGGCAAAGTTAAACAAAAGAAACCATTTAGCACTATTACTCCATAATCACGTTCTTTTGAAGCTGAAGATGTATTTTTAATGATATATGCACTTGATCATTACCTTCATATTCATAATCAGATTAAATAACATTAAAAAAAAACACGGAATTGTTGATGGGAGACTTTAATGATTTTGGAAAAGTCATGGGATGCATGTAAATATGTTAATTCGGATTCAAAAAAAGACAAAATACCTGTGTAAGTTGTAAAATGTAACTTTTCGGCAATAATTTGTTTAATTGAACCAATTCCATACAAAACGATTACAATTTTCAAAGGGTGATCGTAGTCATAGTAATAATAAAACATGTGTGTCTTAGATATGTGTCATTTATATTTGATTTCTATCCATTGTCCTTTAAAATTATGTATGAAACAGTACTTATTTGTTTACATGTTTGCCCATTTCAATTGAGCTAGCCTCTTACGAAGTGAACAGCTATCATTCGAGTTCAGGTTTCAAGTTGGGATAGTTGACATGAAGAACCATCAAACTGTCTTTAAATATTACCAATAAATTATATTGGGTGCTCAACATAAACTTATAGAATAATCGCCAGGGCTTGGATTTTTCATCGCATGAAAGAAAATTATTAAGTCATATTAAAATTAAAACTTTAGTCATATTCATACTCATAATCACTCATATTCTAATTCCCATCTTTTATATTTATCATGCTGTGACTATTTCAACTTAACTTCGTGCCTATTTTATAGACTATATTGTTGCTAACTTAATCAAACTGGCCGCTTTATCAAGATTATTTATTTACCCTGTCGTGATTTTGAAACACTAATTCCTGTAACTAGGCGTTTTCCAAAAAAGTGTACATCGTGAAGGACAAAAGTTAAGAAAATTTAACTTTTTCCATTTCGTCACGAAAATTAGCCATACATTTACATACGTTAATTTTCGTGACGAAATGGAAAAGTTAAATTTTCTTAACTTTTGTCTTTAACGATGTACACTTTTTTTGGAAAACGCCCAACTACATGCTCTATGGATATTTGAAACTAGGAGCTTACTTAATGTTCATATTATTTTTATTATTTGGCACATAATGTAAAAAACATGGCGTGGTATTTACCATTTTTATTTACAATGTAATCTTTTGGTGTTATTAAAATGAATGGGTATGAGTATGAATATGATTAAAATATTAATTTTAATATCGACTCCACAATTTTCTTTTATATTACCGTGCGATGAAAATTCGAGCCATGATAATCAAAAAAATCCCAAAACCCAGATTCTACACGGTAAAACCTTATTGTTTTTGACGTGTTTCCGTATTGTCAGCGTTTTAATAGCTCTTATTAACCTGACAGCAATGGCAGCCGAATTTAAAACAATACCCTAACACGTCAAAGACAATTACGGCTTTGCCATGTTAAATATAGGCCCTGAATAACCACCATCCATCAACGCTATCCATCAAACAGTGTCGCATGTTTAGTTAAAACTAACAACGATGGAAGGAGTAGGAACTAGAATATCCTCTACGTATACATTAAGGAAGTGTTGATTAATAGTTCGTGATTCTTGAGCAACTGTCGTATTTTATATTGTAATGTAGGCAACACCAGCAATATTATAGAAGATATAATATAGCGCGCTAACTTGCTAAGCGTCCGTCCGCCATATGAACTCGTGTGATTATGTCCTGTGCCTTTTAGTGAATAAATTCAGTGCATTTTAATTACAAAGTCAAAATTTATACTAGAAACACTTTGGGATTTCTACATTATAATTGGAAACGCAACTACTATAATTCGAGAAGCAAAGCTGTATTATTTTTTAGTAACTCAGGACTTCAATTACAGTTTTTCTATAATGACTACATCTTTCGTGACCAAAGTTTTAAACTTTTATAATACTTAGTAAAATCTGTGAAATAATTTATTTTGTTTGAAAAATAATAATTAGAAATTAGGTACCTAAATTTTAGGGTTCCGTAGTCAAACTAGGAACCCTTATAGTTTCGCCAAGCCCGTCCGTCCGGCCGTCTGTCCATCCGTCGACAGCCTAGCGCAGAGACTATTAGTAAAAAAAGCTGTAATTTGGCATGAATATACATTATTAGTCACGCCAACAAAGTGGTACAATAAAATGTAATTAAAAAACTTTTTTTAGGGTACTTCCCCTACACGTAATGTGGAGGTTGATTTTTTTTGTCGTCTTCATCATTGGTTCTTGAGATCCAGGCGATCAAAGTGTTATACCCACTAAAATCATCTACATAAGTCGGCACCAAATGACTTTAAATAGAAAATTAGTTATTACTTGTTGATTTTATTTTTGTAGTAAGTTCTTAACGTCTTCGGAACCCTACACTGAGCATGGTCCGACATGCTTTTCCTAAAAGCACACCTAATTAGTTTCTTGGACGTTCTCCTTAAAAATTACCTTTTGTTAAGGACTAAAATTAACAATAGTAACTTTTCCATTATGTCACGAAAATCAACAATTATTGCTTTAAGAGAAATAGCGGCTTACAGACAAAACTCCTGTAATAAGTTCAACCATATTACTAACATGTGAGGTTAGAATCGGCTATAATAATAATAATATCACGGGATAATGTCATACAAATTGACCTAGTCCCAAACTAAGCTCTAGGCTTGTGCTATGGGTACTAGACAACGATAAACTTACTTATATAGAGAAATATATACCTAAATACATAGAAAACATCCAAGACTCAGGAACAAATACTCGTGCTCATCACACAAATATCTGCCCTTACCGGGATTTGAACCCAGGACCCCTAGCTTCGTAGCCAGGGTCACTCCCAACTAGGCTAGGCTAGGGTAGCTATGCTTATTTAATTTGAAATACTGCCTATTGGCTTATGAGGCCAGTATAACATAAATATGCACCTTTTGTGACGTAATGGAAAAATTACCGTTGTAAATTTTTGTCCTTAACTATGTCCTTTTTTGGAAAACGCCTTTTTATTAATTACTCCATTACCAAACAAAAATGTTTGAGTCTTATTCATCAGTCTCGATTACAATATAATTAATGATCTTTCTACTTCGTTATATTTTTTGCGCTTATTCTCACAAAGTTATTTCAACTTAGCTTTAGATTTACTTCTGAGAACCGCCGTCGTGCCGTTTTTACTGATTAATACTTTACAAAAACATGCTTGGCCTTGAAACCAATGAAATCGTTTGTGGCTTTCAAAGACTACCTTATACAAGCGATTGCTTTGTATTGAACGCCGGTTTCGTTTTTTTGAGTCCGGTTTGAGGATGCAATCTGCCTTATTGGTTCGTGACACTACCGCTGGCAATAAGCCTGCCTGCGGGTTCAACTCCCGGTAAAAGTAATTTAATTAGTTACTAACTACAACTACTAAATACTATAAATTTACAAAGTACATTATAACATTTGGTTGTGATGAAAGATTGATAAAAATTAAAAAATAGCAACAGTTGTACTTAATGATATTTAAAAAAATACAAAGAACAATTTAAAGTAAATCATATAATGACTTTTTTCATAATTATTTTGCGCTTTATTCATTCGTCGGTTTTTTTACATTTGAATATTTTTATTTTTTTCTAGTATCAATGTAAATGTTGTTTCTACATTCGTTTGCTCTTGGCAAAAATGTTTTATTTTTAATTATTTATTCAAAACAGATCTTAATCTAATAAAATCGTGCTTATCTATTTACATAAGCCTGTGTAGCTTATTTTTAAGTAGATAGTCGTTTAACATATTTTTTTTATCAAACACTTATATAGGTTTTCTACATCAGTCGCTACCTATCCTGTTGCATGTAACTAGATGAAAAGATATTACATATTACACTGTTTACTATTTGTTCATCTAACACACAGTTTGCATACTAAAATTTACTTAATAGAAATAAATAAAAAATATATTGTAGAGTTTATTTCTGTTATTTAACTAAAAATATTTTCTCTTTCAAGTTGAATATTGGTTTAGTTACGAAAAAATAAATAATTAGCCTAGATTGTTGGATAAAGAAAAACATCGCAGAAAGGAAAACTTACAAACTTAAACCCATTGATTCTGTTTTTAAAATTATACAGAAATAATACAAACGCTTTATTTTAAAGACGGTAGAAATGTGATCAGACATGTAACTGTAGGTAAAGTTGTTAGTCAGAGGGACTCTCGATAAACAATTTAATTCAACCGTCTCCTTTCTACCATCGAGCTTCAAGACGCACCGCGGGGTACCATCCGTACCTGGTGTAAATTCCGCCTTTTCAAACGAAAACCTTAGCAACATCCTTCATTATGCGTACCTACTGCAAAATAGTGGAACGCGCTTCTGGCGACTGTACTTCCGAGTGCATATCTATGCTAGGGTGAATAGGGAACATACATTATTTTTTTTCTTACGCTCTCTGGAAAGTGCTATGAAAGTGAGGAATAACTGTATCCGCGAAATTATTGTCGTGTATTTTTTTCATAAGATATGAAGCTTTAAAAAGTCATAGTTCAGACCCCCTGCAAAAACACTATATACAAAATAGACGACAGGAATGACGTTAGAGCTGTTGTTTCATGTTTAAAATATAAGGACCTTTTAAAGAAATTTGCATTTATTTCGTAAATTGCTATATTTAAGCCAATATCATTGATAAAAAAATATTACGAAAATAAAATGCCGAAAAAAACAATCTTAACGTTTAAAATTTGAACAAGTTTGAATTTTGTATATAATCTGAATAAACTGGACATAACTTAGTGTATTGCGTGTTATATACTTTTTTTACATTTTCTCCTAAATCGTATCAACAAAACTCAATTCTAATTTTCATGCATGTACTCTATTCTGGCTTCTTCTGGGTGAGCTCGCTTCATCTTCGTAAATTTACTCGTAGATTCCTCGCCCTCCGAATAAAACGTTTTTTTTTTATTTAAACTAAGGCTTCCGACACCGTGTTATAATAATAGGAAACTGCTATGAAATTTGAAATAATAATAACGATTATCTGCCTGCTTAAATATACGTAATAATTCTCACACGGCTATTTTGGTATTATACGAACCGAGCACCGTGACGAGAAAAATAACATAATTATTATCCCAGGTGTTTTTGCTTTGCTAAAAGTGGGAAATAAGCGGTTTTCTAATATCCTGGTCCACCATACTACAATCAGGGACGTTTTTGTAAATGGGAATTAGAATCTACCGGCAAGTTTGGCATTTTTTTTTTATTTAGGAGTACCAACAAGTGACACATTAAATGATCTTACACAAAAAACAGTGCAATGTTGTAACTAACGCATAATGCTCACTCAATTACAGAGATACATAACGTCACGCCTTTATTCCCAGAGTGGGGTAGGCAGAGCAACAGAATACCCACAACTCTAAACCACATTTTGCATAGTCAGGCTAAGATGTTTACCAGTGTATTAGTGACAGGTTGCAAGCCCATCGCCTAACAGTACTACAAGCCCTTATTCCCTTAGTCGCCTCTTAAGACATCCACGGGAAGACATGGAGTGGCACTATTCTAACCCGGCAACCACACGGGGGATCCACTACTGATAATATCACTAAAGTACTATAATTTATTAGCGAGTGTGTATACTAAACTTGCTAGATATAAAACTAATAGTAGATTGTTCAACTAGGGACTAAAACAAGAAATAATGACACGAGATGTTTAGCCACGCGAGCGAGCTTGCGAGCGAGGGTGGCTGTAGTTCGAGTGTCATCATTATGGTTGTTTAGTCTCGCGCAACACTCTACTTTTCACTCTGAATGCGAGGAAAAAAACGACGTTCTAAACAATATTGTTTTTTAAGAACGTACGCTCAAGTTATGAACATCTATTCAAAATACAAATAGGAAAAAAAGTTCCGCGGTTTTTTTGTAAAGTGATGTTTTAAATGCTTGCATATTTAGCCAACAGATTCAAACTTGGAAACCATTTTAAAAGTAATTAGACCACGCATAATAAAATAGTTCGGCCTTAATATGATTAAATAGATTCATATTCGAAATAATTAATCGTGTTTCACGAAGTTAAATCCTTTTTTTTATATATTTGCACAGTTGTCATTTTGAAGTTATTTCGACACCCAAAAATATGGTCCATACACAATCACTGAAAATGGCGATAATCCTCCATTCACAAACACCGTGATTGGTTGTTTAGGGGTTTCCAAAGTAAATAACAAAAAAAAAAACCCTAGAGATTAATAAGGAGCTTTAGTCCCGATTCGCAGAGATTTAAGTAGCATTTTAAGAGCATGAGAAGTGATAATTATATTATGTTGTACCAAACTACCATAGCAATGCAATCCAAAACACTTAATAATAAACAACAAGATAAATACAGAAGAACTAAATATTAAATTGGATATTACATTTATATGATACTATCTAGGCGCAAACGGCTTCGTTAGATAATCTCAGCCTTTGCTAATAAAAGCCATTTTCCAATTTGTAAGAAGTCAAAATGAACTTTATGTGCATAACAGTATAGTTTAAATTAAATTGCCTTGATAACGTAATTCCTGTGGCACACCGGGCCTCACGAGGATATGTTGGTACTGAGTCTTACTACGAGTCCCAAGTTTGGTATGTGTGATGAGAGCGAGTATTGAGTGTTTTCTATGTATTTATCTATTTAAGTACGTTTATCGTTGCCTAGTACCCATTGTTCAAGCCTAGAGCTTAGTTTGGGTTAACAATAGACCGGCTGGGATTCTACACGGTAAAAACGATATCGTCTTTGACGTGTTTCCGATTGTCAACGTTTTGATAACTCTTATGTCATTTACAATAATAGCGGCTGTGACAAAACGATTCTAAAACACGTCAAACGCGATATCGTTATAACGCAGTGGAGTAGAGGCCCTGTAATTGGCTGACAATTATTTTAATGATGTTACATTTTTGGGTGTTTCCTATGTATTTATCTATTTAAGTATGTTTATCGTTGCCTATAGTACCCATTGTTCAAGCCTAGTGCTTAGTTTGGGTTAACAATAGACCAGGGCTGGGATTCTACACGGTAAAAACGATATCGTCTTTGACGTGTTTCCGATTGTCAACGTTTTGATAACTCTTATGTCATTTACAATAATAGCGACTGTGACAAAACGATTCTAAAATACGTCAAACGCGATATCGTTATAACGCAGTGGAATAGAGGCCCTGTAATTGGCTGACAATTATATTAATGATGTTACATTTTTGGGTGTTTCCTATGTATTTATCTATTTAAGTATGTTTATCGTTGCCTATAGTACCCATTGTTCAAGCCTAGAGCTTAGTTTGGGTTAACAATAGACCAGGGCTGGGATTCTACACGGTAAAAACGATATCGTCTTTGACGTGTTTCCGTATTGTCAACGTTTTGATAACTCTTATGTCATTTACAATAATAGCGACTGTGACATAAACGATTCTAAAACACGTCAAACGCGATATCGTTATAACGCAGTGGAGTAGAGGCCCTGTAATTGGCTGACAATTATTTTAATGATGTTACATTTTTGGGTGTTTCCTATGTATTTATCTATTTAAGTATGTTTATCGTTGCCTATAGTACCCATTGTTCAAGCCTAGTGCTTAGTTTGGGTTAACAATAGACCAGGGCTGGGATTCTACACGGTAAAAACGATATCGTCTTTGACGTGTTTCCGATTGTCAACGTTTTGATAACTCTTATGTCATTTACAATAATAGCGACTGTGACAAAACGATTCTAAAACACGTCAAACGCGATATCGTTATAACGCAGTGGAATAGAGGCCCTGTAATTGGCTGACAATTATATTTATGATGTTACATTTTTTATTGTTTTTAAGCCATCATAAAACAGTGATAAAATTAACTATCTTTGTACGAATTTCCATATCTATAACAACTTAATAAACAAATGCAGATACAAACGAATAAATGCTAAATAAAACCTACGTACTACAATGACGCATTTTGGTTTCGCTCTGTCAACCGTGGCTGATTTATCCGTCATTGGCAATGAAAAGATAAACTAACCCGTTACCTTAGCGTGTAAAATGTAATTTTCCTTTGTGAAGGAGGACGTAGAACTCGATAGCTCCTTGAACGACCTTAGGTTGTGAACTCCTTTACTCGCTTTCTTACACTCTAATAATTGAAGCGCATGGGCATTATTTACACGAATAATTTCGAGTAAATTTAACACCACCCTGTATCTTAAAAGCCGCATAGACACTGACAGCAGAGCGTTGCCAAAACGTTGCGGAGGCGATTTTTGTATGGGAATGCGCCGCACCGCACACCCCGCTCTCTCAGCGCGTTTGCGGCTTAAATATTTGACGGCAAAATGGTGATATACTTTTTATACTTACTTTTTGTTTTTTTTTATACACGTTTTAATATATGCCATGATAAAAATAAAATTCACAGTTATTTTTAATATATTTTTCCAGTTATTCGGTTCATATACCAAAGAATAGGATGAAATAGAATAATGTTTTTGGACTTGGTATCGATTTTGAATTAAACTTGCTGGTCTAATCAAACCCAAAATAAACTTGGCCTAAACATTAACCTGCCATATTTGCCATTTACCATGCTAACATGAACAATACTTTTTAGCACCATAATTATATTGCGTTTTACTTTATACAATATTAATTTAATCGTTGATGCCGCGTTCACCACAAGAAACCTTTTACAAACGATAAGAAACTAGAGCCTAGGTATACATTACAGTAATCTTAAAACAAATGATGTTCGTCTTTTTAATTATTGTAACAATAAGGACGTTTTCAAAAAAAAACTACGTTGTTAAGCGCTTTAAATAAAAGAAAACTTAATTGATTCTTTTGCGTAACGAAAGTTACCCATATAGTTTGTATGACTAACTTTCGTTACACAAAGGAAGCGATTGTGATTTTGTTTTCATTAAGCCTCTTACTATGTACATTTTTTTCGAAATCGGACCATTAATCAGAAACTATTTATTTCATATAAAATTGTTTATTAGTAAACATGTATTATTTGTAACATTTATACAAATCAAATAATTAAAACGAGAGTACGAATAAATATTCTATGTATAATGACTCGGGTAAGTAAATGAAACGTTTTTAATTACTTCCTCGATTAGGGTTATCTGTTAGACATTAACATATTGAAATCCTATAAGATCAAATAAGAGAGATAAAAATTTAATCAAATGTTAACAAATAATGTTTACGGTATATTCAGCCCGCATGCAAAATATGGTAAAATAATAATAGGTTTCATAATAACCAGGGCTAGAATTTTTCATCGCACGGTAACATAAAAGAAAATTATGGAGTTGATATTAAAATTAAAACTTTAGTCATATTCATACTCATACTCATTCATTTAAACACTAAAAAGGTTACATTGTAAATAAAAATGTAGAATTTTACATTTTTATATGTATGTATGAATGCGGGTTTTCTTCTTATTAAAATCGATGACATGGTTTCTAAGAACAGATCTTCATATGACTTATAGTTTCAGAATTTCTCATACTGACCGAATTAAATGAGACACCCTGTATACATTTATCAATATCCTGTAGTAGTAAGGGTTCCTGAAAGCCACTTTATAATTGATGAAAAAAGGCTGTAAATTTAGTATGCACATGTTGTACTCGTAAACGCCTTATAAATAAAAGCACATAAGACACATAATTATTTTCGTCGTTAACCTGTGAAAATCTCACAGCTTTTTATGAAATAGAATTGGTGGGCATTAACGAATAAACATATTTATGCTTCTAATGTACAAACATGGCAAAAAGTTAAAATCCAAAGAACGCTTGAAAAGTAATTATATCCCCAAGTATTATTTCTAAAAGTTATAATTGGTACTTTAGGTAATCCGTATTTCATATACAGGGTGTTCTGGTATTATCTAGTTTTGAGTTAAGAGGTAATAATAATTGCTTTCAAAAAAAAAATCCGCATACCCGAAAAATAACTACTATGTGAAATTACACAGGAACAACCTGTATAATTTCACATTGCAGCTATTTTTTGCAGTTGCTATTGATACTTGGACTGTATTCCATCTAAAACTCTTTTTTATTTCAGGTAAGAACGTCACAAGAAGTTTGCGTAGATGCCAAAGTTCCTTCAATGAGTTTTTCAGAAACTTGCGGCGCCGCATTTACTTACGGCCCCAAGAGGCTACGGGCTTGGGGTAACTTTATAAAGTAAGTTATTTCTCTACCCTATAGGTACCATAAATCCCTAATTTTTGGGTTCTTAATCCAAAGGGTGCAAACGGAACCTTATTACTTAGCCTCTACTGTCCGTCCGTCCGTCCATCTGTGTGTCAACGGAATGTATCTCAAGAGTCTCAATAGATAGGTAGACTTAAATCGGTTGGACAGTTTAATTCCTTTCGTCATTTTGGTTACTAGTGAGGAACATCCAATATCGATCTATTTTTTGGCAACAGAGGCATCTAGCGGCAACGTGGCATATTGCGTGAGCAATCACAAGTTCTGAATGAATCAATGAAGTCAGTGGCAATGCAATCGGCACGGCGAAAACATAAATAATAATACTATAAAAAACCACCTTAATAATTATTTTTTCGCCTACTAATAAACTACTGCAAAAATCACGTCTATATAATTTTTAACCAAAAACTGTGCCGCAAAGAGTTAAGAGATAATTATCAGCTCAGTAAAAAGGCGTCAATGTTATAGTGGGGCTTTTTATCTATATGTAAAGTCTATCAATAACTATTACTTATTGATAGACTTTACAAGAGGTCTCCTATGACTTTGTACGCGTAGAATTAATTTCCCGCTCTTCCTCCTATTTTAACCCGTTAGGCGATGAATTTCCAAAAATCCTGTCTTATTTCACCTTTAGACCTCATAAGGAACCTACGTGCCAAATTTGGAATCTCTCTAGACCCAGCGGTTAGGGCTGTGCGTTGATATGTCAGTCACTCAGTCAGTCAGTCACATTCATTTTCTTCTTTTATATATTTAGATTAAATGATAAGTGGTTTTTCAGGCAGCTGGTTGACTTCTCGGTTTGCTTGACATACCTCAGCGTGTTGTGCGTGTATGTCGTCTTCATTGGTTCTTCCTTCAAAGAGGTATATTTTTTTAATATTTATTAAGTACCTAATAAGCTTAATACTCAATAACAATTGAAAGATTTAAAAATATTAAAAAATCAAAGATGTCTGTTCAGTAAGTAGGTCATACAGGCTCTTTTACACGTCAAAAATCTACAAGCGCTTCGCTGGAGGAGACCGCTGCTGTCCTGCTAACGAAAACTCCTGTAGCAAATGCAACCTGATTACTAACAGCATAGGATTGAAACTGCTTTGACTATTGAATTTAAGATACTGCTTATTAGCTTAGGAATGCATCTGATAAGAAGCGCCGCAAGAAACTCAGCGGTTATAATAATCAGGAAAATTTCACGATAGTTACACTTGTTAACAAAAAGAAATTAGAGTCATTACTCATTAACCAAATTATTCTACGCTTGAACGGGTAGGTATTTGCGTTGATAATCTCGGGACTTGAAATGCTTCTTACAGAAGCTAACGGCCGCACTTAGTGTCAGTTAATGACAATTAAGTCGTTTTTTAGCAATGGATTTTTATACACAAGTTTGATCAAAAAACGAGTTTATCAAGAGTATCTCTAAAATGTCGCTAAATACGGCGGTATGCCAAAATTATGAAGTTGAGTGAAACTATCAAATGTGTTCTATTTGGGTACTTTGTGCATTTGGAGCGTTGTAATAGTTTCTTTTTTGATGATTTGCAAATAATTTGAAAAGGCCATCACAATAAATGATTTCATTACACTCATTGAAAAAAGACGAATGCACAAGGCTAACAAATTTCATAATTTTGATCAATTTTGCTGAAATAATCAGGATAATACAATCTGGCTACGTGATGCCAGCAGAGTTTTAACGGCTTTTGTTTTTAAATAAGTTTAACCACTTTTTCCACACCAACACTGTTATATTTCCAGGTTTTCGACGTAATCTGGCCAGATCTGAACCTATCGATCCAAACCTACTGTATTTTGACCTTGGTTCCCTTGGTTCTGCTGGTTCAGATCAGGAACCTAAAGTATCTGGTGCCATTCTCAGCTTTGGCCAATGCCCTCATCGTGGTGGTCTTTGGCATCACGATGTACTACATGTTCAGGGACCTCCCGCCAATAAGTGAAAGAGAAATGGTTGCAAATATAGCAACTTGGCCTCTGTTCTTCAGGTATGATTATATATTTTTTTTACCATTTCGAGCCTTGTGTAAAATTTTAAATTCTTAAATAATATTACAAAATGGTACCACTTACCATCAGCCCCCTATTTTACCATCTTGAAAATGACAATTCGGTATACATTGCAAAGTTAACACGCTGATGCATACACTAGGTTTAATACAAACTGCGCCATGAACACTGAAATGTCACCTGTCATTGTCAAGATGGTAAAACAGGGGCGCTGATGACCCTTTTTCCGTATACCTAAACTTTGTATCGCTGAAATAATTAACCTTTTCGTTAATATTTGGTTCCAGCACGGTAGTCTTTGCAATGGAAGGGATTGGCGTCGTCATGCCAGTGGAAAATGAAATGGCGAACCCAAAACAGTTCTTGGCATGTCCCGGAGTCCTGAATACTTCGATGGTTATAGTCATAGCACTTTATGCTATATTTGGATTCTTTGGTTACTTACAATATGGTGATAATGTAAAAGGCAGTATTACTCTCAATTTACCGCCAGAAGATGTGTAAGTATAAAACTATCAACCTAGTCAAAACGATGTTAACAATTAAGTTTTACTTAGATAAAATTTTAACGAAACAACCTCAAAGCGAGCATCGTCATACTGGTAATAATAAATAGTATACACAGACACCTTGAAATATAGATTCTGGAGACTTACTTTAGCTTTGCAAAGGTGCAATAATTATCTGCAAGTTCAAGAAATAGTCAAAATTATGGTATCTAAAGACTGCATCATTGCTCTTGCCGAAATTTCATACATAATATACAGACAATAAATAATGGGGATGTCTTTAATTTTACAAGTGTTTATAATGACAACTGAACTAACAATCTTGTTACAGGCTCGCTCAGACAGCAAAGCTACTCATGGCTATAGTGATATACTTCTCGTACGCGCTGCAGAACTACGTTCCCTTGGAGGTGATCACGCGATTGTTGAAGAAACGCCAGTCTGACAGATTCGAGAATTTCATCCAAGTTGGCATCAGGACTCTGCTCGTATTGATCTCAGGTTAAATGCTGTTCCAATACTTTCTTAGTGGTGTCGGGACTTGTTATAATTGTTATTAGTAATCATCGGCCAACAGTAGCAATTTATGTCACTCGGATGACGAAAGTATTACATGGATATGAGTCTATTTATCTATCTGTTAAATATGTATGATTTTTTTATCGAGTCTAATTATCGAGGTTTTACGTTTATTTTATGATATGATTATGAAGTACAGGCCAATTATAATTATTTATCGAACGAAAGTGTTTACGTCAACTCATGTCTTGTATTTGTCTCATTGACGTTCCTATCATTATTTTATACATCAATTGCACACGTGCAGGAATTACTGAATTGTTTGTTTCATCATATTTGTGGAGTTTAAAATATGCCTAGCGAACTTATTATTCACAATGTCAAACATAGAAATAAAAAAGATATTTTCCAAAAAAATATCACTGGATTTATTTTAACAATGTGTGGCTTTATATTGAACAACATCGACTTATCCATAGTCATTACGGTGGACGTCAAAGTGACATAAAATGCTACCGGTGGCCGATCACTAGTTATTAGGGTAAGAATAAATAGCACATCCAGAAGATACCGTCATTAATACTACTTAATCGAGTGCTAGTAGAAAACAGTTAGTCTGTCTGAGTGAATTGGGCAGGATGTGTTCACTTAAGAAGAATCATCAAGATCTGTCATGAGTTGACAGCATTACACTTTACTTATTCGAATATGTGTTAAATTTGGTCTGAAAAACTTGGTCTGTTGCGCCCCGACTTGGCAGTTTAACAATGAAATGAAACTAATGGTTACCTATCTGAAACACTTAAAACCTTTGCCAGCTGTTTCATTTGCAATAATTTTCATTTGTCCGAAAGTTATTTTTCTCTGAAATCGTTTAATTTTCCTGAATTGTTATAAAATAAACCTAACCTAACCTACACGTTCTCTAAGTATATCTCATTGAAAATTTTGAAAAGTGATTGGGTTCAGAATGTAATGAAAATCATGGGAAATGAAAATTATGGCAAATGAAACAGCTGGCAAACATTTTTAGTCTTTGCGATAGGATACCGAAACTAACACATTTCTGCGGCCTTAACTTGTTTTTTTAGTGATTGTATATATATTGACGATTTTATTTTAGTCTTTTGCTGGTAATTCATCAGGGCCTTTATCCAACACGGTAAAACCATATTGCTTTTGTTGCGTTATGGTATTGTTTCTAACTCGGCATCCATTAATGTTAAGTAAATAACAGCAATCAAAACGTTGTCAATACTATTACACTTAAAAGGTTTTATGGTTATATGATTTTTACCCTCTAAAATACAGGCTCAGATTTTTATTCCATCCTATCTGACCTTTGTCCGATACAATTTAACCCTATTATCTAAACAACTTTACTGTCTAAGGTTTAACAAAAGTTTAACGAATAAAAATCACTGACCTAATCTCATTGAAATATGTATTCCTTTAAAATTATTCAGATTGTGGCAAAAAAATAAAAACTCTCTAACTGGCCGAAAACAAAGACTTGAACCAAGAAATAATTTTGCTTATTTTAGTCACCAAATTTCTGACTACGAAACCTAAATACTGTGAAAAAAATTCTTATACAGAGAGTAAACAACCCGCTAATTTCGTTTAGCAAAATCAATTTACGACGGTTTATTTTAAATTTTGTTACGCAACGTAACTGAAAATAGCTATGATTAAAATTATTCGAAAACTAAACAGGCAAACCTGTTCTCAAGGAAGTTAATTTACACTTTACCTTTACTCTATTTTAAAAATTGTTTACTTCATATTAATGAAAGTAAAACAAATTTAAAATATAAACTATCTTACCCTGGGTTCCTATATTCAAAACGTCTCGTTAAAATTTGACACATTTTGTATGTAACAAATGTCAAATTTTAACGAGACGTTTTGAATATAGGAACCCAGGGACAAACAAAAAAAAAGTTATTATTATTGTCATAACATAACTATTTGTATGTTATATTAACACCAGCTTCTGCCCGTGGCTTCGCCCGCATAGATTTCATAGTTATCGTTTTTCCTTCGGAAACTCGTTTTTTTTCGGGATGAAGGTAACCGAAGTATATGTTAATCCGATCCAAATTTCAAAATCCATCCATCCGTTGCAATGTTCAGGACTAACAACCTAATACATAAACTACCGCCTTTATAATATTATTGAGATTACTTTTCCACTTACATGGAAACAGAACAAAAGCATACCAAAGAAACCAATAGCATTAAACAGTATTTTATTTAATATGTATTTGTATACTCTACAACTTTTTTAGGCGGGAAATGTCAAATCACTGTAAGAAATGTCAATGGCTGAAAAAAATAAAATGTCACAAAATACATGATGTTATGTGTGAACTCACCCACTGTATTTATAGGGCGATAACTTTTTCAACACAAATATTTAGGACTAACCGCCACAAAAAAATTTTGAACCTAAAGTGACATGTATCGCTTATTGTTATTTTATGTGGACTTAGTTGCAAACAACCTAATTAGCCTGATAGTGCAAAATGTGATAACAGAACAAGTTTTTTTTCGAGTTGTTGGTAATCTGTAGCTCTACCTACCCCACTCTGGGAAGGAAGGCGTGACGTGTGATGCATGTAATTGCAAACAAAAAAGAAAATCGTTTTTATAAAACAACATGACTATATTTGTATTATACACTTGTAAAGTCTGTTAATTTACTGTTGACTATTGTTTTACAGTTTATACTAAAATTGCATACTTTAAAGTGCTTGTGAATAAAATTTTGAACGTAACAATAATGTCACTATCTTTATTCCAGTTGGTATCGCTGCAGCTTTCCCTAACCTCGAACTCGTTATCAGCTTCGTCGGCGCCATCTTCTTTTCTACTCTTGGGTTCCTCATTCCTGCTGTCGTCGACACAGTCTACCGCTGGGACCGTGACACCGGAAAATTCAACTACATCATCTATAAAAACATCATCATTGTTCTCATTGCCATCTTTGCTGCAGTTTCAGGAGCATATGTGTCTGTTACGGCAATGGTGGAAGAATTCTTTGGGGATCATGAATTAGTTGTTAGTGATAACTCAACTTTATTTAACTTAGAGGATGTCCCTACTTTTACGTAATAGCAAATTTGTTGCTGTGGGAAAATGTTTGATGATTGTACAAATTTACTTTTGCTTCTTCAACCAATTCTGTCCCCTTATTTTTTAAATTATTGTGTAGCTTGGATTTATTTGTAAGAAAGATCAAATAAGTACAAAATGATTTTTCACATTTAATATAAATTGTATTGAGTCGCTTGAACAAAATATTTTTGTTTCGAACCTACCATTTCAAACATTATCTACCAATAAAAATCTGGTATCTTGAAAAGTAAACAAAAATATACTAAATGCTTTTTGCGACATATTTATTTACTATTTTTCATTTATTATTTTATAAGTAATGCAAGTTGAAGACAATGGTTGGACAGCGGACAAAACAATAAAAGTTTATATGCCGCTGAGTTCACTCGTAAAATTATTAACATTCCAGAATTATCCATGGCGTTACATAGATTCTTTAAAATAGTGGCCATGATACATCCAACCAAAAACATTTTGCCATTTGCCACTAAAAAGCTAAACAATTTAATCAATTTCGTCAAATCTTAAAATTTCTCGAATAAGACTAGTTTTATTTTAAACAAAAATACTGTAAATAATTTAATAATAACTTTAGATTTAGATTGTAAGATAACTATAATAATTAACAACACTGAAAGATGTAAACATCCAACCCAAAATAGAAATTAGATAATTTAAGTCATTGCTTCCATGTGGAAACAGAACTTGTCAGACACAAAAGTCTTTGCAGTCAATCTTTTGTGTCTAAACCAAAATTCATAATTTCTGGAACTAGTTTGACAACTGCTCAAAATGCAAAATGTTGCTATAGTATTTTTTTATCTTAGTGAAGTGTTATGCTAATTTATATTTCACAAGTGAATATATTTGTTATATAATGTCATCAGCAGACAGAAGTTTTTGTAAAAACGTCAATTGACTAGGGAGTTCCTTCCGATATTAAATTTATCGATAACTGTTTCAAATACCTTTTTTAAAGTATCATAGTAGATAGTAAACGTTCACCGGATTAAATAGAAATAATTTAAAATGCTGATCACTAACCATGGGTGCAATTCAATCGATTTCCATACAAAATAAACCTAAACCAAGAGTGCCTTGCAACAAAGGCATATTTAGGTAAATTGTATGACATTGTGTAGCATAATAGTATACTCTAGTATAATACCTACTCAGTTTAAAAAAATGCATGGACAAGACTCAAACTTAAAAATATTATAAATAGATAATCATTTATTTTTATCCTTATGTTTATGCCACTTTTAAGTTTTGAATTACGGTGTATGCAATTTGCATGTTCATATTATCTCATAGTCATACATAATTAACTGTCATAAGAAAGTATAATTTATCGATAAATTATTATCGTTCGGAAGTCCCTAGGACAATTTTATTCGTGCTACAAAAAAAACCAATGTCTGGTCATTAGAATCGATGTAAAGGAAGTTTTTGCCTTTGGCCAACCATCAATGATACCTGTTTATTTTGTAACTAATATTTAGATAAATTTGAGATAAATTTATCTGGGTTGGGTTTATATGTTGACATTTAAGACATTCATGGACATTGTATGTACTGCTAGGGACCCGCCCTCGCTTAGATCCGGGTTAAAGTATTACACATATAAACTTATCTACTTAATGAAAAACAGCATCAAAATCCGTTGCGAAGTTAAAAAGATCTAAGCTTACATAGGGACAGACAGCGGGAAGCGACTTTGTTTATACTATATAGTGATAATAACAAGATTTTAGGGTCCATGTAGGTAGATTGCATCGACATATGACATTTGTAACGAGACGTAATTGCGTGCTTTAGTTTTCAAATTAAATGGCTGCTCTACCCGACGGCGCATTATGGGCCAGTGTAGGGACGGAGTAATGCGTAAGAGTGAGATACAAGAATGTGTTGCTCGCTCTAAGGTATAAATGTGTCCCTTATGCTGGCCAATGACCACTTGACGTAAACGTGTTCGATACTTTAAGATCTCGCAAGCATTCCCTATTACTAATGCAAAGAAAAGTTAATACATAATTTGCTCGCACCAAACATAACAATGACTTTTTCTTACCTACCGCCAAACCCCGCTGCAATTATATGACGTTTACTGTTAAATTCTCAAGTTTTTAACCGACTTCAAAAGAAGGAGGAGGTTATACGTTCCATTGTATGTTTTTTTTTTATGTATGTTCTCTGATTACTCCGTCAATTGTGGACCGATACTGAAATATTTTTTTGGTTTGATAGAGTATACTTTCGAGGTATATCCACTGTCACCAAATCTAAATCTAATGAGGGGATCAGTGAGGAATTGAGGGAACTCCTCAAATACTGTAGGCAAACATATAGCGATTTTAGTATTTTTAGTAAGAACTCCAGCATTTGCATTCAGAAAGTATCATTTGGAGAAATGAAACTGATGATGAAGACCACAGATGCCCATTGGAACTCCTCAATGTTACCTATTTCAAGGGTGGCGTTAACATAGGTATCTCGATTTAGATAGTTGAGCGACTGCAACGAAGAATATTTACTTGTTGAAATATGGCTATGACTTTCCAGCGGCGTTGCTTGCGGCGCGCTTGAATCTTTCATATTAACTAATAAGTGGGAGTATGGAACAGCGTATTTATGATCACTAAAAAGTTTAAAATAAAATAAAGTTGGACTAACCTATTAAGTAGGTGCCTAAAATTTTAAAAGAAATTATTTCATGCGTTTTTGAAGGCTTTTTTTTTTTTTTTAAACATTTATTTTATTAGTACGTACCATTTTAATTATTTTTGGGGTCTACGCTCGTAATTAAAATATTTAAGTTAGAACAATGTTATCTGTCATTGCAATAGTTTTACGATGAAAGGTATATGCTTTCATTTGATTAATTGTATACAAGGTGTCCGGCAGAGGGCTGTCCAAACTTCAAGGACTAACTCTTTAGGTCATACTCATCAACTTTTACTATGGGACCAACATCCAAATCGCGAAAAAAACAGCTGTTCCATAAATTTCAGCTCAAACCAAATACCTCTCAAAGTTTTATGGAACAGCTGTTTTTTCCGCGATTCGGATGTTCGTCCCATAAAGATGATGAGTATGACCTCGAGAGTTAGTCCCTAAAGTTTGGACAACCCTTTGCCAAACAACCTGTATATTACAAGGATCAAAAATATTTTTGTTTTATTATAATGCCAAAGATAATAAAAACCGTACACGCGAAACTACTTTCTACGCATTTTTATTTTAATAAATTCACCTTCCTTTGATACTGAATACCTGTCTGGGTCACTTATTCGAGCAAGGTAATAATAAAATAACTTATCTTTTTATTGCCGACATTGTATAGTCAACCAAGAAACTCAATATTTTCCACTCTATTTGTACGACGTTAAGGTTCAGAAGTGGTAAAAGATTTTCTTCATTGGCATCATCATTTCAGCCCGTAGTCGTCCATTGCTGAATATAGGCTATATATAGCATATAGCATAGGGTAAGGAATTTCTTGGTCGACTCTTAACTAATTTTCTCTTGTTTTAATAAAATTGAGAAACATTGTGATCTTAACGAGTTCAGATTAACCTCGTGAAGCCCTCGATTTTTATTGAAAATTTGGATCTACTAGCAAGGAAATAAAGTGCAATTATTTGCTCTAAAATACCATTTACAATATTGAAACAAATTAAAATGAACTTTATGTTCGTTAAAATAAAGTTAAAATTAAATTGTCTTTATTATAAACCCCCAATCAAATGGCAGCCCTTTTTCTCAGCTGATATCTTTGAAACGGCTTGTTTTCACTGTTCAACGCCTCAACTGATTGACGTAAAATATAAAAATATGTTTTATAGCCTGAAAAAGGCCAATTGATACTTTTGGCATATTTGACAGTTTCCTAAGAAAGAAAACTTTTTTAGTCCTACTTTTGGCTGAAGAGGCCAAGTTACCTTAGCCTTACCCAAAAACATAAGACAGGAAAGAAAACGGATACAAACGAACGTCACAACGGACATACCCTTCTAATCTGTGGTCACAACTGTCACTCGACAAACTAAGCATCACTTACCTATTATTTTGTTTTGATGCAAAACCGTAACAAGTAAAGACTTGGCGAGCTAATACAAACAAATTATAATAATCGTCTATGCAATAACAGTTCTAATTAATGACGTCCTATCCCACGACTTTTTTATACACAAACCATCTTACGACCTCAAATTGACCAGCGGCACGTTGACATGGCTAGAAAAACATATAACATAACGTCGAATTGAAAGCATCATCCTCCTTGAAGTCAGTTACACAAAAAAATACAATGCGAGTCTTTAATGCTATGAATTGTATCATGTAATATATATTATTAACAACTTTAGTGGTGGGAGGACCCTGTGCAGGGTCCGTCCGGATCGCTACCACCATCTTATCCATTAACCACCCGCCAAGCAACAGAGTTCGCATTGTTGTGTTCCGGCGTGGGGATAAGACAACCGGTGAAATTGCTAGCATAGAGGCATTCTATCTTAGTCCTCAGGGTTGGCGACGCATTTGAGGTCTTAGGATTATAGTCTTGAGAATTCAAATGTCTATGGGTCTCAGATTCCACTTACCATCAGGTGGCCTGAGTACTCGTGTGCCTTCTCCTTAACATAAAAAAAAAAAAAAAAAAACTGTTACATGTCAACTGGCGGTTAAGTAATCAGTGATTATGTGGTAGTTGGTGAACTCAGCCCTTAAAGGAGGTTCTCTTATGAGAAGTACAAAAAGAGAAGAAATATTTTAGTACAGCATACTTTGCACACAAACTCTTTATTAATTATTCTTACAAAATTTGTTCGTTAATTATTGCCACTTCGATTATTAAAACCTAGGATCCGATATTTTCTGCACTAATAATATTAATACATACGTGGAACGTTAGTTAAGTAACCTGATAGTAAATTAAGTTTTAACCTTTTCAACGCCATTGAAGGATATTTCCGTCAAGGTTGACAGCGCAAAATCAACCTTAGTATCTATGAGTATATCTTATACGTTTATACTGTGAGTGTATCTTAGAATCATCTTATCCATTAACCACCCGCCAAGCAACAGTGTTCGCATTGTTGTGTTCCAGTGTGGGGATAAGACAACCGGTGAAATTACTAGCATAGAGGCATTCCATGTTAGTCTTCAGGGTTGGCAACGCATTTGAGGTCTTGGGATTATAGTCTTGAGAATTCAAATGTCTATGGGTCTCAGATTCCACTTACCATCAGGTGGCCTGAGTGCTAGTGTGCCTTCTCCTTAACATAAAAAAAAAAGAAAAAAAAAAAAAAAAATGAGGCAAAGTTGACATTCACTCTGGTTTTGTATTTGACAAAGCGTTAAAAAGGTTAAAACAAACTTGCTTCATAAAGCAAGATTCTTCATAGATCGAGAGCATCATAAACCAAGATTGTTATAAAATGCATTTTATGTAAACAGGGATTATTAACAAGAGCCATCGTAGACTTAATACAAATTCGTAAAGCCATTGTTAAAAGTAGAACATAACGATAATGACTTTTGGACCTAAACGCATCAGCCAATATTCATCCATTGAAAGAAACCCGTAGACGCAAAAATAACGTGGTCCCTGTGTCCACTTGTAAATCAGTGTTTTTAAGAATGCAATACGCAGCGCAGTCTGCATACACATACATCACGCCCACATTCCCAGAGTGGGGTAGGCAGAGCTACAGAAATACCAACAACTCTAAAAAGACTTAATTAGTTGATTCTGTAACCACATTTTGCACAAATAGGCTAAGACGTTAATCAGTGTATTAGTGATAGGTTGCAAGCCCATCTCCTAACAGTACTACAAGCCTTTATTCCCTTAGTCGCCTCTTACGACATCCTCAGGAAGACATGGAGTGGCACTATTCACTATTCTATTCACACTAGTCTGCATATGTATACAATAATATAAATAGTAAGTTTCATACTTATCAACTACAACTTTATAGATGTAAGGCGGTACTAACTGAATGGCTAAAACCGCTCAGTTACGAAGAGACTGAGTTTTTACTGTACCGAGCTAAATATTGAGTAAGGTAAATGAAATAAAGTTTATAGTAGCTGTAATTAAATAAAACACACACACACACACACGCACGCACGCACGCACGCACGCACGCACGCACGCACGAACGCACGCATGCACGCACGCACGCACGCACGCACGCACGTTAGTTTATCCTATTGTATAAGTAAAAATAAATAAAATAGATACTTACCTTTCTTTAAATTGTTTCCGGATGTGACTTGTAGCAATGGAAGAGTGGGGCTTCCTGACACAGGTTATTTTGTACCTACTAGGAAGTTCCAACTGTTGATGTCATGCATGTGTTCCAACTGTTCATGTAGACTTATGTCATCATCATCATCATATCAGCCGAAAGACGTCCACTGCTGGACATAGGCCTCCCCCAAGGCTCTCCACTTAGACCGGTCTTGTGCCTTCCGCATCCATCGCGATCCCGCCATCCTTACGAGGTCGTCGCTCCATCTTGTGGAGGCCTACCAACAGCTCGTCCAGCGTGCGTGCGTGGACTTATGTAGTTTATGGAAATAAAATATTTTTCATTTTTAATTTTTCATTAAAGAACCATTTTAAGGCGATTATCCGCTCCCAAGCCGAAGGTCAGCGAGAATTAAACGCATATCGCTCTGGAATCGGTGACAGTAACGATAGGAAAATAGTTCGTCTCCAGACCTTTAGGTGTTTTGTTACCTATGGCCACTCGAGCGCTTATACTGATGATACTTAACAAGCACGTGACCAAACGCGGCAACGGTGCGGCCCCGACTAAACCGGCTTGGTACGTCCTGTTAAGTTTGCTTGTGGTGGCTCGAGGCGCGTACGGTCGAGGCACGCACACATGCAAGCCGCGCGATATCCTTTGTGTTTAGGTAACAAAAGCTACTAAAGGGCTGTAGATGAACTATTTTTTCTATTTATACTGTGACTATTGATGTTGCGGTGGCCTATTTGGGAGTGACCCTACCTCCGAAGCCAGTGGTCCTGTGTTCAAATCCCGGTAAAGGTAGATATTTGTGTGATTTGTTCCTGAGTCTTGGATGTTACTATGTATTTAAGTATGTATTTCTCTATATAAGTTTGTTTATCGTTGTCTAGTACCCATAGTACAAGCCTGGAGCTTACGTCAATTTGTGTTTGTCCGTCGTCAAAAGTTAATTTGTATGTCACGAATAAAGTATTACGTTTTCTAAAATCTTCGGGATTTATTAAAAATTCGCAAGCAATTTGAATATTTCGGTAAGACATTGACGGAAGGAAAATTAAATAACGGTAACTCAATAAGACTCGCTTTTTCTTTAAAAACCCTTTGGGAATTGCCAAGTCATACCAATAAGGAAAAATATATTTTTGAGAAGATTCATTAAATAATGATTATTTCTAGTCACGGAATCGCAATTTTAATGGTTGTCGTTTTCTTTGCAAGGGCATTGCCCCTCCACATAAGTAAACATAAAACATACATAAAAATGTAATAATAATGAGATGTTCGCAACTTGAGCTTTTTAGGGTTCCTTAGTAAAACTAGGAACCCTTATAGTTTCGCCAAGTCCGTCCATCCGTCCGTCCGCAGCCTAGCTCAGAGACTCTTTGTACTAGAAAACTATAGTTTGGCATTAATAAACATATTAGTCACGCCAAAAAAACCTTTAAAAAAAATATCATGGGATGTATTTTTCTTTTCTCGTCTACCCCATAGTGTCGAGTATCGAAGGACAGTTTTTCGATTAAGTGATCCGTTTATGAAATATTAAGCATTAAAGCGCTAATTTTTGTTAGAGTCAAGTGTTGTCCCTACTTACAGCCAAAACTACAAATTAAAAATCAGGAATAATCTTAAATAAAAGAGCATAATATTATAACCTATTTTAAAGGGACATTAAGAAGACATCATTGGTTCTTGAGATACAGGCGATAAAAGTGTTTATACCTACTAAAATCATTTAAGACGGCACCAATTGACTCTAAATAGAAAATTAGTTATTACTTGTTGATTTTCATGTTTGTAGTACTTAACGACTTCGGAATCCTACACTGAGCATGGTCTGACATGATCTTGCCCGGTTTTTAATAACTTGCAATGTATGAATGTTCGGGTCAAATCTTGCAAAAAAGATTTGAGCCACTCCCCGGGGACTGATTGAGCTGAAATTTGGTATACCAACGTAACTTTAATGAAAATACAATGCTAATAATATGACAGCACAATTTAAGAGGTTACAATTCACTAAGTCCTTTTCACACTTAAATAAATGAGAGCCAAGCAAGTTTTCCGTTTATGGCAAAAATAAAAAAGTCGTGATTCAAACCCTATTTGATTTCGAACCAGCATAAAAAATATCAATTAAAAAAAAAGTGAACATTACGGTATGGTTCTTGTGATGCACACTGCTAAGTTAAGGGTTAAAATTATGATATTAATTATATCAACCAAAGCTCCATCTGGCTGTCGCGCGATGTCGCCAGATATGCCGTGCGAAGTCTGGCAATGTTGCGCCACTTAACCCGACATCCCTGAATTTCTTGTTCCTAATAAAAAGTACTGTCAATAAACTAGCGCGTCGTTGAATTTGGTGACCTAATTTTATTTCAGGAATACCCTTGTAAATATTTTTTTAATACTCGTACAGTTGCTCAAAAAGTGATACTTTTCGTAGCTGTATATCGTGCGGAAAGTTGGATGTTACGCACTACTGTGTGTTTTACTTTTCGATTTTTTTTAAATATTATTTTTTTCTCCACTTCCAAGCCGTGCATCTAACCAAAGAGTTTGCATGTTCCACCACTTTTTGATTACGTAATATAGCATTGAAATTATATAGGTAAAATACTATAAATAATAAAATTACATAAATACAAACATACATAATCCACCTTTATACCCTACTGCTGGTTAATAGAGTATTTATGTTTTTTGATTTTTAAATGTAGGTACTAATTAAATTACTATGTGACATTTTTTTCTCTTATTTGGCGGAATCGTTACAACCGATGCCTTGTTGTAAAGTCTGTGTCAATTAAAAGTAAAATTTTCTCTTGTAATAGTTTTATTGATTTTTTTCGCAAATGTATTAAAAAACGTCGTTTGATACACGTGCGAAACTCATTTTTACTCATTCCGAGTCATGTCCCTCGCTTGCGGCTCCGGCCAAGACACTCGTGTAAAATGTCAAACTTTCCGCACTTGCATCAAAATGTACTATTACTGGAAGACCGGACCTTTTAAAAGCTACGTTAGTTTCATCCTTATTCCACAACTCAGTTTCGGACAGCAAATTAAAGTATTAGGAAGTCTTTACTTACGAATTTCTTTGCTTTGTACTTACCATCTTGGCGATATGTGTTCCGTTAAAGGTCGACCTTCGGTAAAGATTGTTAGGATATTTTATTTAATCTCTTCAGAACTGGGTTAAGACCTTCTCCATATATGTTACAAAACTTTCTCAGGCTTAAAAGCGAGTAAATATTTATAAAAGACTTTATATTGGATACACCGGCGAACCCTTTTGCGTTTCCTCGGTTGTGAACAATTACAATATTTGGCACAAGGTTATACAGAATGGAGTGATGTATATTAAAAACAATGTATTGTATTAATGTATATATCATGTTTCATGGTAACATTTATTACTTAAGACTACTCTTGTGTTTCGATTCCCGAGCTAAGTAAAGGTTTTTTATAAATCTATGAATGCAGTTTTTTTTGTCACTAAAATCAATGACATGGATCCTAAGAACAGACCTTCGTATGTCAATTGTTTCAGACTGTTCCATACTGACCGACCCAAATGAGCCACTCTGTATAAGTCTCTAAATTTTCAAAGAAGATTTCACCACTGCTGCTCTAAAAATCTAAAGCCTCATTTCACTCAGCGTTGTTGGCAGAGAAGTGGGCAGCGCATAAATCTCAAAGAGTGCCCGGCGCTCCCTTAATTGTCAGTTTTTCATGCGAAAGACAAAGGACAGGCAATGCCAGCGCGAGTGAGTGTTTACATTCATCCCACTCTTCTTCTTCTTTTTTATTAAATGGCGGTCCACACAGTGATTTCGCCAATGTCAAGTGAATAGAGTAAATCAGTTAACAGAATAAATCAAAAGTAAAAGCCGGGCATTTTTCAATCGGCCATCTTCCCTCCCCGAAGGATACCGGAATCTTCATCCCACTCGCCGCTGGCATTCGAGAATGGCATGAGAAGTGACTGCGGGAGTGAACTTTTTAAGTACTGAATACAGGCTGAAAAATACCTACTCACTCGTCGAGTTGCCGTAAAATGAAGAGGCCGTATACGAAGTTTTGTCGATTTACGTGATTTTACAGTTGTTATACTTTAATTCTACAAATTTTAGTGCTCAACATATATACGATATATACGATAATTTCGATTTTCAACGAATATGTGACCTTTTTTATTATTTTATTTTGATTAATCGACTTGAAACCGGCGACTTTTTTGTTAATTTTGCTGAAAGAGGTTTAGATTATCGCATATTCACGAATCGTTTTGACGTCGAAAAGGTATGATAAAATAACAATTTATTGCTGTAAAAGTCATCAAAAAAAAATTATGATTAACTTTTTACCACCATTATAAAATATATTTTTTGTAAAAAAAAAATAACTTAATAAATAATCAATTCGGAGTTATGACCCTTCGGAATAATATTAAATCAAAATACCTAGTATACGCAATAATTTAGCGAAAATCCCAATCCCGTAGCCAATGTTATGTTATGTCTATTGGTAATGAAACACCGAGTTGGACTGACTGTAGATTTATTGGTATGCGTGGGTACATTTATTATGAATCTACCTACATATTTGTAACATACATAACAGTAGTTTACCCGGTACCTTGGACTTTACTAATAATGAATAGTTCCAAAATACACGACACTGTTCCGTGTGCGTTACCAAGAGTTTCCAACAATAATTAATCAACCTACACTTTACACACAAACATTACACTAGTAAACTTCTTGGCCTGACTGTGCAAAATGTGGTTACAGAATAATAAAAAAGTATTTTTAGAGTTGTTGGTATTTCCTGTAGCTGTCTGGAAACGAAGGCGTGATGTTATGTATGTGTAAAAATGTGTATGTATTGTTACGAGTAGATATGGTTAGGTAGGTAGGTAGACTAGAATCGAGGCGCCAAGTCAAGGACGTCCCTATTGTTAACGGGTTCAATCGAGTTCAAGGCCAAGGCCGTTGCTCTTGTAATACAAGGCTGCAATGTGTAGAACCTTCCATTATTGAACTATCTAGAACGTCCCCGCGGGTCAAGGTTCATCGCACATTCGAGAAGGCATTCTGGAATATTCAGGGATTGGGAGTATAAAAGGTGAGGCTCGTGGCAGCGTCATTCATTCCTTGCTTGGATAGCGTACAGTGCGAACAAGAGCGACCCGAGCATTGGTCTAAGTATTCGAAGTTTATTGTGCGATAATTATTTGTAACGGTTAAGTGAGTGTTAAAAGTAGCTCTTAATATATTAGGTGTATTTGTGCATTTCTATAATTTATTTACCCCCACGTACGTAAAAGTATTAATCACCCTATAGACAACACTACGCTGTGACATACACACGTATACAGCGAGGCCACTTGACTCATCTAAGAGACTGCATACAGCGTAGCCACTGTAGCGTATCTAGCGGCTAGGCTCATTGTGCGAACAACGAGTGGGAGTGCTGGCATTGGCAAATAATTAACTTTATCTGACTTCCTTGTTGCAGATTAAGGATTACTATAAACATGAAAAACCGGTGTCCAACGATATTCCACACTATAGGGTAGACGAGAAAAAAAATGCATCCCCACTTTACGTTAAAAAAATATTTATTAACTTTTTATTTTACCATTTTGTTAACGTAACTAATGGACATGGCGAAATTATAAGGGTTCCTAGTTTGACCTTGTACAGGGTCCATACAGATCGCTAGCACTAACTTATGCTTTAACCTACCTCCAAACAGCATTCGCATTGTTCTGTTCCGGATTGTTGATAAGAAAACTAGTGAAATTACTAGCAGACGCATTCTGTTTTAGCAGTCTCGCATTGGCAGTCTTAACATTGCAGTTTTAAGATTGTAATCTTGAGAATCATAAGGTCATTATAGCAATGTTAAAATCGAACGATGGACTGTACGTGTGTGGCAATATTTATCGCATCCAAAATTCCATCGAAATGTGGATTCTCACGATATCGTTTCAGATTGATTGAAACGACGGATCGTTCCGTATGTGGCGGCTTTTAGGTCTCAGACCCCACTACCATATCAGGTGGCCTTTGACTTCTCTGTGCCATAAAAACAAGGCTTACCAACGTAATTCAAATAATTAAAAAAAATAGTACTCAGAAAAATCGTTATTAAGGACCAACTTAATTTTCTTTAAGTGACCCTGTGTGCGGCCGATAAACATGTTTTTAAAAAAAAAAAACAAAATATCAGGGGACAATCTCATACAAATCGACCTAGTCCGAAACTAAGCTCTAGAGCTTAGGCTAGTACTTTCAGTACCGGAAAACGATAAAAACCGGACAACGTTAGTGTCAACGAGTGTTTTAATCCTTTATAGGAATGGGATCGGTTGGCATTAAAAAAAAACTTAATTCTGTCGATTTTCAAGCTGACTGTACATTTTATCAAAAATCTGTGAATGTCGATTGTCATCACTCAAAAAGTTGGGAAAGGTCTCCTAAGATCATTATCACGTAGCAGCATGGGATCTGGTAGATGCCCTTGATGCCTTATCTCAACTTTCCACCCTGTATAATCAAGTTTAATAATTAGTCAAGCATTAAAACCCCGACTGATTTTTTGATACTATCGTCTATACAACGTGTTACAAAATAATCCGTAAAAAAGAAATTCCAAAAGTAGTGTCATCGCTTATTAAATAACGTCAGTTCAGTATCTTAGGTATACAGTATACTAGGGTTGCCAAGCAACAGTGTTCGCATTGTTGTGTTCCGGTGTGGGGATAAGACAACCGGTGAAATTACTAGCATAGAGGCATTCCATCTTAGTCCTCAGGGTTGGCAACGCATTTGAGGTCTTGGGATTATAGTCTCGAGAATTCAAATGTCTATGGGTCTCAGATTCCACTTACCATCAGGTGGCCTGAGTGCTCGTGTGCCTTCTCCTTAACATAAAAAAAAAAAAAAAAAAAGTTGTATAATGTTTAAAACAGGCTAACTGCGAGTCGTACTCGTGCACGTAGGGTTCCGTTCCATTATCTATACAACGTTACATGCTATATTAGTCTACTCGTTGCCGTTATTAATATCGAGCAAAAAATGGCAAGAAAATCACGTTTGTTGTGAAGGAGACCTCCTTAAATATTTGTTTTATTCTGTTTTTAGTATTTGTTGTTATAGCGGCAACAGATATACACCATCTGTGATTTCAACTGTCTAGCTATCACGGTTCTTGAGATACAGCCTGGTAACAGACAGACATCGAAGTCTTAGTAAAAGGGTCCCGTTTTTACCCTTTTGGTACGGAACCCTAAAATTTAACACCCCTTTAATAACGTTTATTAAATTATTATCAACATAAATGACAAATCTAACGACGCCTAATACAAGTATTAATATGTTAAAATCCATCAAGCCTCTCGCAGAATGTTTGTTGCTCCATCATGCCAGAACGGCTGAATGGATCCTATTGAAAGGCGCAAAGATAGATTATAGTCTGGCACAGTACATAGGCTACTTTTTATTCCAAAATGATTGACACTGCCCGAGGGAAAAGCGATAAACGACTTCCCTGCATAATTATAGTACTTTATACATACATACATACATACATAACATCACGCCTTCATTCCCAGAGTAGGCAGAGCTACAGAAACACCAACAGCTTTAAAAAGACTTGGTTGATAATTCTGTAACCACATTTCTATAGTACAGTACCTGTACCAGTACCAGTTTCTGTAGTAGTATAGTACTTTATAATTTCTTATAAAAACTTACTTGTCTAATAAGCAAACAACTTCACAAAATATCCACGAGTAGTTCCAATTCTCGCTAACAACATTTCTCACAGTAACTTTCGTAATTTGATATCGAAAATATCCAGCATCCTCTCAAGAAATATTAAATTGTGCCCATATTTCGTAGCGGTGGCCTCGGAATACTTAATATAGCACCAAAACAGAAGCTTCATTTTCGTACGAAACATTTTTATTTCGTGTGACATCGCCCATAATTACAAATACCTTAATAGACGAACATACATCACTACATAGTATAAAACAAAGTCGGTTTTTCTGTCCCTATATCACTATGTATGCTTAAATCTTTAAAACTACGCAACGGATTTTGATGCGGTTTTTTCAATAGATAGAGTGATTGAAGAGGAAGGTTTATATGTATAATACTTTAATCCGGAGCGAAGCGAGGGCGGGTCGCTAGTCTATAATATAAAAATGAACCGCTAAATGTGTTGGTAAGCGCATAACTCAACAACGCCTGGATCAATTTTACCAATTCTTTTTTTGAAATGTTCGTAGAAGTCCAAGGATGGTTTTTTACTCCGAGAAAAATTTGAATTATTTCCGGGAAAGTCAGAAATTTGCAGCGGGGCGAAGCCGCTGGCGGGCCGCTAGTAAATTATAAAACATAATAATTAGTAACTAACATAACATAGTAATTATTAATTACTAGCATAGAGGCATTCCATCTTAGTCACCAGGGTTGGCAAAGCATTTGAGGTCTTAGGATTGTAGTCTTGAGAATTCAAATGTCTATGGATCTCAGATTCCACTTACCATCAGGTGGCCTGAGTGTTCGTGTGCCTTCTCCTTAACATAAAACTAACACCGAGATAACAGAACAGTGAGGTTCTGTTTTGTCTTAATTCGCGTCATCATGGTCGCAGCTGGCATGTTGCCCCGAAACTGTCCTTTACAAGTTTAAGTACATATATCTGTGTGGTGGCCGGGTTAAAACAGAATGGGATGTAATGAAAGAAGGATGTAGCAATACATACAATACAATACAATACAAAACACTTTATTGTCCACCAAACAGAAACATTACACAGAATTTTCACAATTTAGAAGACCCAGGTAAACAACAGGCGGTCTTATCGCACCACACACTCCTTTCATTGTTTTCTTTTTTATTTTGTTATGTCGAAATGTCTCGAAATCTTTTGTTTAAAAAAGGATTTCGAAACGTGGAATGCCCGCCGGTGGTTTTCAGGGGAACGCTCGAGAGTCTCTAACGGACCGCGTTGGCATTCACATGTGAACTGATGTATATTTAAACGTTAAAATATTTAAAAGAATAAACTCAAGAAACCCAGCAAGAAGTATACTTTTATTCTGAGTAGCTTAGATAAAAGTGCGTAAAGTATTACGCTTAGGAATACCAGCCTACCAGGCTTACAGTACCACTCTATGTCTTCCTGTGGATGTCGTAAGAAGCCACTAAGGAAATAAAGGCTTGTATAGGTGAAAAACTTAGTAAAGGACCTGTTGTATGTGGTTGTGTACAAAATTAATAAGAAACTTATGTCAAATTTCAAATATAGAATGTCAAACGGTCTATACAGATGTGTTACAACTACATACAACAGGTCCTTTATAGATGGGCTTGCAGCCTGTCACTAATACACTGGTAAACATCTTAGCCTGATTGTGCATAATGTGGTTACGGAATTAATTTTTATAATAATAAACCTATAAAACCCTACTGATAAGATAATATCCGCCACAAAATATATTAAGATATTAAGCAGTTCTATAACGACAACCATTTACCCCCTTAATTATAAACGTGGAATAACCATGGGGTAGCTTATGCCATGTTTTGCAACTTTCTGTCAGATGCAAATGTCACAATTACAGATAAGGACAAAGCATGGCATAAGCTACCCCACGGTTATTTCACGTAAGTACGGTAAACAGATACAGCTGAGAGGCAGAACGATGAGAAGAAATCAGGATAATCTTAATTTGTTCGAGAGAGATTAGCATAATAATTATAAAGGCTTCTTTTTTTAAATACTCCTTTCCAAAAAGACTCAATCAAAACCAATATCGGAATAGAAAGAGGTAAAAATGCCAAAACAGGTTCACTCGAATAGAAATAGGTTCAGCGAAAAAACCCTATCTTGCCACGCATGAAAGAACACAACACACGTAAAGTCGATCCCTCTCACTCGGGGTCGGTATTGTCGCGGTATTTATGTAGCAAACCTTAAAACAGATTAAAAACCCGGTCAAGTGCGAATCGGACTCGCGCACCGAGTGTTCCGTAAAGACTTTTTTTTTGATGAAGCAACGAATTAACAATTTTCGGATTTATCATTAACTTGTGCTGTAAGACCTCTGCTTGCCAAATTTCAGGATTTTAGGTCTATAGGAAGTGCCTTTTAAAGTTCCCTGGCTGGAACTTGGCAGGCTTGAACAGCGTACGTAGTCGAACTCATATGAAGCTGAACATTTAAGTACAGTCGAAGACACTGTTAACTGTACATTTACAAACGAACATAAACCTTATCGCAACGTATTAAAGTCTACGGGTGGTCAGTTAACAGTGTCTTCGTGTGTACCTTGTCACAATAACATAATAAAATGAAAGTGGTTTGAATTTTAGTACCTATAACAGCAATAGCTATTTTTGTTATGATAAGGCCTCAGGCCCTCTGATGGTAAGTAGAATCTGAGACCCATAAACATATGAATTCTCAAGACTATAATCTTTCGACTACAATCATAAGACCTTAAATGCGTTGCCTACTCTAAGAACTAAAATGGAATGCCTCTACGCTATTAATTTCACCGATTGTCTTATCCACACCGGAACACAACAATGCGAATGTTGCTTGGCGGTAGGTTAATGGATAAGATGGTGGTAGCGATCTGGAACGACCTTGCACAGGGTCCTACTACCACTAGCTGTGACAAGGTACTAAAGGTTCGATCGTGCAAACTCAGATATCCGGGGAAAGGTTTTAACGGGATTTGTTTTTTCCTGCCAATAAATCGATAAATATTTGTATGAACACACACATTTCCTGTTAAACTATGACTTTATTGTACAAAAAAAAAACAAAACAATACAATTAATAATATTAAAAAGATGTACAAAGCGAACTCATCCTTTAAGGTATCTCTTCCAGCTAACCCTTGAGAGATTGAGAAAAGTGAAAGGTTGTGCATTGAGTAAACAGGTCTACAAAATTATTTAGAGCACCCAAAAAACAAAAACTAACCGAAAAGACCAATAAAAAAACACAGAAAAAAACAAAACTAATACATTCAAATACTTACATATTTAGATAGAAAGATATATAATTATACATCAATAAACATACTTACATACATACATAACGTCACGCCTTTATTCCCAGAGTGGGGTAGGCAGAGCAACAGAATACCAACAACTCTAAACTTGTTGATAATTCTGTAACCATACTTAAATTTATTTAATATTGTATATACAATAAGTAAATATTGTCTCAACATTTTGATATTTGATACAATATTTACTTATTGTAGTAAGTAGTACCTACACTAACATATTGTGGTCAGATTTTCCTACCAACATTTGTTACGTTCACTGCGCGTAGTTAGTAAATTTCTTACAATCACGCAGCTAAAACCACATTTATTGGTGAGACAATAAGGTAGTTCTAGTTACCTGTCTAATGGTCGAATGATTCATGCCAGGGTCTCGTCGACAATGACTTCACGCTTCGTGATGTTTGTGACATAACGTGAGTCATACAAAATGACTGACGTCACCAACTATCCTGCAATGTAATAATAATAATAATAATTATAACATCACAGGACAATCTCACACAAATTGAGGTCAATCAAGTCCCAAACTAAGCTCTAGATTTGTACTATGGGTACTAGACAACGATAAACATAATTATATAGAGAAATAAATACTAAAATACATAGAAAACATCCAAGACTTAGGAACAAATATTCGCGCTCATCACACAAATATCTGCCCTTACTGGGATTTGAACCCAGGACCCACTAGCTTCGAAGGCAGGGTCACCAAAGAGGCTAGCGTGTTGTCGTGTGTTTTTTATACCTAACTGTGAAAGTTTGTGGAAATGTTTGGAAGTTTGTTCAGTTTGATGCCGTGGTTATCCTACAAAGGTAGTGGTTTCGTGTTTGATATCCGACAATATTGCCGTAATACCAAAGGAGGCGGCTAAATGCAATGTAGTAGTCAAAGCATTTTATACTCTGTTGGTAACTACATAAAATTTAAAATGCTTATATTATTCCCAGAATTGCTTACGCTCGAGTACCAATCTACTCCTTGCTTTTCCTGCAAGCGAATCCAACTATTATTCCAAATCCTTCTCGGTACATTGTGTGCGTTTAAGAAATGGGCTGCCAACTGATATTAGGTAATCTCACCCTGGGTTCCTGTATTCAAAACGACTCGTTAAAATTTGACATTTGCTACAAACAAGTCGTGTCAAATTTTAACTAGACGTCACATTTTAAAGAGCCGCTTGGAATATAGGAACACAGGGTCAACCTGTTGTTTCACTTCAATCTAGGCTGAGGAACTACTTGCTTGACTCTTGCTCCTGATTTATGACTGTATGTCCTTTCTACTTTTGATACTTAATTATATTTATTTATTTACATATTTAATAGAATTATACTAGTATACATGGCGTCCCACGGCTATGCCAGATGGAAGGAAAGTACCTTGAATATTGTAGATGGAACATTTTACTGAAAGGAGACATTATTTTAATTTAAAAAACAATTTAAACTGCATTCATAGATATTTAAATAATTACATGGTTGAACCGGAATCGAACCCGTTACTGTTCTTACTTGTACGTTCTGTCTCTTCATTGTAACGTTTAGCTATCCGCTGTTCTATTTCTCTATTAATCACACAAAGGTTAACTTCTTAAAGGAATAAGTTCGTCTTTGTATGAGTACATACATTTTGTGTTTCTGTTTCATTTTTACTTTGTTTTTTTTTTATTAGTGCAATAAAGAGTTTAGGTACATACATATTATTACTGTGTAGTTAGCCGCCATCTTTGGTATTATGGCAGAATAATTATCTGTGTGGCTTAAACCTGCAACAAAAGGAAATCTTTTCCCCAAGATTCTTCAGTGACCGATGTCCACTCTGACGTTGACAAAATACATCTCGCTTACAATTGGTAGATATATAAATGCCATATTTATTTAAAAACTAGCGGTCTTCTCACACAATAAAAATAGAATTAGCGAAATTAGTTCAGCTACTCTCGAGATTTGCGCTTAGCAATACATTTAGCGATTCGTTTTTATTATATAGATCCGTCTGCGTGATAAACTGATGTACTTTTTCTTGGATATTTATTTTTCTATTTAAGTAGGTACCCATATTTATTATTGCAGAATTAGGTCAGTAGGGAACATGCAATTTTTTTTTTCTTACCCTCTCTGGAAAGTGCTATGAAATAGAGGAATAACTGTATACGCGAAATAATTGTCGTGTAATTTTTTCATAACATAATTATGAAGCTTTAAAAAGTCATGGTTCACACCCCCTGCAAAAACACTCTATACAAAATCAACGACGGGAATGACGTCACGGCTGTTGTTCCATGTTATAAAGTATAAGGATATTAAAAATAAATTTGTTATTATTTCGTCGTGTTTAAGCCAATATCGTTGACTTAAAATATTACATAAATATAATGAGGATACCGAAAAAGACAATCTAAATATTAAAAGAATTTTTATAATATCGCACTGCTAGATCAAAACAGTATCAACTCAAAAAAACTGTTAGATTTGTTTCAAGTCCAAACACATTGGTATTAAAGTTGATTTTAAAATACAGTTTTATTTTGAGTTGATGCTGTTTTGATCTAGCAGTGCGATATTTTAAGCAGTTTTGATTTTATATAAAATTTTAATAAACGGGTCAAAACTTAGCGTATTGCTTTTTATATGCTTACATTTTCTCCTAAATCGTATCAATGAAACTTAATTCTGATTTTCATGCATGTTCTCTACTTGTATGAGATTATCCCGTGATATATATTTCGGAGACAGGACGGACATGAGTACGGACACTCAACGGGAGCGTAGCGCATGATTGTCACACTGGACCTGTTCACCTGACAACGTGCGCTAGGACGGAGCAGGATGGAGCCAATATCCGGGCATTCTCTTGCGGGCTGCACTAGAGACTGGACGTATTGGACCTACCTCGAAACTGTCTACGCTACCCTTATGATAATTGTAAACTGAATACAAGTGTTACTTATTAACTTCGTTGTCTCATTACTCGAACACCCAATCTCGCCCATTGCTATGTCTAATGAAAATGACAGCCCAGTACCCTCTCCGACATATATCAATTCATTTATGTGTCGTTTATTCAAAGGAAAAATGACTTTATGCTGGAGTTCATGAGAGCCCTATCGTGGCCTATTTACTAAACAAACATTTTGATTTTGATTCTCGCTAAAATTATTTAAATGAAATGAACTGTTGATTACATAGTTTAAGCGTAGGATTAATTAAGAGAGTTTTACGCGAACGGAATCGTGTGCAAACAATTGTAATTAGTTGAGCTAATTAGTTTTATACCCCACCGCAAATAATTTGCCCGCATTTGTAATACCAATTTTAACGCTGAAATGGGCTGTAATAAATTTCGTTTTGGTTTTTTCTTTCAAAGCAGTAGCAACAACATTTATTCAGAATTGTAACGGTGAGTAACCAGAATGAAAGAAAATATGTGAAACCATCAAGTGAATACATTAGATATATGAATGAGACTCGAGAGCTTGCAGTTCAATTTATTTTGCGATTCGGCGAGGAAATGCTGTCAGCATTTTCCGCAAAATGCCGCACATTTTTTTATAAAATGTATCTCAGCAAATAGTAGAAACCTTATGTAGAAAGTGTTTGGGTTTATCTGTTCGCAGACGTACGTATGTCTTTTTTTCCGCTTACTCCTTTACCTTTTAATGCATATCGAAAGTGAAACACTGTCTTAAAAGTACATTTCCCAATTTGAATTTTGACTAAGCTGCGAATACTAGATAAATTACGAGTATAAGTCTAAAATTTACTTAAAGTGCATGTTTGAAAATGAATTTTAAGGACATTGCATCATTTTTAGGGTTCCGTAGTCAGACTAGGAACCCTTATAGTTTCGCCATGTCCGTCCGTCCGTCCGTCCGCAGCCTAGCTCAGAGGCTCTTATATTAGTACTAGAAAGCTGTAATTTGGCATGAAAATTATATATTAGTCACGCCAACAAATGGTACAACAAAATCTTGAAAAGTTTGTCACTTTTCTTCATAACGAATTTTAAAGGAAAACTATCACAACTAAGTAGACATCATTGACGGTTACCTATCATAATGTCGAAATTCGTTACTCCGAATATTATTAGCCCGAAAACGTTTCCCTTTTTTCCACTTCGCGTAATTATTGTTTGCCCGAAATTACGTTTCCCATATTATTATGTCCCCTATTTTTATTTCGTCGCAATTTCATTTCGCTTATGATTCGAATCGCCACTTATTGAAATCCCGAAGTTTCATTTGCCAACTAATTTATTTGGCGTAAAGTTTTACTTCCGAAATATTACTTTTCCGCTGTGTCAAAACATCGAATCTAACCTAACCTAACCTAACCTAACCCACTTTTCTAGTGCCAGTTTGTTTCCGCGGGGTCGCAGTTCTAACCTAACCTAACCCACTTTTCTAGCGCCAGTTTGTTTCCGCGGGATCGCAGTTCTAACCTAACCTAACCCACTTTTCTAGTGCCAGTTTGTTTCCGCGGGGTCGCAGTTCTAACCTAACCTAACCCACTTTTCTAGCGCCAGTTTGTTTCCGCGGGGTCGCAGTTCTAACCTAACCTAACCCACTTTTCGTGCCAGTTTTTTTCCGCGGAGTCGCAGTTGTAACCTACTTAACCCACTGTTCTAGCACGAGAGTCGCAAAAACCAAATCATAACACAAAAAAGCGACAAGCAACAAATTTCCAAATGCCGGGAATAATTAATAAAATCTGTTGCAATTTTTTTTATGGCATTCGGTGTAATGATATTAGGGGAAATGAAATTTAGGTGTAACGTAGCATCGGAATTATGAAAAGTGGGGTAACAAATCAGTTGTCAAACAATAAAGTTGGCAAACGTTCTTCGGGCTATTGAGTTTCGGGAAAACGTTAATTCGGGGAAACAAACCAGCGGCGTTTCGTAAGTATGGTAAACAAAGCAGATGGATTTTAAAAATTCGGGGAACTGTTTTCGGACAAGTGAAAATCGGACAAGTCAGTTTCGGAAGATCGATAGGTTACCATCATTGACAAATCAATCAAGACTGACGGCAAAAAACAACCAAATTTCTTTGATATTTTAAGAACGTTGTACTTTTCATAGCTATTATTAAAGAAATATACTGAGGAAGTTGGCCTCCCTTTAGATCCCAATCCTTTTATCAGCGACACCATTCCCCGACGTCTTTTGTATGGAAATTGATCCTTTTATTACATTTATGTTTTGGTTGGGCTTCGTCTTCTAATATACAAGACTTGAGAAATGTCATTTTTATCAAACAGCCAAATGTGAAATGGTTTTTCTGTAGGTAAGTGTAGAATACACTTCTGCTGACAATTTATTTTTTAATAGAGGCTTTAAATAAGATGTTAACATAGCTATCATGTAATACAAAAAGTAATAATTTTCTTTAATTATGTGTAACTAACATATTGCTAGCCACTTTCACATCTGACATTGCGCAGTGAGCCAAGGTGCAGGCTAAAAACCAGCGCTACGATTGTAAAAAAATGTAACACAGGCTGAGCCTGAACCTTTTGCTGCCTCAGTGTTCTATGTGCCGGGTTAGAGCCAATCCATGTTTTTCCATGGATATCGTAAGAGCCAACAAATGGAATAAGGGCTTGTGTAGAAGGCGATAGGCTTGCAACCGTCACTAATACACTACGTACCTTCAGAACAACAGTGACTCAATTCAGAATTTCAGCTTTCAAATTTCAAGTCATTAAATGACTGTAGGTAGAGTAAATCGAAATTTAAATTAGGTCACAATTGTTCTGAATGTGCGACTAGTAAACTTCTTGGTCTGATTGTGCAAAATGTGGTTACAGAATTATAAACAAGTCTTTTTAAAGTTGTTGGCATTTCTGTAGCACTGCCTATCTGACTCTGGGAATGAAGGCGTGATGTTATGTATGTATGTAATGTTTTATGTGTATGTATTTGTATTATGCTTCTGTTTTGTAATGTGATCCTGTAGTGTTTGTTTTGAATTTTTGACTGTCTGTTTGTGAGATGAATGTATGTGAAATGTCTGTGGTGTGGTTTAGAATATTTTTGTGTGTTTAAAAATGTAAGTAAGTTTTTTTTGTATAAACAATTATGTGTTACCTTTCATGGTTTCACTTAATGGTTCCAACGCAAGACCAGCGCTGATAAATACCATTATGCTGAGTTGGAACCATTTCGTGACTACATTGTTCTTGTGCGTGGTTCTCTGTTTATTTTTGTTTATCATAAATAAATGTGTTTCTTTCTTTCTATTTTATGTACCTATGTACCATATGTTTATGTTTCTTCGCCATTAACGATTTATTGGTTTTTATTTTATTTGATTACATTAACGTCAGTGTAAATTGTCAAAACCTGTCAAAGTTTATGGAATTGATAAAAGATTTCGATGCGACCGTCAGGCGGTTTTTTTTTTAACGGATTTAACGATATCGTATTTAACGTGTTTCCGTATTGTCAACGTTTTTATAACTCTTGTGTCATTTACAATAATGGCAACTGTGACATAAGGGTCAGGACCAAAAAGTTGGCCACGCTAACTCAATCAATTAAATTTTGTATGAAACTTTTCCGTTGTGACACGAAAATTAGCCATACATTTGTAGGGATAATTTTCGTGTCACAACGGAACTTTTTCACTTTTGTTCTTTGTATGGTTAACTACGACTAACTATGGTCCAACTATTTGGTCCTTACCCATAAACGATTCTAAAACACGTCAAACACGATATCGTTATAACGCAGTTGAATAGAGGCCCTGTACAGTTTTCGATAACGATTACGTTCTCGCAACTTAATCTTTCTCTGGTAAGAAATGTAGATATAGGTATTTAATAACAAACCAATAGGAAAATAAGTAAATTTTAAAAATTTAGTTCACCTGATGGTAAGTGGAATCTGAGACCCATAGACATTTGAATTCTCTAGACTATAACCTTAAGAGTGTAATCCTAAGACCTCAAATGCGTTGCCAACCCTGAGGACTAAGATGGAATGCCTATATGCTAGTAATTTCACCGATTGTATTGTCCCCACACCGGAACACAATAATGCGAACACTGTTGTTTGGCGGTATGTCGCACATGGTCCTACCGCCACTACGGCCAAATATAAAAAAATGACAAATGTTCATTTTTGATATTTTTGCTGTTCGATTCCAAGGTGAGACGAGCCAATTTTAAAATATCTTTTATTGCAGATTTGTTTCTTTTATTTAAGCCAGTTCCCCTCCAGGTTCATTTATTTTCCATCCTATAGAATAATAAATATCGAGAAAGTAAAATATTTCAAGCCGTTAGCAAAAACGAAAGTGCTTAGCACCTTGAAACTACTAACTGCCTGTTTGCTGACCAGTTAGCAAAGTTATCCGGTTGTTCACAACTTTCAAGAAAATACAATTTTATTATTAAGCAACCTTTACAAAAATATAACACTTTAAAGAAATAGCAAGTGCTGGCAATGCACTTTAAGAAGTTGGTAGTTTAACCTGCTTTCGATTAACAGTATTCGAATAATTGTGTTTCATTCAGGCTTTCATTTAAAAGCTAAGGGTTAGCAACGTATTTCGACAGTTGAACGGAGAAATGGAATAAGCTAACAAAGCGAACTTTACAGGAGAGCCAAAAAACCGCGGGTGTAAAAGAAAACATTATTTTCCAAGAGACCAGTTTTGAAAGTGACCTTTTATGTAGGTACGAAAATGGTGTTCTTTCTAAGTTGTGTTTTCGTTATTTTGCCTTAATAATAATTTATTTTAGAAGATGGCGTTGCTTCTGCAATTTGGTCATAAGAATGGTTTTAAGTTAAATTATCAAACTAAAATGTAGCACAAGAAATGAATTCGTTAACGTAAAAAGATATTAAAAAATATTTAAGTATAATTATCCAACTGCATAATAATTCAAATTTATTGGAAAGGTAAAAAAATATATTTATTTTCGGTGGAAAATTAATTCATGATGTCTAACCGCTTCTTAAGCAGCAAATTTCAAACGTAAAAATGGTTTAAGCCTTCTAAACTCTTAGTAAAAAATAGTGGCCAAAGCTAAAATAACATTCAAAATAAATGTACTGATAAATAAAATGACTATTTCATGACATGATACTTAGAAACAAATACTCGCGCTTATCACAAAAATTATATTTGCCCTTACTGGGAGTCGAATCCAGGATCGCTGGCTTTATACGCAGTCCCGTTTTAACCTTTGGGTACGGAACCCTAATAAAATAATGTGTGAGCATAATGGTAATCAAATTAAATCGAGACACAAAAAATCCCACATTCATATAAAATAAACATTGACTTTGTAGAGACCAAATCATCCCTCCAAACCCTGATAAATAAAATACGCATTCAGAATAAAACCATAAAATGTCCACAAATCTCGCTTTATTTGTATTGTAATCTCTCAAAAGTGTATTTCTGTAAATACAAACACGTGTGACTTCTTACCAAAGTAGAAGATTAACAAAATCAGTCTCAGCCTCACAGAGCTCTATAAATTTAGGTACAAATATAACCTTGCATCGGAGGAACAAATACGAGGAAATATGTACGTACCAATCTTACTTATTTTTAGGATTCCCAAAGGGTGTCAACGGAACCCTATTATTAAGCCTCTTGTCCGTCTGTCTGTCGGTCTGTCTATCGGTCTGTTAGCGGACTGTATCTAATAAAACGTTTAATTAGGCACTTGAAACTTTTACAATGTATTTGGCGACTATAGCAACAATTAAACTGAGTAGTTCGCGCATGCGACCAACGCTAAAACAACGCTTTGGTTCAAATCTAAACTTAAAGTGAAGGCAGATCGCATGCGGCGAACGACTTAGATAGAAGTATAATTGCCGCTTGTAACAAACAATAGAAATTAAAAAAAAAAGTTATAATTTAAGAGGGAATGGTAATGGCACCCAACATGGGGCTCAACTAGCTCAGTCGAGTAATAGTTATTTATTCAACAAGAGAGCAAATTGTTTTTTGCAGCAAGTATGGATTCAAAGACACGAGATGCAAATAACTTTGGTCTTGTGTTGCACATACAATTTTTCACCTTAGCAGCGAGAAAATATAACATAAAATTTATTAAACACATTTCATAAACCCTCTATGATGAGTTCAAAAACCGCAAATTACGACTAGCATAAAGATAAACTATTATGTTAGAACAAATTTCTTATTTGTGAAAATGTTATTATTGCTTAATAATAACATCAAACTCGATATCATATTACATTCAAATTTCGAACATCTTTGACAAACAAAGCAATTTTATTTGATCTCGATTCTAATATCACTCATAACACTTTATTTGAAATGAAATGTCAATTGCATACAATTTTGACAAATCTTGCTTGTTACTTGATATCGAACGATAGGATAGTAGAGGCCACTCTAGTTTGTCTTTGAATTAAAAAACAAAGGGTTTCGCCATTTTTGACGTTCTATTTGTCTTGTCGCAAAAAATAGTTTCGATTGATTTTTTTTTAATAATAATATTATTTATATAGATAAAGCAGTGTATGTAACTGTACATATGTAATTAGGCATTAAAACACTCATTTGATGTTATTATGTAAAAGTCACATAAACTACTATAAGGTAAAAATAACAACACGATAAAAATAAAACGACATTCCCCAGCCGCCCCTACGCCGCACCACGGCCACCTTTATATTATAAACAAAAATTAAAAAGTTACTTAAGTCAGTTTGTCTCACGCTTTCAGCAAAATCTAATTTTGCTCACTGTCTTTTAACAGCAAAACCACCCTTTTTGAGATGCTGAGGTGAAATATCTTAATATCATGGTCGTGGCGTCGGACCCCATGTTGGGTGCCATTTTTTAAGGGTTAGCATGACCTATAACTAAGTTCAGAGTTGCACTAAGACATGACCCTAGGTAAAGATCATGTTTTATTTTTGTATGGCGGTAACCTACGGAACCCATTGTGTGCGAATTTTTGTTTTATATTGAGATTATAACAACCATTATGAAACCTTAAGCCATTGCAGCTAAGCAGTAGCAGGGTTTCTGGGAAATTTTATAACGGCGTAAAAATAAATTTGTATTAGGAAAAGGAAGTCGGTACTTAATGGATTAACTTTAACCTCTCCTTCTAAGGTGATGGGTAGGGTAACGTTTTTCCATAGGTGCTAAATTTGAGCAGGTTTTTTTTAAACATGATTTAATTACAAAAATGAAAAAACTGTTTTGCTGATATCTATGATAAAATTAGTGGGCCAACTTAATTTTAAGGTAGTTTATTACAAAATAAAATAAAAAAATATTAAAATTTATAATTTAGGGAAACGAACTAATTAAAGAAATCCTTACTAATATTATAAATGTGAAAGCGTGGATGTGTTGATGTTACGCTTTCACGCAAAAACTACTTGACGAATCATCATGAAACTTTGTACACATATTCTAGGAGGTACTAGAAGTAACATAGGAACTTTATATTAAAAAAAAATTATTTCTTACAAAAATAAAAATTGTCAAGAAAAAAAAATTGCAGCGGGCGAAGCCGCTGACGGATCGCTAGTATCAAATATATCCATGGTGGTAATTTCGATTTTGAGCCACTACAAAAACAGAAATACTTGCAAAGAGTTAGTATGGGAAGACGTTTGCCCTACGCGCTTCCTATGTTTGTTTCGAGGCCCTTTAGTTTTTTAAGTGTCATGTTTTCCTTCCTCTATTCCAATTATTGAAACAAGGATTGTATTTTATTTGGATGTGATCTTACATTATAATCACTTATACACCTAGGTACTATGTGTTATGTTTGAAGTGATGATAATTCATAAAAATCTTTAATATAAGCCTAGCCATGACGCAAACGCTGCGTAAAATTTCTGTTTTCTATCGACGCTAAATGTTGACATAAGCGGAGACACGATCCGCAATCGGCTGACGCCAATCCGTAAAGAGTTATGCATGACTACAGAATTAGAATGTAGACAGATCGTTGTATTTTCCTTTAAATAGACCAAAAAAGACTTTTTCCGATTTTCATTTTTGTATCAAAGCTTAAAAAAATAACAAAAAACCAAAAATTTCCTACAAAGAAATAACAAGTGACTGTATTTTAATAAACACAATATATTTTTTTCTTTTATTTTACAAAGGTAAATATTTTTGTTCCATTTCAAACGAATCCCTTATTTCTCGCGTATTGCTTCATCTCCTTGCCCACTTGACAGCCGCCATCAATTTATCTTGCAAAATAGAAAACGTTACAATTTTCACCAAACAAAATAACACTGCAGCCCTTTTTCAAAGTATTTTTTTCTAAACAACCATTAGTTATGTCTCTTTATTAAATGCTAAGAGTGGTTGTCTATGTGAGTTGATTCAGAGTTAAGGGCTATACAGATTAAAAGTCCGCTGGAGGCCTATCAGGCTACACAGGCCTGTCAGGTCAGGTCATTCCTAAATGGTAAAAAACTGATTGTGTGACACAATTTACACAATCAGTTTTTAACCATTTAGGAATGAACGTAAACTTCATTTATGAGCTGTGAGCATGTCAATATAACCAGAAGATACAAAACGGTTTACATTCATCTGGCATAACTTCTTTTGGCAAAATCATCATTTGGCATAACCATCATTCGACATTCAGTCTTTTTGTTCTTAAACCGTATACTTTTAAAGACTATTATCATAATGGGTTCTACTTATGCAATGATATTTCAAATAATCCTGAAAAGTATACGGTTTCAGAAAAAAGACCGTATGCCAAATGATTATTATGCCAGACGAAGGGAACCCATACGAAACTTTGTAAAGTTTTTATTGTATGGCATGTCGAATCAGGTCGCCACGTGACAGGCATAGCTTAGTGTGGGACCACCAACTAAATGTATCATCTGTAATTTGTGTGATTTTTAAAGAAACCAATTTTACTAGGTATTCAGTCATCATCATCAGCGGCAGCAGATCATATAGATTTGTGTCTTTTTATGGCGTGGGAAGGAAAGCGACTACACAGGCTAGTGGTTAATATGATCTATGACCCATAGACATTAAAATTCTCAAGATTACATTCTTGAGACAACACTGCTGCTTGGCGTGATTGACGTTGCAAGTGCCACCAGTGGTGGCAGGACCAAACACTTGTAGCAAAATGCGACCATATTAGATAAAAGATGTTTATTCAGTATGTAAATTCTACCAGCCCTTTCCAAGAGCCCACCACTGCGAGGAGAAACATGAAGATTATACGGTCAAGTCAACCCTTATACTTTGACTTGACCGCCCGTAGACAATAGTAATTTTATTTTTTATTTTTTCATTTCGTCATTATAATTATTTTTGTTGTTGAAATAGTTGTTTAAATTGTATGATAACCCATGTTGATTTTCTTATTACGTTGTTTTGTATTAAGTTTCGCTTTACGTCTCTTCACCAAGCGGTTCCAACGGAAGATCAGCGCTGGCTTTACGGCTAGCTAATGCTGAGTTGGGACCGTTTCGCAACAGTTTCCCTGTTCTTTTTGTATGTATGAAATGTAATTTTGTATTGTTGCGAATAAATGTCTCTTTATCTTCATCATTATCTTAAAAAAAAAAAAGTTCGATACGTTCTCCAACAGCAAACGTGTCCCCTAGACAAAATACAATGTTGACATGATTTTTTGATTAGACTGTTACGTTATTAAGGTATTTGGTTTAGGCCAAGAATTTTGTTCGTTATATTATCCTCGACCCTATAGTAACCTTTACACATCAACGAATTTCAGTCTTTAACTATGTAAACTTATTTTTAACAACGTGCAATAATATTTTCAAAAACCGGACAAGAGCATGTCGGACCATGCTCAGTGTAGGGTTCCGAAGCCTTTAGGTACTACAAACATAAAAAACAACAAGTAATAACTAATTTTCTATTTAAAGTCAATTGGTGCCGTCGTAAAAAATGATTTTAGTAGGTATAAACACTTTAATCGCCTGTATCTCAAGAACCAATGATGTCTACTTAGTCGTGATAGAGTTTTCCTTTAAAATTCGTTATACATAACTATGCTCTTTCATTTAAGATTTTTTTTTCAGATTTTTAGTATTTGTAGTTTTGGCTGTAGGGGGAAGGGGGGGGGGGCACTTGAATAAATTTGCGCTTCAAAGCTTAATATTTGTTAAACGGATTACTTAATCAAAAAACTTTTTTTCACTACCCATAGGTAATATTTTTGTAAGTCCTATTCAACGACACTATAGGGTAGAAGAGAAAAAAAAATACATTCCACGTTACGTGTAGGGAAGGCCTAAAAATTTTTTTTTTACATTTTATTCTACCACTTTGTTGGCGTGACTAATATGCATGTTCATACCAAATTACAGCTTTCTAGAACTAAGAGTCTCTGCGCTAGGCTGCGGACGAACGGACGGACGGCCGGACGGACGGACGGCCATGGCAAAACTATAAGGGTTCCTAGTTTGACTACGGAACCCTAAAAATGCGGCCTTTAGTATTCCAGCTAAAGATTAAATATGTGAATATATATTTATTTAAATGATTTGTAAATATTATTATTTGAATATTTTAAGTTTTGTGTTATCAATAAAGTTACTTGTAATACCTGGAATAAATGGTATTAAATGTTATATCAAATATAATGTTACTTTAAATGTGTTAAAAACTAAGCGCAATCATTTTAATACTCTCTAGAATAAATCGTTTACTATTAAATATCTAAAATGGATAATTTGTATCATTCCGAACGTTTTTCTCAGAACATAAATTACATTATGAAATATTATTCAGCAAAAACTTTTGTTCAATAATGTGCGAACCGTTCAGAAAGAAATTTGGCATCATTTACTCTCTTTTCTTCAATATTCACCTGTTACTTTCTATAACTCGCATGTAACCTAAAATTGAACTTCCAAATGCAACCATGAAATCAGGACTTTAAGCCACATAATTTAATATAACTGTTACAGATATATGAGGATGAGAATGATGTTGATGGTAAAGGCATTTAGTTGTATTTATTTATTCTATCTAGGCATCGCGTGGAATCTTCAATAAAATAATATAAAATAAATATCACGGGACGATGTAACTCTACGCAGTTCATTCATATTAACCGGCATGTTTAGGTTTTCCTATCAGAGCGTACAAACCCATTTTAGTGCGTGCATTCTGAATAAGCCCGACCTGAAGAAAATTGTATCTAGTTAATACACATTGACATATACACACATATGACAGAGTCTGTGACAAAATAAAAAAAAAAACAGGGCAAGAGCACGCCAGGCAATGTCAGTGGACAGTTCCGAAGCCGTAATTAAAAACACAAAAAAGTGCACGATCATATCTCTATCTCGTGGCATTACGTTCCTTCGTTCGGCAATAACTCAAAAATAGTATCCGATGTTGAAAATTATTTTCGTTAAAATCATCTATGAAGCGTTACCTGGGTCATTCTACTTTTAAGCGCAGGTCGATTTTTTGACAAGTGCTCTTCAAATAATATTTTTATAAAAACGTTAAAGTGCTCGGTTTTGTAATTTAATATTGAAATAGTTACACAACTTGGCTTACATTTAAAATTATCACTACATTTAAAAAGTCACTATAATTAACTTTAAAGTAGGTAACATAGTGGTCACGCATATCCCCGCCATTTGTATGGAAAAAGTGTATTTACCGCTGTGTTACCAACTTTTCCTGATAAAATATCAATAAATTTAAGTGTTTTGTTTTGAGCTATTAAATTTAGTTGTTCCAGTTTCAATATAAGTCAAATTTACGTGAAAAAAATGTCTAAAAATGCCTTTAATTTCACGAATGATTATTATGGGCTAAAAAGTAGAATGACCTACCTTTGTAATTGTTTCATATTTTTGAATTACTGTTTCAAAGATAAAGGGTAGGACGATTTATGCAAATTTCGGTGCGTTCTTTCCAAACATATTCACGTCATCGAAAAAATTGCTTAATAATTTTAAAATAACTTTCGAAATAAGTGCGACGCGTTAATTTTTAGTAAAAAAAAAATCTGCTTTTATTACATTTATGGATAGCCTCCCCTACAATTTTTATTTATTTCATTACCATATTAAGTAGCGGCTTACACAATTCACCTATATTCAAAATTTCATCAATATATTGTATATGTTGAGTAAAATTACTGTGATATTCGGACGGACATGACGACACTACAAGGATTCAATTTTTTACTATTTTGTCATTAGAATGCTAATAAATGGCCCGAATTGCTTTGACCGCTTTTTATGGTTCCGTAAGAGAAGCACAAAAGGTTTCGGATCTGTCGACGTACTCGTTAGCAGACCCTTTGTTTGCAAGATTTTTAAAATTTAATAATTATTGTTACGTACGTAGGGGTAGGTAACTGATAAAAATGCACAAACACACCGATTGAGAGTATGACTTTATTAACACACTCACTATACCGTTACAAACAATTATCGCACAATAACTAAGTAATAACTAACAACATAGCGATAGTTAACTTCGAATAGGTATTTAGATGATTGCTCGGTTCACTCGTTCGTACTGTTTGCTCTACAAGTAAGTAATGAAATACGCCGTGCCTCACCTTTTACACTCCCGATCCCCGAATGTTCCAGAATGCCTTATCGAATGACCGATGTTATGTTAACCCACCGACGTTTTAGAGAGTTCGATAATGAAAGGTTCTACACATTGCGGCCTTGTATTACAATAGCGATGGCCTTGGCTTTGAATTCGATTGAACCCGTTAACAATAGGGACGTCCTTGACTCGGCGTCTCGATTCTAATCTACAGTCGAGTTCAAAAGTATGTATACACTTTAGTACCTTGTCTATTTAACGTCATGTTTAAACTGACATATGAAATTATCCAAGCGATTAAAGTGACAAGGTACTAAAGTGTATACATACTTTTGAACGCGACTGTACCTACCTACCTAACCATACTTACGAGTATACTTGTAACAGTATTTATTTATATAGCCTCCCAGCAGCCAAACTTGAATGGGATTGGGCTGTTCTTATGTGCCGCATGCCAATTGAGCTTTGCTCCTAAATTTTCACCCTGTGGAAATCAAGACACAAGAGAAAATTCAGACCGAGAAGGAGATGGCAGGAGGAATTGGACCAGTTCTGTAAAGACTCTGGAGTCACTGGCGCGGGAATTGTAGAGAAGCCTGAAGGAGACTTTTGCTCAGCAGTGGGACACAAACGACCAGATAAGTAAGTATCAGAGACTAAATAAAGGATAGCTAGGCTAACGCGTCGTCCTACAAGACGATGCGTTACCCTAGTTGGTAGTGACCCTGCCTCCGGAGCTAGTGGTCCCGGGTTTAAATCTCGGTAATGCAGAGGATTTGTGTGATGAGCGCGAATACTTTGTTCCTGAGTCTTAGTTATTTTAATCTCTTATTTCATGTATTTAAATCAACTACTCAATTTTTAACTTTCCACCCAGCAGCGGTATTCGCATTGTTGTGTTCCCGTGTGGGGATAAGACAACCGAAGAAATGAATAGCATAGTGGCATTCCATCTTAGTCCTCAGGTTTGGCAACGCATTTGCGATCTCAAAATTGCAGTTTTAAGATTGTAGTCTTGAGAATGCATTATTTCTATAGGTCTTCAATCTGACTTACCTTAAGATGGCCTGTGTGCTCAATTTGCCTTCTCAATGCCATAAAAAAATCATGCTGTTCAGAATCACTTGGACCAAGTTCGTCGATCCATGATCACCAAATTAACTAGACCTCTCTAATCAAATACAATGTTTGTAACTACCGATACGCATTCAATGGTGATGTTGTATCACGTTCAATGCGCGTGACATCAGGCAGATGTTGAGAAACGTGTAAATTATAACTATTAAAATCGTTTATCTAGTGAAAGATTACACATGATTATAGTATCTAACTAAATCATTGATAGGTACTGATCTATTATTTGGGGTCAAGCGCGAACTATTTGTAAAACTCGTAGGTATTCATTATCCGTCTCTTCACCAAGCGGTTCCAACGGAAGATCAGCGCTGGCTTTACGGCTAGCTAATGCTGAGTTAGGACCGTTTCGCAACAGTTTCTGTGTCTTGTTCTTTTTGTATCTATGAAATGTAATTTTGTATTGTTGCGAATAAATGTCTCTTTATCTCTTTATGTGCATGTAATGATAATTTTATGATAGAAAAAATTACTTTATACCTTGCGGCGCTTCTTCTCCGAAATGATGGTCTCGTCCGAAGCGCTAGATCCACTCCATATTAACGACGTGCAAAACAGCCCTCATGTGGACAATTTACTGAACAAACATTTTAAAATTGAGTATAAATTTGACTTATTTAAAAAAAAGCAAAGCTAGAGGGAGGCCTTAGTCAAAAGCTAAGCTAACCAACCAACTACAAAATTGCTAATTTGTCACTAATTAACCGTTCAAAGCTTTAATAAAACCCTCATATACCAGTGCCCCGGACGTTTCAAAAGAGCACTTCTAAATTAAAATACTTTACTTATAGCTCTAACTAACCGTAGGAAACCTAACGTATTCCACGTTTTCACCCTGTGTATGGGAGCTCATTAAAAAAGTACAGAGGTTGATTTCGCGAGCGACGTAGTTCCGCTACTCGCCGGTAGGGGCGTTCTTTGATGATTAAACATGATACTCGTACACTCCTCCTATACTTCGTTTTTTTTTTAAGATGAAAATAATAACTAATAAAAAATTGAGAAATATTTGTGTATTTTTTTATAATTCTTGTTATTAATTACTTATAGTAGAGACTATTGTTTTTGATTTCTAATTTTTACTTCGTAAAGGGAAAAACCCGTGCAAAATTTTTTTTTTTTATTTATTATATTATTAGGCACGGTACAAAAGTAAATATGTAACAATATTCCCGCAAAACTGTTTTTACAGTTTGTCTGCAGGCAGGAGTCTCTCTCTATTTAGCTAAATAAGTAACAAAATAAATAAGATATGGTTCTAAATATGGTACACACCTGAGTGACAACTGCTTATGAAAGCAGTTGTCATTCAAGTGTCTGTAGTAAATATTTTTTGAGCTCTTTCTTAAACTTAAATTTATTTGGTTCATGACGGATGTTCGCGGGTAGGCTATTTAAGAGGTAAGGCAGTCTTTTATTTAGCGTTCTGTCTCCAAAGTAGTTGGAGACACGGGGAACCTCAAACTTACCCGCGGACACCGACCTAGTAGCATGAGTATGCGCAATGGGTGTAGGGACATGCGCTAGAGTGCCATGGTTGTTAACTGCAAGAAGGTATTTATGTTTTAAGCTTACTGGTAATATTTGACAGATTTTAAATAACTTAGTATAATCTCCTTTACAATTTGTTTTTGTTTTTTTACTAACCATTAATTTTAGGAATCGTAATTGTAATGCCTCTAGTTTGTCTATGTAAGATTTAAATGTGAGTCCATAGCAGTCCAGCGCATAGCCCAACACAGAGTCTACTATCGCATAATACAGACATTTTAATATATTGCTAGGGACCTTATAACTTAAGTGGTAAAATTTACCAAGAAGGGTTCTCAATTTGTTACAAATGTAGCTTATATGTTGGTACCAGGAGAAAGTGGCATCAACTTTTACACCAAGATATGTTACACAGTCTACTATTTGGATAGGTTTACATTCACAATTTTGAAGGTTTTTATGGAAACAAGTAAAGCTATGGGTATACAATAAAGGAGGTGTTTCTGTTCTGTGCATATATGGAGATTGTATAATTATAAGTTTAGTTTTATCTACATTTAAGATTAAGCCATTATCATGAGACCATTTTACAACTGCGTCCATATCTTCTTGAACCAGGCGACACGTTTCGGTAAAGCAGGTTCCGGCGCGTAGGGTGCATAGGTCGTCAGCAAACATGTACGAAGAGCAGTTACGCAGTACTCCGCATAGACTGTTAACATGCATAAGGTAGCATACAGGTCCACACACGGAGCCCTGGGGGACTCCGCAGCGCACCGGCGTGTCGTCGCTCGCGCCGTCACCTATCCTCACGCGGAACGAGCGTGATGTGAGGTAGTCGCGGAACCAGCAGTTCAGCGGCTGCCCCACACCACATTCGTCCATTCCATTTAAAAGGGTACTGGTATCTAGGATATCAAATGCTTTTTTAAAGTCATAAAATATAGCTACTACGAATTGTTTATTTGCTAAATAAGTGTTTATCTCGTTGGTGAAGTTAGATAATAGAGTGTTAGTGCTTTTATTTTTTTGGAAAATGCGGGCACTTATCTCGTCAAACAACGTCAGTAAAATTTGACTTTGCCGTTAAAAAACTGCTGTCTCCAGACATCGGTCGCGATTAGTTTACCAACTAGAAATAATAAGTGTTGGAGTAATAAATTAACGATTTTTGTTTTTTTTTTTCTTTATTTGTGCTGTGAGACCTATCTCCTTGCCAAATTTCAGGATTCTAGGTCTATGGGAAGCATCTATAAATTTTAATTCCCTTGAGGCATAAATGGCCATATCTTTTTTTAACGTTAACTTAGAGTTTGTTATCGTACAGTTTCGAGAGAATGTAGACCTGAGTGGTTTTAATTTCAACTCGATACCTCCCACGCGTTCCCAAGATAAAGGGTCTTGACAAACAGAAGGATGGACGGACGGACAGTAAAATGATCCTATAACGGTTCCGTTTCTTGCTTTTGAGGTTGGGAACCCCAAAAACAAACACAACACAACTTAAATATTGTTTAAGTATTAGTTTAAGTTCAAAGTATTTTAATGTTTTCTGTTTTTTTTTTGTTATATCCGTAGTGAATGTTACAGTTCGGTTTAGTTTTCAGCCTTCCCTCCATCTATAAGTAAATTTTTACAAGTAAATTTTTGCATGTCACTTTTAAATGAATAGTATTTTTGATTGTTGTGCACGCCTGTCATAGGCGTACAAGCTGTAAGACAGAAATGTAAGCTCTATTCATAGTGATTGATATGTATGCTGTTGGTGTGCCTGTTATAAATAAAAAATAAAAATAAATAACTAAGTACAATGTCAAATAAAAGCAGCAAATATAAAATATATGTAAAGTCAAAACCTGCATGTCAAGATCTATATGTATACTCATTCATTAACTATGAGTGAGTACAGTCGATTTTTGTAGAAAAGATTTCTCAGCCAGAGTCAGAATATTTAGTAAGATGCGTTTAAGTTTGGAGTTATTGAAATTTAATTGCTTTGATTTTCTAATTTTGACTTCGTTAAAGGGTGAATTGCAAAAATATTTTACATAGTTATGACTTATGACCCTAATAAAATTGATGTCAATGTTTAATTGAAACGAAATATTTTTCCTTTGTGTTACAAAGATTAACCATACAATTGTATGACTAATTTTCAATTAGCCTTTTACATCAATTAGTTCCTTAACTATGTACAATATTTGGGTTATTCCCATCTTCCAACCTATACAAAGGGTTGGATAGGTTGGAAGATGGGAATAACCCCAATATTTTTGCAATTCACACTAAAGGCGAAAATATGTGCAAAAAACAGTCAGTTAATCTTATCCAAAAAAAATACGAAATACCTATAGTGTAGTTAATATTTTTGTAAGTAAACACTGTACTTATACGTAACTCTATTTGTGACTGGTAGAGAATGGAATTGGAAAATCCAACATCACTACATAGTATAAAACAAAGTCGCTTTTTCTGTCCCTATATCCCTATGTATGCTTAAATCTTTAAAACTACGCAACGGATTTTGATGCGTTTTTTTTTAATTGATAGAGTGATTAAAGAGGAAGGTTTATATGTATAATACTTTAATCCGGAGCGAAGCAAGGGCGGGTCGCTAGTTGTTTAATAAAGTTTAAATTAATAAGCATTTGTTTGCGCTCTCTAACAAATTAACTACTAACGATGAGTGAAGGAGACGGCAGGAAAACATAAACGGCGCCTCAAAGTCTATGCCAGACGAGCGTAGGCGCCGTAATTGGTTTTTACAACTAATGATTATGAGTGAAAAAAACATTTCGCAGCACATTCCCGTGTCGCAATGAATCTTTGTTTTGTTTGCTAATTGTGAAGTTTCCAATTACGATTAGTTTTACGCTAAAGTAACACATTTAAAATTTTAATCTTTTGCTAAAGTTCAAAAAAGGTACATAATTGTCTACGGTTCTTTTTAATACGTTTTTGTAATAGATAATATTAAATTATATATAAACAAAAAAAAAATTGCCATACATAGTGTAATCCATCTAATTTAAGATAAAAAAATATTGTGTAGAAAATGGTTCAAACAGAAAAACTTAGCAATTAGAGGAAAATATATGTTTTCAAATTGCTAAATTTGATGTTATATCTACGTCATTTATTTAAGGAAGTAGATAAGCATTTATTATGATATTTACAGTTAAATATACAGCATGTACCACTAAGTAAATGGTTAAACACGATGATTTTAGCAAGCCAAGAGTTTAATTCATGTAACAACTATAGGCATATTAGACAAATTGTACCAATGACAGTCAGTTCACACCACTTAACAAACTAGAACACCCTGTTTTGTCCCATTCCACACATAGCTACACGCTGTAAGGCCTCACATAACTGGTGCAACCTTGCATGGTAATTTTATTGTTACTTCAAACAAACATAGGGCCTTTAACTCGAAGCGATAAGGTCCATAACACAAGGAAAATTGCCCTTTGAAATTTTACGCGTTTCGTATGCTACCAGCATTCAACACATTCAATGCCAAGCTTTTAATTTCCTAACGAATCTGACCCCGTATCGAGCCCTTGTGCCAATCAAGGTCGTGGCATAATTTCCCCATTTTCCCAGCAATAAAATCACTTGGAAAGTCACTGAACTTGATACTGGCACATCAATCGGAGCTCATATGGGCATATAATAGCCAATCATCATTTAACTTACGACCAGCAACTAAGAGCCTTTTCTTTCTCTTTTGGTGGTATGGAGAGGTAGTAGTAGGTATAGGTTGTGAGAGGTCTGCTTCGTTGGTGCTCGCAAGGTCCTGCGTCTGCGCAAGTTTCGCAAAGATGTTGCAGTGTTGTTCAGACCGCGGTGCGGGAAACACGTGCGAGTGGCTGTGTGCGTTTGTGAACGTTTGAAAGTGATGTGTGGGTACCAAAGGGTTTAAACGGATCGCAAGGTAAGTTGCATAATTTGTGCTAGTTACTGGTTTGTTTTGTTTTGCTTGGTTACGAAAGATCCGGCGCGTGAACATTATTTTTGGTGAGACGAGAGATCTTTTAGTAGTTTTATGCAGTTTTTATAGAGAAGAGTTGAAGAGTTGTTTTGTTTTAAAGGAAATAATTATTAAGGTTAAATTTCATTTTACTGTACCTTTACTGGTAATTCTTATCTTACAAAAGAGCCCTTTTGGGTAAATTTGACCCCTTTAAGATGTTTTGTGCAATTACCCTCTTACACACATAGCTGTTCAAATGTGCAGGTTTCTTCACGATGTTTCTTTACCGTGGTAATGTACTAGAAAAACTCATTGGTACATTTTAGCCGCGGGGGTTACCGGTAATTAGTATAATTTGAATTTAATACTGGACAATGACTTCAACCCACATTAAATGAATTAGCCATTAATTAAGACTCACTTTTAATTAATGTCAGGTGCAGATAAACCCGAATGGTTTCCTAAATTGTATGGTGTTTCAATCGCAAAGTATCGCTGTCCTAAATCGATTAAGGTGAAATTTGGTTCGGGGATAGTATTGTGCCTGGAAGTAACGTACCTAATTTTTAAACAGAACATTGACAAGTTCCTTAGACAATAGTGATAAAGGTAGTGGAGAATATTTCAAGGCAAGTTCTGTTTTTTTTTAACTATAATTATTATTATAATACCACTTCCTTACTTTTGCAATGCAACAACACAATGCCTTTTCTTACCTGTTTAGCATAACGCTTCGACGAAAAAGGTGTTGCTTTTTTAAAATTTGATGATGATGGACAAAGCAATTGGCTAGCATGACACAAAACTCGTATCGTTGCAATTCAAAACATACTGAATACGTCATAATGTAAATAATTTTAGGACACACCACGTGTTTTTTGTTTGTTACATTGCGTAACTTAGAAAACAACAGCAAAATTTTGTTTAAACAATATTAAGCCACAAATAACCACTTCCAAAATTGTAATACATTACATTACGTACCTAGGGCGGTTTAGAAAATTTTGAACTGTTGATAGTTGATTTTCTTCATACATTAGTTTTCTTTTTATTCCTGAGTAAAATTAACGCGTAAAAACAAACTATAACTAGTATAATAAAGAATATATATTTATATTTCTATGTTTATACAATTCACGGGGTTTGGCCCGTGTGGGCTCCGGGTTAGAATAGAGCCACTCCATGTCGTCTCGTGGATGTCGTAAGAGGCGACTCAGGGAATAAGGGCTTGTAGTATTATTAGGCGATGGGCTTGCAACCTGTCACTAATACACTAGTGAACATCTCAGCCTACTTGTGCAAAATGTGGTTACAGAATTATTAACATGTCTTTAGAGTTGTTGGTATTTCTGTAGCTCTGCCTACCCCACTCTGGGAATGAAGGCGTGATGTTATGTATGTATGTACAATTCAAATTCAAACAAACGTAACAAGAATACAAAAAAATTGTAACGGTGCTATTTACTCGTAGTTGTCAATAATCTCATTTGTTTTATGCAATTTTGTAGTTAACTATTAAGCTGAATTGAAAAGTTTGTGACTCTTTTTAAATTTACAGGTTTTTGACAAAACTTTCCTTTTACCCTTGTACAGTCAAGTTCAAAAGTATGTATACACTTTAGTACCTTGTCACTTTAATCGCTTGGATAATTTCATATGGCAGTTTAAACATGACGATAAACAGACAAGGTACTAAAGTGTATACATACTTTTGAACTTGACTGTACAAGTCTGTTAAAGATACCAAAACATAAAATTTGTGCAAATTTTTGTGTAATTTTAAAAACTTGTCAAAATCGACGTAAGCTTGATAATCTATCACGTTTATAATATATACGAATATTATGAATGTGGGAGTAACTCTGTTGGTCTGTTTTTTATGCTTTTACGGATAAGTGCTGAACCGATTTAGATGGTATTTGGTGTGGAGATAGTTTTGAGTGCTAGGGAAGGACATAGGGTACATTTTATGTCGAAAAATTTTACGGTTTCCGAGGGAATAGCGGCAAACGTTTTTTTTCCGCGGACGGAGTCGCGGGATACAAATAGTTTTGCGTACTTTCGCAAACGTAATCTTTATGCATTTTATAAAGGTCTTCTGAATTAATTTAGTAATATCTTCTAAATTAATAAATAAACATAGACACGATGAGATTGCCCTAGTTTACAATTACTATGCTTCGATCGCCAATAAGGTAGAATATTAGAGTGATGTTTAAGGTAAAAAAACGCCACATGGACCACAACTGCCTTAAATATTGGAAATAGCGAATTCTACGCAAAGGAGACCTTATTTAATTTTTGAAAACAAATACTCATTCATGAATTTTTTCAAAACAATAAAATGTTTTTTACGGTCTTTATTTTTGAAAGGTATATGCGTTGTAGATAAAAATGATCATATTAATGTCCCGTTCGATCAGTATCATAAAACACGATTTTACTGTTTTGTCTTTGTTTTGTTTATTAGACCAGTTCAATTCCCGGTTACGGAAGACAAATTAAAAAAAAAACCATGTATGCAGTAATTAGGGTTTTAAAAAAAGTCTCTTTTGCGTAGAATTCACTATTTCCAATATTTAAGGAAGTTACCGTCCATATGGCGTTCGTTTTTCCACTCCATATGAATATAAGCACAGATATTTGTAACTGAAAAGTATTTGTCACCATGTATTTTCATCGTGTCTAATACCCGAAATACGAGCCTATATTGAAACTATATCTTTCTGTATAAGACTGTCACCGCATATTTATTTACATAAATTGAGGACCGAACACGTGGAGCCAAATAAAACCTTGAGAAATTCTACACTATCTACAAACGCAACGATGCGTTATTTATTTGACTTTCGATTCCATTAGCGAAGTGTCAATAAACATGCAGCAAAATCAATCTTGAAGGTCATTGGGGTTTTTTTATGATTAGGAGAAGGCACACGAGCACTCAGGCCACCTGTTGGTAAGTGGAATCTGAGACCCATAGACATTTGAATTCTCAAGACTTATAGTCCTAATACCTCAAATGCGTTGCCAACCCTGAGGACTAAGATGTAATGCCTCTATGCTAGTATGCTATGTCTCTGTGTTACCGTCTTAATGATTTCATCGCCCATTACCAATATTTATACGTATTTACAAAGTGCTGTTGTAGCCTTAGGCAGTGAACACATTAACGCACAAGGAGTCGTCAAAAACAGCATTTGTAAGTGATTCTTCTGACCAGAAACGGACCATCTGTTAAGGAATCGTATGATGTGATATGCTACCGTATGCGGAAGGGTCAATATCAGTTGGCAGTTAGACTGCAGATATGTCTTTTCATTTAGGTACGCGTGTACCTAATTGCTGTTTGTCCTTATAAGCCAAGAGTTATGCGCTAATGAAGTTTCGAGTATTAATTGCGAGGAAATGGATTGATACGTCAGTAGTTTTCCTTTACTTTCGTAAGTCTTTTGTATGTATGTATGTAAACACTTTATTGTACAAAATAAAACAAGAAGATACAAGAAAGTAATGTACAAAGGCGAACTAATCCCTTTAAGGGATCTCTTCCAGCTAACGCTTGAGAGATTGAGAAAAGTGAAAGGTTGTGCATTGAGATGGAAGTGTAAGGTTGCTTGTAATATTATTGCCAAATCTATAGCGACGATATTAGGTAGAGATGTTTTCAACACAGGAACTCTATTCTACTGCGTTATAACGATATCGCAGAACCACATTTTGCAATTAAATTACTCAAAAGTTTACAGTCAACCAATTTGATTCCTAGGACACTATGGACCATTTGAAAGTGACATTGTGAACCAAATCATAAGAAGTGTCCTACGTTTTAGTTGACATCGTCACATTAATATAGTCCATAGTGGTCTAGGAACCAAATTGGATGACTGTACATACAATAAAATAATGTCTCCATATAACAAAATATCATATCTACAATATTTAAGGTACTAGTACTTTCCCTTCATGAAGCATAGCCATTGGAGACTATGTACCTAATTGTAAATATCAATAATTTAGATTAAGAATTTATTTGTTAATTTGTTTATTTTCTTACAAATATTGTTGTTCATTTTCTATCTTTGTACACAGTTACAATGAATAAATACTGGACTTACTTACTTACATAACCTAAGTTTCACAAACATATCATTTGACAACCCGCGTTTAATTCCGAAACTGTTAATAATTCTGGATTTATTTCAAGACCGTCTTGTCGAACCCTAAAGGTTAGGTTAGGTTAGTTTGATACAACTCCTGAAATATTTATAGTTACAGAAAAAAAGCGGGTTGGCGAATGAATAGGTTGCGAAACGATGCATTGTCAAAGATTTGTCGGCGAAATGGCTGAGAACCTTATTCGCCTGCATTAGCTCTTCTGTCGTGGCGTCAATTTTCGACATAATCCTTCTCTAATCTGTCTTCAGGTAGAATAAAAGCTAAATAACTTTTCTTTATAATTATAACTTACAAATATGTCAAACAATAGAAAGCAACAAGTTCCTTAATACAACAAAGCCAAAGCGTAGATCTTCCGGAGAAATGACAAATTGCCTTACGGAAATATTGTGGCGTACCCACAAACAAAACCGCGGAAATAATTAAATACTCATTAAACATTTACTCTTGAACTACCTGGTGGGTTATAAGACATCTTAATCATTCTTATTATGATCACATTACATAAGCCAAAAATGTCCACTTTTGGACTTAGGTCTACTCTAACCCTTACTTATAAACGTGGCATAACCGTGGGGTACCTTATGCCATGCTTTGTCCTTATTTGTAATTGTGACATTTGCATCTGACAGAAAGTGACAAAGCATGGCATAAGCTACCCCATGGTTATTCCACGTTTAATAGTAGGGGGTAAGTAGTCAACTGATTATCGTAACGTTAACCAATGTTAAGAAAAGTTTACATAGGGTTCGCTTATTCTTATTTTGGTCACGAATGGAGACTATAGGGGATGGCCATGTATTTGGTTGCAAACTTCATGCTTCATAAGAAGGCTCTATTCGAGTGCCATCTATCTGGCATATTATCGATTGTCTGACACGTAATTGGCATAACATACTTGGCATAATTATGTTTAGACGAATATGAACATTGCAGAAAGCGTATTTGGTATAATTGACAAGTATCAGAATTTTGTTTGCTCGAAAATTAAATAGTAAGTACCTACAATACAATACAATACAATACTATACTATACTATACTATTGACAAGGTCGACTTTTTTCCGAATATATTGGTTTACCATGTTTACAATTGTGGCGACCTAGCGACATCTAGTGACAACTTGTAATAACCAACACCCCAGCGCCGCCAGCATCAGACAGCGCAACTAAATCTGACAGTGCGCTAGATCGCGCTAACGAAGTTTCATCCGTCGGTTGACTTATATACCACTTCCAACTTCATCCAAATTGACTTTGGTTCCCAGGCATATTATCTCTATCCGCCTGGAGAGAGATCTTTCTATTGTCCTTTCTACAATGATCATATTGCATAATGCATAATACCAACCTAAATACTATTTAAAAAAAAAGCGGCCAAGTGCGAGTCGGACTCGCCCATGAAGGGTTCCGTAGCAGCAAGTAACATAATATAAAAGTTCGTTGTAGCTTTGATCAATGTTTTTATGACGTATTAAAAAAAAACTACTTACTAGATCTCGTTCAAACCAATTTTCGGTGGAAGTTTGCATGGTAATGTACATCATATATTATTTTTACATTTATCATTCCCTTATTTTAGAAGTTACGGGGGGGGGGACACACATTTTTCCACTTTGGAAGCGTCTCTCGCGCAAACTATTCAGTTTAGAAAAAAATTATAATAGAAACCTCAATATCATTTTTGAATACCTATCCATAGATACCCCACACGTATGAGTTTGATGAAAAAAAAATTTTTGAGTTTCAGTTCTAAGTATGGGGAACCCCAAAAATTTATTGTTTTTTTTCTATTTTTGTATGAAAATCTTAATGCGGTTCACCGAATACATCTACTTACCAAGTTTCCACAGTATAGCTCTTATAGTTACGGAATAAAGTGGCTGTGACATACGGACGGACAGACGGACAGACATGACGAATCTATAAGGGTTCCGTTTTTTGCCATTTGGCTACGGAACCCTAAAAAAAGGCAGTTAGCGAGCGAATCGGGTCAGGGCCTCTATTCAGGTGCGTTAAAACGATATCGTGTTTGACACGTTTAAGAATCGTTTATGTCACAGTCGCCATTATTGTAAATGACATAAGAGTTATCAAAACGTTGACAATACGGAAACAGGGCATAAACGATGTTGTTATTACCTTGTAGAATTCCAGCCCAGTTAAGAGTATTAAATACTTGTTTAAAAAATTAACAAAAAATATCGCTACGAAGGATTTTTTACCTAAGTACTGTAAGCCTGGTAGGCTGGTATTCCTAAGCGTAATACTTTACGCACTATTATCTAAGCTACGCAGAATAAAAGTATACTTCTTGCTGGGTTTCCTGAGTTTATTCTTTTAATTATCTTAACGTTTAAATATACATCAGTTCACATGTGAATGCCAACGCGGTCCGTTGGAGACTCTTGAGCGTTCCCCTGAAAACCACCGACGGGCATTCCATATTTCCAAATCCTTTTTTTATACAAAAGATTTCGAGACATTAGGACATAACAAAATAAAAAAAAATTAACAATCAAAGGAGTATGTATTGCTACATCCTTCTTTCATTACATAAAAAGAAGAAGAAGTTTTCTTCTAATTCGCTACTGCCTTTTCCTACTATCCATTATAATTCGGCCACCCAGTACCTCATTTCTTCTAACAAGGATTATCATATTATTATGACCATACGCTATTTGACGACACGCTAGCCTAGTTGGGAGTGACCCTGCCTTCGAAGCTAGGGGTCCTGGGTTCAAATCCCGGTTAGGGCAGATATTTGTGTGATGAGCACGAGTATTTGTTCCTGAGTCTTGGATGTTTTCTATGTATTTAAGTATATATTTCTCTATATAAGTAAGTTTATCGTTGTCTAGTACCCATAGTACAAGTCTAGAGCTTAAATTGGGACTAGGTCAATTTGTGTGACATTGTCCTGTGATTATTTATTTATTTTATTTATACGTCGCTCTCCAGCGGGCATTTTGCGGGTATGTTAGAAGGTACCAATTACAAAAAAAAAATGCGTATACTTACTTAGTATTTTTGAGTATAAACCTACCTTGTATTTAATTAAGGTTCACAAGTATTTTTTTAAATCTTCGAGTTGTCAGCATAAGGTATTTTGTAAGTACCTAAATAGTATTTATTACCTAGTATTTGTAACATGCAATTCCAAGTACCTTAGTAGCTAATGCAGTACGTTAGGTAGGTCTATGGCTAGCCGAACTAGTCGAGTATACTGACGCCATTCATTTTTAAATAAAACAAGTATATACATACATACATAACGTCACGCCTTTATTCCCAGAGAGGGGTAGGCAGAGCAACAGAATACCAACAACTCTAAGCTTGTTGATAATTCTGTTACCACATTTTGCATAGTCAGGCTAAGATGTTTACCAGTGTATTAGTGACAGGTTGCAAGCCAATCGCCTAACAGTACTACAAGCCTTTATTCCCTACAAGTATATAAGATTGATCAATATATAATTTTGGGTTTAACCACTTAATTAGGTACATTATATATATAATAATAATTTATTTATTTATTCAGACATTTTCATCCATTATGTTAGTATGTATGACATAACTTACGCACTAAAAGTTAAAATTGATAAAATAATAATTAAATATTAAATATTAAATAAAATTAAAATTAGATAAGAAATGTCATTAGCTATTAATAAAAATCAGAATATAAACTAATGTAACAACCACAACACTGAAATAAACTAAATGACACGTTTGAAAGGAGGCACTGGAGCGTGCAACGCCAGCCAGTGCCTCATGAAGGGCCCGTCCAGCCGCTCGGCAACGATCGCCAGGAGGCTGCGAATATATTTTGTTTAATAACTTATTCGTTCCGTAATAGTAAAATTAATTCAAAAAGGCATTATGTAGGCAAATTGAAATTAAATTTATTTTGATATTACATTCTTATGACAATGCGGGTTTAAATAATAAGTAAGTTGTACAGTCAAGTTCAAAAGTATGTATACACTTTAGTACCTTGTCTATTTAACGTCATGTTTAAACTGCCATATGAAATTATCCAAGCGATTAAAGTGACAAGGTACTAAAGTGTATACATACTTTTGAACTTGACTGTACTTACTAATACTATGTACGATACGCGTAAATTAAAATTATTTTTGTGATCTTTACCAAATGACGTGCCCGCAAAATGACCGCTGAAGTTCGACGCAGGGATCGTTACCGGTATTCTGACTACCGGTTTTAAATGAGGTATAACCGGTAATAATTGCATTTCGCTATTTATACCGCTAAAGCTCTGATGTCCGATCCTTTAATTTAGCCAATTGAGAACAATACCTCTATTTGATACTTTACCTCTTAAAACTATTAGCAGTAATACCTGTTAGTGTCAATATTCTCGTTTATGTATATGTAAATGTTTTCGGTGCTCTTACAAAAAACTTAGACTCACGTTAGACAAGTCTGAAATTGCAGTTAATTACAGTCTAATTCACATCACATTTATCAGGTGCAATAAATAGCGGTATTGGATACAGGTATTTAATACTGTAAATAGTTTATACATAGCGATAAAAACAAAAGCGGAATGACAACAATACCTCTAATTTGAATATAGGTATTATTTTTTAGCGGTAATAATTTGACAATGTAGATACAGGTATTGAATAAAACCGGTTTTACAATCCCTGGTTCGTATGCATTTATGGCTTATAAAAATCCAGTACGTGCAAATGTCAAATGACGGTTACTAGAAATAGGATTTTTACAGAACAAGTCAGTTTATGCCCACTACAGTTAAGGTAATCAGGATGAACTGATTACCTCGTCTTGTTAAAGGTGTAAAGTTATCCTTCAAAAATTAAGTGGACAATTGCATGTGACCAGACTCCATTTGACATTGACAAATTAATTTACAGCCGCTCTTTAGGCTGCGGAGTAGAGATGGACGGCGGGTAAATACCCAATCTACCCACCCAGGTATTTACCCGGTAAATACCCATCTACCCGGTATTTACCCGTATCTACCCGAATTGTCGGGTAGATATTTTTATTACTGGTGTATTGTTTCGGGATTGAAATAAAAGTTTATTGTAAGTTTTATTATATAATTCAGAGCTAAAGTAATCAACATTGGATATTTTTGGCATAATCACCTACCAGAATTACAAATTTGTGTTCGCTATACTCTGCCATGATCTTTAATATTTCTTGCGATATGTATTCTCCCGTATGACGGTTGTCTTTAGTATCTAAGCTCAGAAACTAAAAAGTTTATATTTCCCTCATTTTTAACGCTACTCCATCCATCACATTGAAGATGTAGTTGACTCTGCATTTCAAATTCGTTACTGAAGTTTTTATGCATGTCTTTGTGAATTTCATCTAAGTATTTGGTTGACACTGTTTTTCTCGATGGTAATTTATAGAGCGGTTGTAGTAATTTTAATTTAGTTGATGGAATTTAGTGTGCATTGTCTCAACAGGTAAAGGGAGAGGGGACCGGTCCTAAGATAGAGGGAGATAAAGTTATTTCTGTTTCACTTTGACTGTTTATTGCATTGCACACTTTTCTTTAAAGAAACAAATAGTGTTTAAAACTTAATACGTGTGTTGAATGTTTCATAAAAATTAAAGATTCGATAAAAAAGTACCATCTAAATGAAAATCTTATAGGTACAATGGAAATTATAATAATTAAATCGTAATGTTGATCAAATTTATTAAAATAATCAGCATTTAAGTTGGTAAACAATACAACTCATAGTTAATAGAGGCAAGAATAAATACCCGCGTATCCACCTGTGGGTAGGTAAATATCGGGTATTTACCGGGTAAATACCCAGTAGCGGGTAAATACCCGGGTAGATGCCCATCTCTACTGCGGAGCGGTGTGCAAGGAAAAATCCACCAATAGCAGAGCTGCGCTAAGCGAGGCTAGGAATTCTATTGGTGGATTTTTTCCTCGCACACCGCTCTGCTGGAAATGCAGCCTTAGCTGACTGCCAAAGGAGCTTAATATTTTTTATCCTACTAATATTATAAATGCAAAAGTTTGTGTGTTTTTTTACTCTTTCATGTTGCAAAGGCTGGATGGATTTGGATGAAATTTAGAATGGAGATAGCTTTTACCCTGGATTAACACAGGCTCATCCTGGAAAATTTACGTTTCCAAGGGATAACGATAATCGAAATCTACGCGGACGAAGTCTGAAGTAGAAGTAGCATATTTCTTCAATCAGGGTATATGCTATCTCTATTCCAAACTTCATCCAAATCCGTCTAGCCATTTCAGCATCAGCGTAGCACAACGGAAACGTGCTACGAAAATTAACCATAGAGTATGGATACATTCGTTGTTTGTATGGTTAACTACGCATAAATATGGTCTATCTTTTTCGTCCTTACCCATTTACTTGATAGTAACGGCAGACAAGTTATAAACAACACGATAACATAGGGGCTGATTCTCTCAACACAGCGCTGCGTCGATCTCAAAGGTGAAGTTTTATCTGGCAAGTTTAAGAAGTCCCGGAACTTAAACTTGCCGGATAAAACTTCACCTTTGAGATCGACGCAGCGCTGTGTTGAGAGATTTACCCCTATGTGACAAACCAGGAAGGCTTTACCGAACAGAATCGAGCGCCAGTACAGGAGGACTTAATGAGTATTTACAAATTGATAGCGTGAGTTCACGGAACTTGTTAAACATTTACTTAGTGGAGTATATCAATACCGTTCAAGTAACAATATCTTGAGTTGGTTTGTTTTGAAGGGTTCCAATTATTTTAGTAATTTATTGTAAACATTAACACTCAATTGCAGAAGTTCTAATGTTATTTACTAACTTTAACAGCGATTGCAAAATAATAAGAGTGATTTTGAATCTTCGGATTTGAAAAACCATCAAGGGTTGGCTGGTAGAGATCCCCGAAAGGAATAAGTTCGCTTATACAATAACATCACGCCTTCATTCCCAGAGTGGGGAAGGCAGAGCTACAGAAATACCAACAAATCTAATAAGACTTCTTTGTAATTCTGTAACCACATTTTGCACAATTAGGCCAAAGTAAATCTACTCAATGGTAGACTGGTGGACAGGTAGAGAATGCTTTACGGCATTAATTTCGCCTTTTGTATATTAATTGTATTCTTTTGTGCAATAAAGATTAAATAAATAAATAAATAAAGTTTATTAGTAACAAACAGTTTACAACAAAAAAAACGACCTTGTTAATCTTAACCTAATTAATCTAATTATATACACTTCAAGTATACTATTACTAGCATAGAGGCATTCCAAGTTAGTCCTCAGGGTTGGCAACGCATTTGAGATCTTGGGATTATAGTCTTGAGAATTCAAATGTCTATGGGTCTCAGATTCCACTTACCATCAGGTAGCCTGACTGCTCCTGTGCCTTCTCCTTTAACATAAAAAAATAAAAACATAAAAAAGTAAGTAATGAATACTTTTTTTTCACTTCCGTTTATGTAGATTCAATAGAAACATCCAGTGCCCAACGATTCCATTCCCTCACAAAATTGACGCCACATCGGGTCCCTAAATTGTTTATAAAAGCTGTTGTTGAAAAATCTAATAACAATCGTGACAAGGACTCCGGCTTACGCACTTCCATTAAAAAACGGTTAATTTTCCTTAAGACATACAATTCCGATGGAATAAGGCTTCGATTTCTTTTCTTGGTCACGTTCCGTTCTTGACATTTCAATCAAGGTTGCTGACTCAGTTGTGGGTAATATTGGCATTAAAACAATACCGGTTTTTCGGAAACTTAACGCATTTTTTTTCAGCGATGAGACACTATGAGTCATGTTTTATTTGTAAACTAGCGACCCGCCCTCGCTTCGCTCCGGATTAAAGTATTATACATATAAACCTTTTTCTTCAATCACTCTATCTATTAAAAAAAAACGCATCAAAATCAGTTGCGTAGTTTTAAAGATTTAAGCATACATAGGGATATAGGGACAGAAAAAGCGACTTTGTTTTATACTATGTAGTGACTATGGATGTAATGTATTGAAATGGTTCTTTTGTTCAATGGAACGAGCTGAACAAATTGGGTGTCATTAGATTCCACAAGGACCGATCTCACGGCTTCTGTGTCCATTGACTTCTGGCAATCTTAACCAGGTCATCGTCCATCCTGTGGGGAGCCAGCGCACGTTCTAAATCTAGATTAAATAATTGAATAAATTGTAAAAGTGATACGTAGCACTTTCGTCTTGACTGTTGGTAAAGTATAGTGATTTCAATCCTTGACGTCCCGCGCTGCTTCTTTATTTTTCATACTCAATCAATGACGCAATGTAATGTAATGTCAATTTGACTTGGGCTCATTCTAAGTAAAACCATATTGTTAATGACATGTTGTAGTGTTTCTGACTTGGCTGCCATGTCTGTCAAGGAAATAAGAGCCTATTATAACGTTGCCAATACTGCAGTTAATGGATAATGCAGTTAGCCAAGTTGGTAGTGACTCTGCCTACAAAGCTTGCGGTCCTAGGTTTGAATCCCGGTCAGGAAAAATATTTGTGATGAGCGCGAATATTTGCTTCTGAGTCTTGGGTGTTTTCTAGTATTTATTTGTCTATAGTAAGTATGTTTATCGTTGTCTAGTACTCATAGTACAAGTCTAGAGCTTAGTTTGGGACTAGGTAAATTTGTGTGAGATTGTTCCGTGACATTTATTTATAGATTTAGTATAGTTTTATCGAGTGGAATAGAGCTTCTAGAGGGTTGTGCTGTCGTGGATGGAAAACACATTAAACCTAAAACTGCTTATATCTTGGATGCTCCAATATTGTAATAAATACGTTCTGATTTGTTTTTCAAAATTCCATTGCAGTAAAGAAACCAAGAACAAAAAAACGAAAACGTCCAAAACAAATTTGCTAACGTAATGTCAAATAAAAGGAAAGTTTGTCAGTATCATAGAAAATGTCTTAGTTATTATTACAGCTATAATATTCTTCTTAAGTAATCAAAAGCCTTGAAACATAGCCAGTTGTATAATTTGAATCTCATTAAAGTGTCGTTTTTACTAACACCGTAACGTATAAAAGTGGCTTTGAATCTATTTCACTTTAAAATTCCATGATTTATGTTTTAATTTACAATATAGTTTCAAAATTCAGTACAAGACTTATTAATAAACTTATTATTAATGTATTAATACTTTCATCTTCTAATTGATATTGTATCCCTAGGAATTTAATAAGAAGTCAAGATAAACAATTTGCATCTTACTTGTTCTGAAGAGTTTCCATAGCCTCTATTTTCGTATCAATTTAATGGTAAACTAAATTGCTCTTGACTTTAATAACATTATCTTAAATTCTCGTGATCGGATTTATTATAATCAATATAACACAATACAATTCAAATATACTCTTTAACTGAACACCAAAAAACAGAACGTGGAACATTTTAATTACGGGTATACAACAGGAGGTCTTTCCGTTAAATAGCAATATCTTTCAGACAACCTTGGACAGAGAAATATCACACAAGGACACAAATACATGGCAGGCGGTGTAAACTAATTTCTATATACATATTCAATATTAGCGATTGACGAAAGACCCTTAAAAAAAACAGATTTATTATACGGCCGCTTGTTTTAATTATAATAAATAACGCTTTATTTGCTTAGGAAATATGATCCTTAATTCCTTTTACGGTGAGAAGTATCTCTTCTCCACGATAAGACGTTTTCCTGCCTATGACGGAAATCAAATTTATGATTGATGTTTATGGGTCTGACTGATGGATCATATTTATATCAAAATGATACTCTCAGGCAAGAAGGAAGAGATTCTCAAGTCGTCTGATTTTTGTTAATGTACGTCAATTCATTTTCGCGAATTATCATTCGATTGTTTTGTTTTTTTTTTTATGTTAAGATTTTATAACCAAATGAAGGATGACTAAGGATCAGAAATTCAGTACGATATTTACCTAAAATTGGCAAAACTTAGGCAAATATAGAGGCGGCTTCATAATTAGGTAGGTAAATTATTTTAAAAATAATATGTTCTGGAATTCCGGGATTTCATGAAACGATGCGACGGTTATTAAAAACCTAAAAACCGTTTGAAAAAGCAAAAAAAAACTTCTTTTAAAATGATAGGTCAGTCCAACTGAATTCGGCTTTTGGTTAAGAAATAGTGGGACGCCGATTTCAGTTGGACTGTCCTTTTTATTACCTATCATTTTAAAACAAGTTATTTCTTGCTTTTTGAAGAAGGTTCTTAATTCTTTAAGACATTTATTTTACTTCATACCTTCTAGTGATCATTATTATAATAGTGTTATGTCGTCCAGGTATATTTATTCCTATAATATTTAAGGAGTTATCTCAATTCCTCACGGATCCTCTCATCAGATACCAACTTGGTGGCAATGGGACTACTTCGGGAGTACATCTTATAAAAAAAAAGGTTTTTCAAAATCTATCCACAATTGATGGAGTAATAGCGTTACAAACACACAAAAAAAAAACAAAAAGTCGAATTGATAACCTCCTCCCTTTTTGAAGTCGAATAAAAAATCACAAATATGTTTAGCTTATGGGTACATACCCTATGATTATTTTTGTAACTTCATAACATACGTTGCTAATGGTATTCTATACTTCCGCATGGAAAATAACTTCAAATCAATACGCAATAAAGCGAATATAAATACTTAAATATGCATTGTGGAGGCCTAGTCACTAAACTTAGAAGTGCCAGGAATTTTATTAGATAAATTTAATTGCCCGTGTGGTTTTCGGGTTAGAATAGTGCCACTCCATGTCGTCTCGTGGATATCGTAAGAGGCGACTAAGGGAATAAGGGCTTGTAGTATTATTAGGCGATGGGCTTGCAACCTGTCACTAATACACTAGTAAACATCTCAGCCTACTTGTGCAAAATGTGGTTACAGAATTATTAACATGTCTTTAGAGTTGTTGGTATTTCTATAGCTCTGCCTACCCCACTCTGGGAATGAAGGCGTGATGTTATGTTTGTTTTGTTTGTTTGTTGAAATTTAATTGAGGCTGATTCTATGCCGCTCAAGCCTTCTTTAGGCAATAATCGTACTGAATTTCCGATCGGTGACAACACAGTCAACTCAGTGTCCTATTCATTTAACAAGGGGCCATATAGTCACGTTTGTAGCGGGTAATACATTGGTTAGTAGTGTGACCATGTGCAAGGTCCATTCGAATCACTACAACCACCTTATCCTTTGACCTACAGCCAAGCAGCAGTGTTCGATAAGACAACCAGTCAAATAACTAGCATAAAGGCATTCCATCTTAGTCATAAGGATTATCTTAGGATTGCAGTCTTGAGATTATATATAGTCTTGAGAATTACAAATGTCAATGGATCACCGATCTCACTTACAATATTGCTGGTTCACCCCATACATTGGTAAAACATTAGCTCTTTAAAGCACCGACGGGTTTGTTCTAATACACTCGCTCTCATGCGGTGTTCACGTGACCAAACTTGTAACTTATATTGGACTGTACAACTTATAAAGAATAAGCATGATCCTTTTACTGAAATATAACAAAATAGGTTTACATTCATCTGTCATAACTTTTTTTGGCATGCGAATGCTAGACTTGTAACTGAAAATACCAAAATCGTTATACCGACGCCTTTAATATTAAAGGAGTTCTCTCAGTTCTTCACAGATCCCCACATCAAATACCAAATTCGTAACAATGGGGCCATCTATACAACAATTACTTTCTCAAATTTTGTATTCTGGTATAAAATTATGAGAATTTTGCAAAGTTAAACCGTAAGCGTCACCTACTTTTTACCCGAATACGGCGAAGCAAAGGAAGGGTAATGATTACACTCCCTATGTATACAAGATGTCTCTGACTATGGGGCTTTGATTAGTTATCGATTCTACTCCTCAAAAGGAACTACTTTAAAAAAATTAACACTATTTAAGTTTAGTGTAAACGACAAACAAACACACAAAGCTCCAAACTTGTTTCGTTTTTTTTTGCGGTCTAGTTGTAGTTTTTTTCCAAGTGGTACGAGTATGTCTGCTCGTTAGCCTTGTCCGAACTATAAAAAAGTGGAAGCAAAGAATAATTTAAACTATTTATAGAAGCCTAATTATTAAGTCGAACTTACACTAATAACATAACATGTATTTGAAAAAAACACTCAAACTCAACTCAACAGGGCCTCTATATTAGATTCAGAAAAACTATAGTTACTGCGCATTAGGTACGTTAACATCATATTCGCAAAACATGACATTCGCAAAACACAGTGTTCGCAAAATATTAAATTCGCAAAACATTACATACGCAAAACATTATCTTCGCAAAACATGACATTCGCAAAACACGATATTCGCACAATATCTTTATTAACATGACATCAATTAGACAGCGTCGACGGAGCTCCGCGGTAACTCCTATTTCTGGGTGGTTTGGCCCTCCAGGCCTACTGTAAAACTACCATACCTAAACCTACCTACGATTCTATCACCTAACTCAAGTATTTGCAAATGTCATGTCTTGCAAAAATCATGTTTTGCAAATATCATGTATTGGGGATATGATAATCTGCGACGTACAGGCTACTGCAACGGGGCGAGGGGTGATTCTCTCAACACAGGGCTGTGTTGATCTCAAAGGTGAAGTTTTATCCGGCAAGTTTAAGAAGTCCCGTCGGAGCCTATAAAACACATTTTAGCGCGTGCAGGCAGGTGAGTCGAGTTCAGTGCCATAAAGCTGCCTAATTAAGGAGGCACGCGCTAAAATGTGTTTTGTACGCTCCGACGGGACATCTTAAACTTGCCGGATAAAACTTCACCTCTGAGATCGACGCAGCGCTGTGTTGAGGGAATCACCCGCTGCATTTAGGGTTAATACCTACTTAGAACAAATAGACGATATTAAAGGGAATGCCTGCCCGCATTGGAATGCCAGCCAGAATAACCCAACAGGTGGGCCCAACAGGTGGGCATGGAAATAAAATGCTGCAGAAAAAGATGAAGTGAAGGGGAAAATTTAAGAACACGTTCTTTTATTATTAAAATGACTATAACATTAGATAACATTAATAGCGGGTGAAAAATGAACACAGTTCTTCTGCCTGTGGCGTCACACGGTTAAAAATACTATCATTTGTCTAGAAATTATTATTGGTAAGGATAACTTACTAGACGGAGCAGTAATAATCAGATAGTTAAAACATTTACCCATTGTGTGATATTTATGTGGAGTGGCGATAATTGGAAACACTTTAATTCAAAAATACTATATAATTATTTAAAAAAAATAGCAAACACGTTTATCGTATTAATAGCTAGCTAGTTTAGTGGTGGTAGGACCCTGTGCAGGGTCCGTCCGGATAGCTACCACCATCTTATCCATTAACCACCCACCAAGCAACAGTGTTCGCATTGTTGTGTTCCGGTGTGGGGATAAGACAACCGGTGAAATTACTAGCATAGAGGCATTCCATCTTACTCCTCAGGGTCTTAGGATTATCTTGAGAATTCAAATGTCTATGGGTCTCAGATTCCACTTACCATCAGGTGGCCTGAGAGCTCGTGTGCCTTCTCCTTAACATAAAAAAGCTCCGATCTCAATCCCCGCCATTTTTTTCCAAATCCGCAGTCACGCATTCGCTCTCTCTTCCACCTCGACCATACTTCTTCTTGCTCTGTCACTCATACAGTCATTCTTACGTTCCCTTCCACTCATCCTACATTTATGTACGTACCTACGCGCAATCAAACAGGCTCTTTATTCAATTTGGTAAAACTATAATTGCCATTGACATGTGTAATTGTATTATTTTCAAATAACTAACCGCCATTAAATTCAAGTAAATAAAAGCTGTCGTAACGTTGATACTAAGACAACATGGCAGAGGCAATATGGGTTTACCGAGTTAAATAATAGAGGCTCTGACATGGTACAAAAAGCAATAGAGCAAAAACAAGGTAGAATGTCTTACTGAAGAGGATTGTGAAGCGATGCCTAAATAGCTGTGAAAAGTAATCCATACAAATATAGCTCCGGGCGATAACGTTTTCACCCCCTAAATCTAATCGGATTTCCACGATTTTTGAATACGTTGTAGATAATTATTATGGAAAACTAGGTTTGTAAGTGTAATTTTCTGGCTAAGTCCATACCCGCAAAAACGACATCAGGACTGCTTTACACCTATCATATAAAAACATAACTTATATGCACACAAGCTTTTAACTATTGACCTCAGGAGAGACAACTTTTGTTTTTAAGAATGTGTATGACCCACGTAGATTTTTGCCACGGACAACGTTTAAGAGGAGCAAAACGTTATCGCATTTTGTATGGTTAAGTTATCGTAGTGTTATTTCTGTTACAGCCAAAGTTATGTTAGCAAGATGAACTAAGAATAGTGATGAATGATAAAACACATGCAAATGTCACATATTTGGTTTTATGACCATTTTATTACCTGTTTTGTATGCTATCAAATCAACTACGAGTCTAAGATGCTATTAAAAATTATATTAGCCAGATGCCTAGTTGCACAAGATCTCCGAGATATTATTCGCGATTTATTTGGGATTACTGGACTATTTGTGGTTACCTTTACTTGTCTTGCGGTTTTCTTTTTGTTTTGCTTAGTTTAGTTTAGTGTCTATTTATTCAATCTGCCGTGGTCCTACTAGATGGTTCCAACGGAAACCCAACATAACACTGAGTAGGAACCATTTCATGACAACTGGCTTTTTATTAGTATTTTGTTCCTTTTTGTTTGTATGTTTGTCCAGAATAAAAGTTTATACTTTCTTTCTTTCTTGTGCAGGCTCCATCCAGATTACTGCCACAATCAAAATTTTATAACTTACCGCTAATCAGCTGTTTCGCATGTGTTCCTGTGAGGGTAAGACAACTAGTGTAATGACTATCAAAGAGACATTCCATCTCATTTCACAGGCAAGGCAACGTATTGCGTTCTTAGGCTTACTGTCTTGAAATTATAGTCTTGAGAATGCATATGTCTTCGGATTTCGGATCACTTTATCAGTTGGCCTGTGTGCTTTTCTTTGGTATAAAAATAATAAGAATAGTCAAGTGCTTGTCATTTCGATGACGTCACCATCCCACATGCGAGATTCTCGTGAAGGCTGTAAAGGACTCAGCAAGCACGTTGACTTGGTTCACAAGGTTATTGCCATGTGGGATGTTCATTCGACAATCATTGTCCCAATAGTAGTTTTGGCGAACGGTCTTACAGCAACTCTTTGCTTTTGTTGTTGGTTGCGACTCTTCACAACCAACAACTTAAGAGACTTTCGCTATCTGGCTAGATCGAGGGTCAGAGAGAAAACCTCCTCACAATACGTGTCGTGTCGTGAGTAGTGATTTCTGTATCTCAGGTGTGATTTTTGAATGTCACCGACGAAAAATTACATACTTGAAAATTAATTTATGCAGCCATTTTATCAACGAGCGGGCCCGTAGACGTGACGTGTCGTGAGTACTAATTTCTGTATATCAGGTGTGATTTTTTAATTTTTCGTCGGTGACATTCAAAAATCACACCTGAGATACAGAAATCAGTACTCACGACACGACACGTATTGTGAGGAGGTTTTCTCTCTGCAGCACTAACCACCGGTAGCTTGAGCCCGGCCCCGCTGCTGGCGGCACCCATAGGTTAGGTTCTTTATAATGTTTTTTATTTGTGTTCGCTCTGTTATATTACTTTTATATTTTAATATTTATAGTTTCTCAAAGAAGAATGATTAAATCTTAGAATAATAATGAACGTTAAATCTTACTGCTGTCTACAACGGGATAAGCGGTAAACTGCCAGCAGTGGGCAGCTGGTGAAGGTGAAACATTGATCATAAGGCCGTATTAATAAACAGATATGAAATAAGAGACCGTCTCAAGATGCGTCATGAATTACGGATTTTAATGACTTATTTGTTTATTTTAACACCTATTGTAACGGGCATTTTATTTAAGATTAATGTTATTGAATGCTGATATGTTTAAGAGTATTGTAATGGTATAGAGAAGACAAACGAGATCACAGATTACCTGATGGTAAAGGAGATTGAGATGCATGGCCATATTCATATTTAAGACTTCAATCTTAAATCTGAAATCCTAGGATCGCATATGCATTGCCAACCTTGAGGACTAAGATAGGCAGCCTCTTCTTAATTCAACCGGTTGTCATATGGTTATGCCGGAACAATGCGAACACTTCTGCTTGGTGGAAGGAAGTAATAAGATAGTAGTCTTTTTTATCTTGTAAAGTTCTGGACACACACTATGTTAGCAATTTTAGACAATCTTCAAATTGTTTAGGATTGACATAAGCTGATGACAGATCGCTTCGACCGCTATGTCGACTCCATACGTTTAATCAATAGAAAATAGAAACGTTAGCAGCGTTTGCATCTTGGCAGTGAATAACAATTTTCCATTTCACCGCCGATTTAATTCCATCTCCAGAATTCATTTGCGAAGTGCTGCCTCTACTCGCATTAAATCCATAAATTGGACTGAATTAAAATGCAACGTATTTTTCACATGAGAGTTCCAACAATAACATTTTCTGTAACTTTGTCTGCGTACAGTTTAAATGTTGGTGTATAAAATTTGTTGCAGTCAGGAACACTTATCTACATTAAGTAAAAATATAAAGAAGATAAAAATGATTTATGCAGTAAGTAGGTCGCACTGGCAGTTTTACACATCAAAATTCTACTGGCACTTCCCAAGACAAGACCATTGCTAAGAAAAAACGCTGCAAGAAACTCAAGACAGTTTTTTTATTGCATAGGATAATGATAGAACATAAACCTAGCATTAGATAAAACGATGAATATAAAATAAAAATATCACGCGTGCTTAAGCACAAAAACGTGTCGACAATTCTAATAATCACAAGAACAAATAAATAAAATAATAATACGTCTATAATAATATCGGGGAAACAATCCTACACAAATTGACCTAGTCCCAAACCAAGCTCTAGGCCTGTACTACACATACTTAAATAGAGAAATACATACTTAAATACATAGAAAACATCTAAGACTCAGGAATAAATATTCGCGCTCATCACACAAATATCACATAAAAGTTCGTGTTCTGTTTTTATTTTTTAATTTTTGGTGTTCAATAAAGAGTATTTGTATTGTATTGTATTGTATATCTGCCTTTACCGGGATTTGAACCCAGGACCGCTGTTTTCGGAGGTAGGGTCACTCCCAACAAGGCCAACGTGTCATCATATTTATTCTTACCCATGAGCCCATAACGGTCAAACCACGATTTTTTTTAGTGGGAATTTGTATCTACTACCAAGGAAATAAAGTTCCGTTTTATTTCTCTTAAATGCCATTTTCAAATTTGAAACAAATAAAAATAAACTTTATGATCATTAACATTTAGTTTAAATTAAATTGCCTTGATTATGTACCTCCTATGTTTTACAAGGATATAAGATTAAGGTGCGTGTCTATGTATCTATCCTTCCAAACGGATATTATCAATTCGCACCCTATTTCTCAGATACTTAATCGGAGGCTTATAAGCGAGATTTCAGATACAATTGGGCAATTAAAGAAAAGTAATTGGGCTTCTTAAGACAAAATATCATCACTGAATGGTTTCGTCTTTATTTCGAGGGATTTAATACATTTAATTGTTATAGAGGGTCCTTTTATTGAACAGGTTACCTTGGAAACCCTAATTCGATTTAAAGTACCCATACAATTTGACTAACAAGGTAAAGAAGCTATTAAATTAATACAGTGGCTAAGCTTCACTTTAGTTTCAAAAAATTATATGAACATTTTACTAATGGTATTTTTTCTCATTTAGATTACATTCAGAACCGGCCAAGAACATGTCGGACGATTAGTACTGTCACTTTGGTGACCAAAAAGGCGGCTAACTGAAAAGTTTTATAACAGTTATGAAAATTGGTAAAATCGGCTTTTCCCGCCGTATTGAAAAAGTGGCGCCCTTTTAACATTTGCTCTTTTTTATGAACTACATGCTGTGAGGAGTTCAAGGACATAGTAGAACTATAACATTTTGACTATGGAACTCTAAAAATGCAGTCCAATCATGGCATTATATAGTTATTTTAATCTTGTGACCTTATTTCGCGTTGACGTAACTCTCTCTTTTGGGCGTAAAAACCGCGTTTTTATCATCTAAATGTGGAAGTGGAAGTTAAGTAAGACCCGTACCAAAAAGTTTTTTTACATACCATATTCACGATAACAATAAAACTGTTACTAATAGTAAAGATATTTTATTTTAGTTGTAAGGAGTAATTGTGCCTATTTACAATAAATATACACATTTTATGGTTTGAGAGTTTGGCGGCTGAAGCAGCGATTTTTTTTCTTTAAGCCCGCCAATAAGTTTTGCACAGTGGTTTCAGAGACTTTGCTGACATGCTTTTTCCATTTCTTTTTAAAATCTTCCTCTGATATTGCTGGAGCACAGTTTTTACGTAATCCGCTTTTACTAACGCCCAATACCGCTCAATGGGTCGTAGTTGGGGGCAGTTAGGGGGGTTCATTTCTTTCTGCACATATTGCACATTATTCAAAGCAAGACACTCCTGTGTTGCTTTGGCATAGTGTGAAGTAGCCAGATCGGGCCAAACAACACATTCCCTTCATGTTTCCTTATAAATGGTAATTAAAACCCTTTTATACATTTTTGACGATAAATATCACCATATGTTCCCTTTCGTTACAAATGACCCCGTGCGTTTCCCACAGGATCATATTGCTTGCCAGATCTAACTGTGGCACGATTCATATTTACTCTCTTTCCGACCGACGCAAAAGTGGAATTAGGATTTTCCAGGTAAATTCGAAGAACATTTTCTCTTCGAGTTATTTTATCGTCCCGCATTTTAGATAAAAGCGATATTTTTCCGGAGATAATTGTGTCGATTGAAAGTTCAAAATGACAGAAACGGAGTCATAAAATAAAAAATATAAAAACGATTACTTACAGGTACCATATCATGTGCAGAGTTTGTAAAAAAACTTTTCGGTACAGGCCTTAAGTAATAATAGTATAAACGGTATATTTTTTATGAATCAGGTACTGTTCAAATGCCATTTTTTAGAGTACCTACTTACTGTGTGTATGGTAACATGCCTCACTGATATCAAACCGATTAAATAAGATTTATTATGTTTGCAACGAGGCAATAAGACGAGAGATAGTAAGTACATAGCAGATCCTCGCAGGACTAATAAGGTCATGGATATCGAAAATATAAAACGAGCCAAAAATGGCGAGTTAAACACGAAGAAACATGACAATATGTAAAAACACGAAAAATAAATACGTTGTTTCAGTATAATTGTATTAACACTATAAACTAAATGGTGATATTTATTTAAACCATTTATATATCTACTTACTGCCCAAAATATACGGTTGAAAACTTGAAATATTCCACTGACTGGCTTGGACAACGCACAGCCGAAACAGCGGGACCAAGGGACTTGACATTTGGTGGGAATATTCCTTTGATATCCTAGGGGTGCACTAAGAAGGGATTTGTAGAAATTCACTCCTTAAGGGATTAAAACTGGGGTAGTATCGGGAAACTAATTCTACGCTTACAAAGTCGCGGGATTATCTACGACTAATATTATAAAGCTGAAGAATTTGTTTGTTTGCTTGAACGCGCTAATCTCAGGAACTACCGAACCGATTTGAAAAATTATTTCTGTGTTAGATAGCCCATTTATCGAGGAAGGCTATAGGCTACTTATATTATAATATTATAAAGAGGAAAGATCTGTATGTATGTAAAGAATAAAATCAAAATACGGGACCGATTTCGAAACATCTTTCATCATTAGAATGCTACATTATCACAGAGTAACATAGACTATGTTTTATTTTTCTACGCGACGTTAATATATATTTTGGTCAAACATTCATATTTATGATTCTCCTTTTCCTAAGCTCATATAATAACTTAAATCAACTTTACTCTAAAAGGGCATTCTAAGCATAAGTCCTTGATCCCTCCGCCATTCTCTTGGCACACCTAGCATTATTGCAAAATAGCTTAACTATTCAAACGACTTTGCTGTTGTACTGTATATTGTACTAGCTGTTACCCGCGACTCCATTGCATAGAAGTCGTTTATCGGTATTTCCGCGGGATCTGACCTATTTTGCCCTGTGTCCTATTCCAAGTACCTAACCTATACGTGTGCAAAGTTTCATGCATGGCAATAAATTAGTGATTTTCGAAAATCGCCAAAATGATTATAGGATTGACGTAATCTGATCACTGATCACCAATAGCGTCAAACGCTTATATTAACTGCATACATTCCTAGTCCATAGAATACGGAAACGTTAGCAACGCCTGCATCTTAGCTACTCTATCAGTTGACCACGTGGTTTATCGTAACGCACAAGAATGTAATCGCACACATTGAGTGATAGAAAAAAAACTTTATTTTTTATGGCAAGGAGTAGCCACACGAGCACTCAGGCCACCTGATGGTAAGTGGAATCTGAGACCCATAGATATTTGAATTCTTAGGAGTTAGCGGCGTTTGCATCTTAGCAACGCCCTCAGTTGACCACGTGGTTTATCGTAACGCACGAAAATTTTAAGTGATAGAAAAGAAAAAGGACACGCTAGCCGTTGGTTGTGACCCTGCCTTCGAAGCTGGCTTCCTGGGTTCAAATCCCGGTAAGGGCAGATATTTGTGTAATGAGCACGAGTATTTATTCCTGAGTCTTGGATGTTTTCTATGTACAAGTATGTTTATCGTTGACCCATAGTACAAGCTTAGAGCTTAGTTTGGGACTTGGACAACCACCACGACCGTCTGTCCGGGTTTACTCAGAAACCCGGTACTAAACTGAACGTGGGCCGACTTGCTCTTGCCAGTTTTTTTTTTGTTTACATTTCGTTAAGAACCTTAACGAAATGGAGTTTTAATGCTTTAAAACTCGAAAGGTTTCGGGAATTAGTGTTAGGATAAGTATAAGGCCGTTTTCATTATTAACGCTCTGAAAACACTCCACTATAACGGATTAAGACTAAGATTAAAGTTTACTAAAACCTTTGTTTTTCTTTTGTTTTTAGCATTAAGCCCTCGTAAAATAGACTGGTCCAAAACAAAAAGTTTTATTTAATAACCGATCTCAAAAATAGGTTTTCAATTCTGAACATTTTTGTTTTTGGATGTTGGTTACGTGATTTACTCCGTCAACGGCTGTAGACCAATTTTGAAAAAGCTAGACTGATAATTTGCTAATAAGCTAATTTTCACGTTATTAAAGGCGTTCTTTTTAATTTCTAGTGTCTTATAATAGTAAAATTAAGTAGTTAACTGAATTAGTTTATTGAAATAACAATATTTAAATGTATCGTGGCCCTAAATAAAATGCATTCCTCGAACGATATCGTTTTTGAATAGTATTGGATCGTCGTCGTAAGCTGCCGCACGGCTGCGTTGAACGCTCACGTCAATTCCATCCATTGAGTCCGCTTTTTAAAATCGTTAACGTTCCCCGTCTTGTTCGCGATAATGTTGAAGAAGAAATCCATCTGCTCTTCAGAAAACAGCGAACTGATGACCTTGAAACGACTGAACCGATTTTCATTTTAGTAAAATATGTCTAAAAACTACCGGTAGAATACCTGCTTTCAAATAAATAAAAAACCGCATTCAAATCAGTTCCCCGGCTACAGTGCCACAGACAGACATAATTATACACTTACTTACACACACATACACACACAAAGTGGTTAAACTTATATCACCACATATCAAAAATATTTGGAAAATATTGAATGCCAACTTGTTGCTACAAAAAAATATACTAAACAATATTAAGTGTGTATGTTCAACATAATTATCTAAATGTTAACCCTGAGGTACACCTCGTCTTTTACGCAATTTTTTTCGATGCCATGAGAAATTTTCAATAAAAAGCGACTGTTTCTTGCAAGGTTTCGAAATAAGGACGTCAATTTATCCAATCACGCGACAAAATGAGCTAATACATTAAATATTAACCCAATACAATCATTGTGATTGCACTAGTTACATCATTGCTTTTCACGATTCAAGCTTACGCAGTAAAAGACTTATAACAGTAATATGAATTTATGCTACATTCCACTAGCCGTAAGTTAACTTTATTTATTTTGACCCATAAACTAACTTACTTAATTAATTCTGTCCTAATTGGTACTAAACGATTGCTATGAAAAGGCTCTACTTAGTTGGGATTCTGTTTATTTGCACAATATTCGCGTTCATCTTCAAAGCCGAATGCGATTTTCTATTTCAAAGTTTAGACGGTGAGCTACGATTTACTTAATTAGTTGTAGTAAGTAGTGAGGTAGACGCTTTAAGACTATTTTAGTTTTCTTTTTCTTAGCGTGTCGACAGCATTTCAGATGGAAGCTGACCAATATTCTGCCACGCGACCGGTTTTAGTATTCTTAAGTTTAATAAATTACCTTGCAAAGCATAATGAAACAAAGTATTCTGTTAAAAAACATACTTTTGGACAAGCTTTTGTTGCAGACTGTTTTTCTTTTTGCAAAGTCATTTATTGCTTATCAAGGCCAACTTAATGAGTCCGAACACGGTGGGTCTACTTTAAGTATACCAGAGATCCTGTCAGATCAGACCAGCTCGATGATGGCATATTATTATAGTGTTATCGAATTTACGTAGGAATACGAAATTTTAGCTCAATCGGTCCGCGGGAAGTGGATCAAATCTTACTTGCAAGATTTGCCGAACATACATACATACGAATATAGTAAGGTCATAAAAAGCTTGTCATCATTAACATTAATTGACTTACTGCTACATATTCATCCACTGCGACATCTATTTATACAGGTGATTGAGAGTCTATTTGACTGTTTTATCAAGTATCAAATGTTTACTTTATTGCTAATGATAGCGATAAGTGCCGAAAAGTATCAAATCACATCGATGATAAAATAAAAGTAGGTTAGCATTTTGTGATGCGCTCTAATTATGCAATCAAAAAAGAACTGATGGTAAATCTGTTTCTTTCATTTTAATTACATTACGCATTAGAGTTTAGTCAATCCAGGAGTAATTATAATAAATGAGTCATAATTACGTTAAGGTTTACATGCGAAAGCAAACACCTTAGATTTTTTATAAAATTTTATCTCGTTAATAACCTTACCGAAATAATACGCCAGAAGGTCTTTACACATAAAATTAGGAATTAAGTTTCGTCGGGTTAGAATAGTGCTACTCCATGTCTTAAGAGCTTGGTAGTACTGTTAGGCGATGGGCTTGCAATCTGTCAATAACACTAGTAAATTTCTTGGCCTGATTGTGCAAAATGTGGTTACAGAATTATAAAAAAAAGTTTTTTTTTTAAATTACTGGTACTTCTGCCTACCCCATTCTGCTAATGCGGTGTGATGTTATGTACGAGTATGTATGTAAATTTCGTAAATGTACCATGAAAACAGTTGTATAAGCACATGTATCTTACTTTTTTATAGGAAAGGTGTGAAAACGAAAAACGCTACCCCTATTTCAAACCTCTTAAGGGATGGATTTCCAAAATCCCTTCGTAGTGCACCCTAAGGAATATTCCTTCCAAAACTTCCAAGATGTTGTAATTTTATTTCCTTATACCCTAAATACCAATTTTCACTTTTCTCACTTCAAAAACGACTAAACTAGCATTCAAACTTCTACCTCCCCATTTCACCTCCTTTGGTAGTGATTCCTGAAAAGCTGAATGATATATTTTGTTATTTAAAGCAGTAGCGAAAACATAAATTTTCACGTGTCTTACTTCAAAAACACAAACTTTCGATACACTTGAGAGGGTACGAATTAGAGCAGCCTCGGGTTGAGGCACGCACGGCTCACCTATCTTGCTCAAATTCGAACGCGCTCACGCGTTGCGCGGCGAGCCGCCGGGAGTTGGTCTTTTGACCGTGCTCAAAGGCGACTCGGTGTGCGTGCCTCGCGTAATTTGGACGTGTATCCGAGCATGCCGCGGGCAGAACCACAGACCTACATATATTGTTCTGTGGGCAGAACGACAAGTTCTAACTTGTCTGTGGGCGAGGCGCGTACAAATTTGATAAAGTTGCTGAGCCGTTCCACCACCGAGGTGAATTATGATTAACGCAGCCGCGGCTGTCATCGTGTCAGACGCCATTTTGAAATGTCGGCTCACGGTGAGCACGCTGCCTCACCCGCGCATTTTTATGTGCAACTATTTGGCTCGCGAGCAGCTCGCTGCGCGGGGCGAGCATGCCTCAGGCTGAGCCGCTCAGATTCATATTCAGCTTTAGATAAATCAACAATCAGTTCAGAATTTAATATATACAGAATATACTAACTGCGAGAGGCGAGGCGGTTTTACTGTAATGCTCTATGACCTTAAAGTTGTAAACATATTATTAACATGCTTGTTCAAGAACAAACCTCCGTTTTACATAATACAAACACATTTCACACGAATTATGACATCAGATTTAATTGCTTCTTGCTATTTAAACGACATCAGTGAAAAAAAATATTTAAACACGTTTGCATTTTTTATGGCATTTTCCGTTGTGACATGAAAATTAGCCATACATTTGTACTTTTGTTGTTTGTATGGTTAACTACGCTTAACTATGGTCCAACTATTTGGTCCTTACCCAATTACCGATATTATGCAGCATCATTTAAAAAATAAATTTGACACCAAACCAAGTCTGTTGATGCGGCAGCTCAGGACCTCCTATTCTACTGCGTTAAAACGATATTGCGTTTGTCGTGTTTTAGTATCGGCTATTATAACTCGACAGTCATTACTGTCAAGTTCATAAGAGTTATCAAAACGTTGACAATACGACGATATCGACGATTACTTATAGGTATACTTCAGCTAGCGACCCGCCCTCGCTTCGCTCCGGATCAAAGTATTATACATATAAACCTTCCTCTTCAATCACTCTATCTATTAAAAAAAACCGCATCAAAATCCGTTGCGTAGTTTTAAAGATTTAAGCATACATAGGGATATAGGGACAGAAAAAGCGACTTTGTTTTATACTATGTAGTGATGAAGACGAAAGAATATCGGCCCTGCAGCAAGCTCGCATTGTTGTGTTCCAGTGTCAGAATTAGACAACAGGTGAATTTAATTTAATAAAGGCATTCCATCCCGGTTTATTCTTCCATATCAGGATTCAGGCATAGGTATGCAGTCTTGCAGGATTGCAGTTCCAGGATAGTATCTGAATCGAAAATGGCTATAGTCTCAGATCTCACTTTCCATCAAGTGGCATGCATGCTTGGTTGCGAACATAATGCCATTAAAAATATGCATGACACAATGATATTTCCAAAAAAAAACATACGCTTGGTACAGAAGCGGTAATTTCGCTTTTTTTTTTTACACAAAACCTACTATTGTTATGTTTTAAAAATGCTTTGTTCTGCATTATCATTATTAAAATCAGTATCTGTTAGACCGAGGGCCGTTCGGTGTCAACTTGTCGATTCGATTTCTTGAACGGAAAAAGCACAATTTTCCTTATGTTTTTTTGAGCACCCGATGTCTGTAGACAAACTATTAAAATAAATATTGCTCGTGCCGTTTGCAGGGCTTCAATACCAGTATTACCGGTATTCAATTTTGGTACCTCGCTTATTATGGAATATTTTTGTCCTTCAATGAGTTTATATAACTGTACAGTGTAATTACCTAAATTACAATCGAAAATTTCATGGCAACGTTGCGAATTAAGGAAGATATTACAATTTTAATGAATACCGGTATCAAGCCCTGGTCGTGTGTATGTAAGTGGATAAGGATTTAATGTTGTTATTGTATTCATATTTCATTGTTTTCATCTTTGATTATCACGAAGCTTAACTAAAAACCTTACAATGGTACTGGTTGTTATTTGCTAAACATTATCGTTCCGTCTCTTTCATTCGATATACGAAAATAAATATGAGAGATGTAATTCCAATATTTATATACAGCCAAGTAAAGTACTACCATTCGACACAGCCAAAAATCACGAACTATTTCTGGTTTTTGGTATTCAATATTTCACGCACTTTTATATTGTAAAGACTGTCTATGAAAGGACTCTTTGTTTTAATACTTTACTTACTTTTGATTACTTAAAAGTGTGACAGATCCCGTTGCTATATTTGGTAATCTCTTTGAAACGTGCAAAATTGAAATATTTTAGATCGATTAACGTAAAATTAAAACTTGTGTGCGGCATTATAGGTTTGTTTACCTTTTTCCCTTAACAGAGTAACAAGGTATCATACCATTGAAATTAAAACTACAATATATATCAGAGAACAATTTCAAACAAAATTGACCTAGTACGAACGAAACTTGTCATTACTTATCGAATACATGCTTAATATGTATGTTGAAAAAGACGTACCTACTGAAAAATATAAAAACCACCACTTGCGGAGATACTTTCGCATAAACATTTGCCCTAATCCCAGACCGCTAGTTTTACTACCAACAAGCCTAACCGAGTCATCACAATATTAACGATGGCAACGACACTGAATTCTTTAAACACTCAAGCACTTAAGGCTTTGTAGTTTTCAAAAGAACGTGCACGCGTTTCCTCGTCACCAAGCCATGGGTAATCCCGGGCTGGTTTTTCTGTTATTTTATTGGGACACTAAACTCGTAGTACTTGATCCACCTGTAGGCCTTGCCCAGTCATTGGGACGGTGACTTTGGGTTTTTGCAAGCAACATTTACCTGATGCTTGGTGACATCACTTACCTCAATAAGACTTGCAAATCTTGGAATTGCACCTTGGATGAGAGTTAGTCAGTATTTGAATTAGATTCATCCCCGTTAACAGAATAATTATTTTTGCTTTTTGCAATATTATGATTATCAACAATGTTGTGTATAAGCGTTTTAATTCCATACGACCCTAAAATGTTGGATATATCAACTTTATTGTTGCTGTCGAGACGCTTTTTAAATGAGAACACACTGTGATGTTTCTCGCCAGACAGCTGTTTCACGAAAAATTACTTCTATGCTGTCCGGCAGCATGAGCATGTCATGCTCGCTTAAAGGTCTTTGCTTACGGCGGCGTCGTTGATCGGGTCGCCACTTTCCCTAAGACCGCAAGTTCATTGTCAACCCTGAGGACTGCGATTGAATGCCTCTATGCTAGTAATTTCACCGGTTGACTTTTCTCTGCACCGGAACACAACAATAGAACACTGCTGCTAGGCGGTAGGTTAAAGGAAAACGTAGTCGTAGCAATACGGACGGACCTTACACAAGGTCCCACCGCTACTAAACCCAAAATTAATTACCGACTAAAAGAAATGAATGAAAAAGCGTTTTAAAATAATAAACAAAAGAACAATAATTGTATTTTAACTTTTACATCAGTAATGTCCAAAAAAGTTGGCCACGTTAACTCACTCAATTAAATTTTCTTTGAAACTTTAAGATACTTCTCGTTGCACAACGGAACTTTTTTCACTTTTGTTCTTTGTATGGTTAACTACGCTTAACTATGGTCCAACTATTTGGTCCTTACCCACATGCAAATAGATTTGCGGTGACGCAAAAAGTAGTTCACACTAACGGAGACCTCACAATTTTTCCACTTTCTCCGTATACCCTTTATCCTGCCTGACTACTTTTCTAACAAATTTAATAAATATCGGAACAACAAAACTCGAGCTATCGTCCAACATATGAATCGACTCTAACCCCCTTAATTATAAACGTAGAATAACCGTCGGGTAGCTCACGCCATGCTTTGTCACTTTCTGTCAGATGCAAATGTCACAATGGGGCGCTTTCCAAAAAAAGTACCTAGAGTTAAGGACAAAAATTGACAACGATAATTTTTCTATTACGCCATGAAAATTAGTCATATATTAATATACTGCCCTCATAAGCCAATAAGGCTGTATTTCAAATGAAATGAGCAAAGCAGATTCAAACTTCCGCTGTTAGTAATATGGTTGAACTTGCTACAGGAGTTTTGTCTGAGATGTCACTATTTTTCTTAAAGCAGTAATAGTTAATCGTGAGTCGTGACGTAATGGAAGAGTTACCGTTGTTCATTTTATTCCTTAACTATAGGTTTTTTGGAAAACACCCAAAATAACACGTAAGGACAAAGCACGGCATAGCTACCCCACGATTATTCCACGTTTAGTAAGGGAGTAAGACCGCACGTCATTTGGTCGATCATTGCGCGTATCACAAACACGTTTACTGCGCAACCTTAGACATAAAATTTAATACAAAATTACCTTCATAAAAGCAATGGAACCCAGCTGTAAGTACTCTAGTGGTTTTTATGTCGTAACGTGCGAATTGATATTATCGCATCGGGTCCGGGTCGACGCGCGTGCGCCGTATAATTTACCGCTGAACAATACAGTTCCGGAAACGTCAGCAAGGCTATTCTGTATCGATAGAATCAGTCGATGGATTAAGATGAAAGCGTTAACCAAACAAACTGCTCCATACCTTTTAATATCAATACCAGGGCCTCTATTCAGGTGCGTTAAAACGATATCATGTTTGACTCGTTTAAGAATCGTTTATGTCACAGTCGCCATTTTTGTAATTGACATAAGAGTTATCAAAACGTTGACAATACGGAAACACGTCAAATACGATATCGTTATAACGCAGTTGAATAGAGGCCCAGTTAACCGGAATTTTCACCGGAGTAGCTCGTTGCCACTTTAAAAAATAATAGTTTATTTCAGATTCCGTAGATCTATGCTTAATTTTTTTTTTTTTTTTTTTTTTTTTTTATTTAATTGTTTCTTGTAGTTATTTACTTTGAGTTCTAAACGAATTAGTTTACACCCCCTGCCATGAATTTGTGTCCTCAGTTATTTCTCTTACAAGGTTGTCTGGAAGAGATCGCTATTTAGCGGTAAGACCGCCTGACCTATGATTTAAATGTACTGTTCCATGTTCTGTTTTTATTTTTTATTTTTGGTGTTCAATAAAGAGTATTTGTATTGTATTGTATTGTATGCTTTACGCTCTACGTGCCTTGTTTACGCTTTATTGAATTCTGTGTTAACTTTTGAAATTTTTATTTTATTTCTACCATTTTTTACGGTAATTTTGTATATTTTTACAAAGTTTAGTAGAAATTAGGGTAAGTTTTAATAAAATTTATAGTAAAGACTATCCGTCCGTGTGGTTGCCGGGTTAGAATAGTGCCACTCCATGTCTTCCCGTGGATGTCGTTAGAGGCGACTAAGGGGATAAAGGCTTGTAGTACTTTTAGGCGATGGGCTTGCAACCTGTCACTAATATACTAGTAAACTTCTTGGCCTGATTGTGCAAAATGTGGTTACAGAATTCATACAAGTCTTTTGGGGGTTGTTGGTATTTCTGTAGCTCTGCCTACCCTACTCTGGGAATGAAGGCGTGATTTTATGTATGTATGTAAAGAAAGATTATACTGTTTTATAATAACTTAGGCTACCGAATTTCGTACAGATTTTTCAGTCAAAGTTTTAGCGAATTCTGTAAATAATAACCTCATATCTAGTGACACGTGACGATTTCGTGTCAACACAAAACGAAAGCAAAAGGGAATATTATGAGGCAAGCACTGACTTGTAGAAAATATTCTCTCCGACAAAGCTTTTTTCTACTAGGGCGAAAAATAATTGATTATTTCCGAGTGATGAAGTCTAAAAACGAGCCTCGTAATAATAAACAGCAAGATTAAATAACCAAACCTTTCCATTACTTTACAACTTGTTCTTAAAAGCTTTTTTTTTCAGCTCTTATGTTTTAAAAAGAGTAAATATAACTTTATTTTTGATAGAAAGTATGACTTAAAACTAAGATGATAACCAGACTTCTACCAGTGGCTCGAATTTGGGTCACCCCTTTTTACCCTTAATTTCAAAAACTGAAAACATCGTTGTTTTTCTATTTTCCCCAAAAGTTGAATTAAGGATAGGCATAATTTATTTCAATATTTTTTTTTACAAACCCTTAAAATCCCGTTAGAAAGAGGCCTGGTTAAATTAATGAGTTAATGACGCATGCAAAAAAACCGGGCAAGAGCATGTCAGACCATGCTCAGTGTAAGGTTCCGAAGCCGACAAACATAAAAATCAACAAGTAATCAATAATTTTCTATTTAAAGTCATTTGGCGCCGTCTTAGATGATTATAGTAGGTATAAACACTTTAATCGCCTGTATCTCAAGAACCAATGATGTCTACAATGATGTCTGTAGTCGTGATAGTTTTCCTTTAAAATTTGCTATATGCTCTTTCATTTAGATTTTTTAAAGCTTAATATTTCAACGAATTACTTAATCGAAAAACTGTTTTCACAAACCCATAATATTTTTGAAAGACCTATCCAACGACACCCACACTATAGGGTAGACGAGAAAAACAAATGAGGTACCCTAAAAATATTTGTCGGCGTGAATTATATGCATGTTCGTGCCAAATTACAGTTTTCTAGTACTAATAGTCTTTGCGCTAGGCTGCGGACGGACGGACGGACGGACGGACATGGCGAAACTATAAGGGTTCCTAGTTTGACTACGGAACCCTAAAAACGGTCGCTTATCTTATTTATTATAATAATGTTAGTAAATATGAGGAAACAGTTCCATCTACATTTTTTATTTACAGACTAGGTACCAATTGATGTCAGTAATTCAAATCCCACTAAATTAGCGTAAATTGAAAGGCCGATAAGGTGCGAGTCGGACTCGCACATCGAGGGTTTCGTACCAGTTAACTCACACTTGACTGGTATTATAAAATAGTTAATTTTCTTCAGGATTTGGACATTATTCACGCTTTGGTTTTCAATACGCTATCAATCCACGGTTGCAATGTACGTACAATTAAATCTTAGGACGCGACGCCATGGATTGAAACACTATAATTATTTTACATTACATCTTTGCATATGACCTAGAATTCATAATTGACTTAAGATAAACGAGCGCATGTCAAGTTTTCGCAATTATGCTGTTATACCGTTTCAAACTGGTGAATTATACTGTTTGTACAGTGGAAGTCATAAATTTATGTATACACCTTCCCAAGTCACGAAAAATATTTGCACGGCTCTAAGCCACCGACAATAAGGTTCAAGTTACATATTTATGGTGAGGGTGTATGTGTATATATTAATTCCTTCGACTGTATCTATTTATTTCCTATAGTGCTCGGCCGATGAGAAGGAAATCCTGATGCTTGCGCAGTCGACTACGACTACTATGATTCTATCCTGCTTTAAATGTGGCCTTAAGGGAGCGACTTTGCTGTGCCCCTGGCATCTGTCTATGATGGGCGACGGTGACCGCTTACCACCGGATCGCAGATTGATTGATTGATTGGATGTTATTATTGTGTACCAGATTTTTTAATAGATCAATATATTTGATACTATTTAGATTTAAACTTTGACATTTAATACTTCTATTCCTGTTGTTAGTGACATTTATATAGCATTAGTGGTGGTAGGACCCTGTGCAGGGTCCGTCCGGATCGCTACCACCATCTTATCCATTAACCACCCGCCAAGCAACAGTGTTCGCATTGTTGTGTTCCGGGGTGGGGATAAGACAACCGGTGAAATTACTAGCATAGAGGCATTCCATCTTAGTTCTCAGGGTTGGCAACGCATTTGAGGTCTTGGGAATTCAAATGTCTATGGGTCTCAGATTCCACTTACCATCAGGTGGCCTGAGTGCGCGTGTGCCTTCTCCTTAACATAAAAAAGTTGTATTTTTTATAAATTTGTACGCCTCCCGGCAATTTACAGTGACACTATACATATTTTAATATCTTTTGTAATGATTACATGACCTGCGAAAACAAATAAATAATTGATTGATTAATTGCCCCATTTGCTTTTAACGGTTACAAAATAACAATTTCACCATTCTGCCCTCCTAAGCTAAAACACAGTATGTCAGATTCAATTGCCAAAGTAGATTCAATCTTCTCTTGTTAGTAATAAGGTTTTGATTGCTACAGGAGACTTATTTGACATACTGCTATTTGGCTTAGCAAGGCAGCATTGCCTACTTTGTAGATCCTATAAAGTTTTATTTGCGGGAATCCTGAAGTTTCCGCACATTTTCTTACTATTTTATATTACCGTCATAAAATTAAGGTCTCAATCTGCTATAAAATTGCGTTGTGTTTTAATTTTCAATGTAAACATTTCCAGTCTCGCCTAGTAAGGCAATATCGGGGCAACATTACTACACTCAGAAGCAATGAAAACGGGTCACTTGGTACATAATTTTCATAGAAAGTGACCCATAAAGCGTAGTATTACCTCAATAATCCGAAAAAATGATTTACCACCTTTGTAATACTTATACTACTTAATATCACAAATGCGAAAGTTTATGTGTGTGTATTGGTTTGTTACTCTTTCACGCTATAACGGCTGGAGGGATTTGGATGAAATTTGGTATAGAGATAGCTCATACCCTCAATTAACACATAGGCTACTTTAAATCACGATAAATTTAAAAAAATAGTGGTATTAACGATAATTGAGGTCTACGCGAACGAAGTTAATATTGGCATATATAATCATATATATATTCATTTATTTCTTCAGGAAGAAGTCGTAGTCGTAAGTCGTATATAAAATAAAAATACCCGTTCTGGTAACCCAATGTTTACCTGTCGTCTGACAGTTGGTTTAAAGTTAATTTGTTTATATGTATGCAACGTACCCGTACGCCATAACTGTTGCTTAAAAATAATTCAATCCTTTTTATAGCTTTTGACGCATATAAGCGTCTTGTTTGTATAGTCGCTGAGCTGTCCAATGGATTTCTGAAGATAAACATAATTAACAAGTAACTAGTGCGTCTTCGGCCCTTAAGAAGTTTTTGTTATCTATTGCCGCTGGGGCGCCAGGGTTGCTTCGATGCACGTTGTTCGATACTTAATACGCATGCGACTAATCCGGCTCGTTCCGTCCTGTTGAGTTTGCTTGTAGTGGCTCACGGCGCGTACGGTCGAGGCACGCACACATGTAAGCGAGCGATATACCTTTGTTTGAAGGCGAACTGCTGTTTATTTTGTGCTCATATTTACCAAGATCTCGAAATCTTTATTTAAACTTTAAATTCATTGCAATTTAAAGTTTAAATAAAGATTTCGACAACAACAATTTGACATTGACCCGCATGATGTAATCCCTAATTTCTGAATCATTGTTGGATAAGGATGTAATAATTGATAATGCATTGTTACGTAGAAAAACACTAACATTTCTAAACGTCATAATGATCTACTATCCATTCTCTTTTCTATAGTCTATTTATTTTATACATACGAGTAAATACATAACATCACGCCTTCATTCCCAGAGTGGGGTAGGCAGAGCTACAAAACTACCAACAACTCTAAAATACTTGTTGATAATTCTGTAATCAATTATTTCATCGAATTTACGGGTTGAGATATTCATTTCGAAATGAAAATCTGCATAATGATTGAAAGGTGTTTCGATAAAAATATAGGTACGCCTATTTTATTGTCAAATATTTAACTTGTTTTCGATAAACTCGCAATATTTTTGAAAGGCCTATCTAACGACTCCTTACACCATGGGGTAGACAAGAAAAAAATCTCCTATACAGGTAGGGGAGGGTACCTACCTTATTTTATTTTGCCTCTGTCGTCCTGACTAATATGTTTATCCATGGCGAATAACAGTTTCGCAGTACTAAGAGTGTCTGAGCTAAGCTGCAGATGGAAGGTCGGACAGACGGACGGGCATGGCGAAACTATAAGTATTCCTAGTTTAACTATGGAACCCTAAAAAAAAGGCAAATAGAGCAAAATAAATTGCATCATTTACTCTTTACGACTTTTGCCGAAATCTATTGTTAAACTCTAAGCATCGGATTCAATTTAAGTGAGTTTCCCGTAAAACTCAATAACAGGTTTCCAGGCCAGTCTTAAGACGGTCGTCGGACAAGAGCCCAAAAAAAAGCAGGGTACAATCTCATACAAATTGACCAATTCAAGATCATACTAAACTTTAGTCTACAACTATCTACAGACGACTAGCGACTATCCATTTGTGCACCTTATTGGAATGGAATAAGGTCGAAAAATGGATACATTATAGTCGACTGAATCAATGCAGACAACGATAAATTATGTAGAGAAAGACATATTTAATTTAATAGAAAACACACAAATATCTGCCCTAGCAACTAGGCTAACATGTCGTCAATACACCTTAATAATGACTAATTGAAACGTAAGATCAATTACTTAACGGATGCAATGGATTTCAACCTGAGGACAAAATTAAAAATGCCGTTATGTCGCTTGTTAAAAAAGACAAGTCCACCGAAAACAAGTTTTCGAACGAAACTCACCTGCACCCAACACGCACAATGCAACATGAGGTGTGATTGTCTGTTTATTATTTTGAATTGAATTTAAATGGATTGATTGTGTATAAGAAAATTTTTCAATTAAGTTGACTTGAATTAACTTCAGCTCTCGTGATGCCTTTTTTTTGACAACGGTAATTTTTCCATTACGTCACGAAGATTAACTATTACTGCTTTAAGAGATATAGTGGCATCGAAGACAAAACTCCTGTAGCAAGTTCGACCATATTACTAACAGGCGAGGTTTGAATCTCCTATGCTTATTTAATTTAAAATACCGCCTGTTGGCTTATACCGCCTGTTAGTAAATAAATATATGACTAATTTTCGTGACGTAATGGAAAAAATCCCATTGTTGATTTTTGTCCTTATCTACCATAATACAAAGGGAGATTTGAATCTACCAGTAAGGAAATAAAGTTCAGCCTTTGTTGTTAAATGCTATTTTCAAACAAAACAAATAAAAATGAACTTTACAGTCATTGAAATATAGTTTAAACTGAATGACCTTGAAAATGTACGTCCTATGGGTAAAACATCAGAACCTTCTACTTATTTCTTTTCTATTTACAAATATAATTCACGAATTATACTTGAATTTAAGCATTCGCAAATTTACCTTGGTGGAAGCGCCTTATGCAGGGTAGGTCCAGATCTCTACCACCATCTCATCTTTGAACCTACTACTCGTACGAAGCGGAGTGATCGTATTACTGGCATTGAACGCATTAGCAGTCTTAGGATTGCAGTCTTGTGTTTATCTTGAGAACTCAAATGTCATGAGTCTCAGATCCCACTTACTTACGCCCACTATTTCACCATCGTGACAGGTTACAATCCAGTATACATTGCAAAACACGCTGATACATCACTGGGTTTCATATAAGCTGCGCCATGTACACTAAAATGTCACCTGTCACCTGTCACCTGTCACCTGTCACTGTCGGTAGTGTGACATAGGGGGCTGGTCCTGTTTTATAAAGCTACAAATTACAAGTGGAAGTCTCTTTCTAAATATTTTTGCTAAAAAGAGAGTTTAAGTGGAAGTCTCTTTTAAATACATATCGTTTGAAAGAGATTTCCGCTTAAATAATGATTACAAGTTACAAGCGTTTGATAAACGGGCCCCAGATGGCCTGTGTGAACTTTATTGAGCACAATGTTCTGTCCTAAGAGCCTTCTCCGTTTTTGCGGCGTTTTCTTTCCAAGTTGCGTTATGACATCGGCGTTTTTTTGGTAGCCTGTGGTTGTATACCACCGTCATGCAAAGGCCTCCATTCTGTCTCTCCACTCACAAATATAACAAACTCATGCGGCGAGGAATGCCTATTAATGAAATGTAAATTCTGCGTTGTGATACGTTAGTTGAAACGTATTTCGATGAAAAAATAACCCCTACAGCCAAAACTACAAAAGGGCTAGGACCAAAAAGTAGGCCACGCTATCTCACACAATTAAATTGTTAATGCTATAATTATAATTCTTCGTTGTTTGTATGGTTAACTGCGTTTAACTATGGTCCAACTTTTTTGTTCTCACCCAAATACTAAAAATCTAAAAAATGTCTTCAATAAAAGCGCATATAGCGAATTTAGGAAAACTATCACGACTAAGTAGACATCATTGGTTCTTGAGATACAGGCGATTAAATTGTTTATACCTACTAAAGTCATCTACGCCTGCACCAAATGACTTTAAATAGAAAATAAGCTATTACTTGTTGTTTTTTTATGTATGTACAGCTTCGGAACTACACTGCGCATGGTCTGACATGCACTTTCCCGGTTTTTTTTAAGATGATTCATCTGTAAATTTGATTATGAGAAGTTATTGAACGCGCCAAAACACTAAATGGAATAAAATACTCAATGAACCCAATTATGCCAACATAATAAATAGCCACTATAATCACAGCCAAGCCTTTTCATGCGACGGCCATGAGCAAAAAGTTTGGGATTGCTAAAATGCCGCTCCCGACCTCAGTGAGGATGAGTCACAACATTTGTATGTTCCGTGTCTAAAACGAATTATACTAAAAACAAACCGAAATTGTTAACACTTACTCGATATTTTGCCAAATGAAAGAAGAAACGAATAAATTTGTATTTTCAATACGTCAACTTGATGTCTCATCAGATTAAAAAAAAAACGTGGTATTTGTTTAAATTAAGTGTAAAAGTGAAGTTAAGTGTTATAAAATTTGAAAACCGCCTTCAAAAGTGCAAAATTAACTTAAATAAATAAATACCAGAGGACAATCTCACACAAATTGACCTAGTCCCAAACTAAGCTCTAGGCTTGTACTATGGGTACTAGACAACGATAAACATACTTATATAGAGAAATACATACTTAAATACATAGAACACACCCAAGACTTAGGAACAAATATTGGCGGTCATCACACAAATATCTGCCATTACCAAGATTTGAACCCAGGATTGCTGGCTTCGGAGGCAGGGTCACTCCCAACTAGGCCTCCGTGTCGTCACTTCTTTTAATACTGTTCGTACCTACCTAATAGGTTAGTCTAACAGATGTCGGCTTTTTTTGTTGAAAATATTGTGGTGTCCGATTTCAGTTGGACTAACTTATTAGGTAGGGACCTACAATTTTAAAAAAAGTTATTTTTTGCATATTTTAAGCCACTTTTTTATTTTTTTTAATATTTTTTATATTTTATACTTTTTAGTTTTATTATGAATACGGTGTTACATAGTCCCACTTCTTAGTTGATATGAAACTTTAAGTTATTTCATGCGCGCCGCACGAAACACCGCGGGAAAGACATAGTTATATTTCAACAAGTAAATATTCTTCGTTGTAGTCGCTCAACTATCTTGATCGAGATGTTATCCTATCGCCACCCTTGAAATAGGTATCGTTGAGGAGTTCCAGTGGCCATCTGTGGTCTTCATCATCAGTTCCACTTCACCTAGTGATACTTTCTGAATGCAAAAGCTAGATTTATTACTAAAAATACTAAAATTGCTATATGTTTGCCTACAATATCTGAGGAGCTCAGGGAACTCCTCACTGATCCCCTTATCAGATCCAAATTTGGTGATAATGGGACCACCTCGGAAGTATACTCTATCAAACCAAAAAATAATTTTCAAAATCGGTCTAGAATTGTTGGAGTAATCGGTGAAAATACGTTAAAAAAAACATACAGTGGAACGTAACTTCCTCCTTATTTGAAGTCAGTTAAAAATGAGTACACATTAAAAGTGGATAATGTAATAAATTGATAAAGATACTTGGATTTGTGATAATATCTACTAGGATTTGTCGTGTCAGGTTGCAATCCCATCCCCTAATAGTACAAGCCAGGGATCGTTACCGGTATTCTGACTACCGGTTTTAAATGAGGTATAACCGGTAATAATTACCATTTCACTATTTATATCGCTAAAGCTCTGATTAGCGGTATAATGAATACCGGTATTCAAGTATCGTATCGGTTTAGCCAATTGAGAACAATACCTCTTTTTGATACTTTACCCTTAAAAACCATAACCAGTAATACCTGTCAGTGTCAATATACTCGTTTATTTGTTTCTGTAATTGTTTTCGGTGTTATTACAATAAACTCAGACACGCCTTAGACAAGTCTGAAATTACAATTAATTACAGTCTAATTAACATCTTATGTATAAGGTGCAATGAATAGCGGTATTGAATACAGGGCCTCTATTCAGGTGCGTTAAAACAATATCGTGTTTGACACGTTTAAGAATCGTTTATGTCACAGTCGCCATTATTGTAAATGACATAAGAGTTATCAAAACGTTGACAATACGGAAACAGGTCAAAAACGATATCGTTGTTACCTTGTAGAATTCCAGCCCAGGTAGGTATTTTATACTGTAAATAGTGCATACATAGCGATAAAAATAAAAGCGGAATGATAATAATACCTCTAATGCGAATATGGGTATTACGTTTTTAGCGGTAACAATTTGTCAATTTAAATACAGGTATTGAATAAAACCGGTTTTACAATCCCTGCTACAAGCCCTTATTCCATTAGTCGCCTCCTACGACATCCACGGGATGAAATGGAGTGGCACTATTCTAACGAAGGCATACGAGTAAATCAATAAACTTAATAATTTAACATCGTATGATAAATGAGAACATTTTGTCGTCGGTAAGATTAAAAAACATGATTCGTTGGCAGACGGGAAAAGAAAACAAATTATTTTAGCCCAATTCGCAACAATACTTGACAGCCACAATGGAATAGTATTAACATATCAATTGAACTGATGTCATTGTATTTGTCGCAAACATCGGTTAATTTACCGTTACTGACGTTCGTCGTGCTATATCGAATTATTGATATTGTAATTTCGTTGTGACAATTTTGAATACATTAACAAAACATGAAGCTCTGTTCTGAAACCATTGAAATTCCATCGTACTGTCACCGTTATGATAGCTCTCATTTACTTGACAGAAATGACGTCTTTGTACTGTTTTTAGTACAACAAGATGTCAGAGGAAATATGTCCAAATATTTTGTGTTAATACTTGTGTTGCAGAGAAACTATGACGGAGTAAGTCCTCACTTAAGTACGTACTCTTAAATTATATAGATATGTAAAAGTGACTGTTTACTTGTTTGCCCTGTTTACATGACAAAAAGGAGTTACGTGACGTTTTACAATAATGATAATGAAGACGATGCCCCGAGATTAGCACATTTTATAAATCACGTGTAGTACTTTAGCCAATTAAATTGAAACACTGATACGTCAAAGGTCGACAAAACACCTTCGATTGGTTGTTTAGCAGAGCCACGTGATTTGGATTGGGTACGGTTTGAGAAGTTTTAACCCCTTGTCTGTCAGAGGTGAAAAAAATACCAAGTTCTACATACATACATACATCACGTCACGCCTTTATTCCCAGAGTGGGGTAGGCAGAGCAACAGAACACCAACAACTCTAAACTTGTTGATAATTCTGTAACCACGTTTTGCATAGTCTGGCTAAGATGAAAACCAAGTACCAAGTTCTAGTCTTCGGATTATGATAAAGCATCTAAAACATCTTTCAAATTTCCTTTACACACCCACAATCTCTCACACACAAACACACGCTTTCTATGTAGCTGTAACAAACGTCTTTATTTACTAATAAACTAAACTACTTTCATGTACTTATTTGTAGTTTTTCTTTCTTTTTAGATAGATAGATAGATAAAAAGTTTATTTGCGTACCACAAATCACACACACAATTGACGTAGGTAATTAAAAACAACACAATTACATTAAAAGCACACAAACAGTTGCCAAAAGAATGTGTGCATTGCAGCAGTGCAAAATGGAAAAGGCTCAGCGTATAGCTTTGCTCATGATGAGCAAAACGCTGGTATTCTGTACAACCCCGAGAAATCCCCCGTTTCAAAATCCTTCAAGAGCAAAAACAGATGATAATAATAATAATAATAATGATATCACAGGACAATCTCACACAAATTGACCTAGTCCCAAACTAAGCTCTAGACTTGTACTATGGGTACTAGACAACGATAAACATACTTTTACAGAGAAATATATACTTAAATACATAGAACACATCCAAGACTTAGGAACAAATACTTGTGCTCATCACACAAATATCTTCCCATACCGGGATTTCAACCCCAAGCTTCGAAGGCAGGCTCACTACCAACTAGGCTAGCGTGTCGTTATTTTTTGTTTTTGTAGTAGAAGATCCCTATAATGTTTTTTAAACGAGTACTTTGATGTTAAAAGTCTTATTGGCGGAGGAATATTGTTCCAGCATTTGGTTGTGAGGTATCGGAAACGGCCGGTAAAAGCAACACAGTGGCGGTGACTCTCTAAAGGACAACGAGATGATCTGGTTCCTGTCATGGTATTTTTTTTAGCTTATAGGTGGATGTCTCTTATAAATCAATAATGTCCGAAAAAATAAGTAACTTAAAAAACAAAAAGCCATACAAATGTTGGCCACAGATCTGTGACAAGACCGACGAGGGGTTAAGTAAAATGCTTGTTTCCACTGTAACCGTTTTATGTTTACATTTAGTTTGATGTAACTTAAAACATATAAATTTCACTCAACATTAGTTTGTTTTAATATGACTCTAAGATTGCAAACGACTATTTAAAAACCGGGTAAGAGCATGACGGCCCATGCTCGGTGTAGGGTTCCGGAGCCGTTAAGTACTACAAACATAAAAAACAACAAGTAATTACAAATTTTCTATTTTAAGTAAATTGGTGCATTCTTAGATGATTTTAGTAGGTATAGTTTAGTATTTTAGTTAGGGGGGGGACTTGAGTTTAACAAAAAAATGCGCTTTAGAGCTTAATATTTCAACAACGAATTACCTAATCGAAAAACTATTTTCACAAATCCGTAAATTTAAAGACCTATCGAAAGACACCCCACAGTATAGGGCAGACGAGAAAAAAAATACATCCCCATGTTACGTTCAGGGAAGGTACCCTAAAACATTTTTTTTTTACTTTTTTTGTAAGTACAATTTTGTTGGCGTGACTAATACGCATATTCATGCCAAATTACAGCTTTCTAGTACTAAGAGTCTCTGCGCTAGGCTGCGGACGGACGGACGGACGGACATGGCGATACTATTATAAGGGTGCCTAGTTTGACTACGGAACCCTACAAATCGTGTCTTCATGTTCAAAGTTTTACGAGTACGTTGACAAATTACGATTTAAAAACTTTGTAAACCAAAATAATAAATATTTTAAATTAACTTGGAATCCTAAGAGATTTACGAATCTTCAACAATCTCAGGATTATCTTCAGAGAGCTTAAGGACTTGGATAACAAAACTATTAGAACAAGTTCAGTGGACTTATTATTATTTGATTGCAAAACAAGGCTAGAAGGAGTCGAAGTATTAAAGCCGTTTTATTTTGAAGCAAATCTTTATCGTGTTGTAACGACATGGCCGCCGTCTTTACTATCCATTAAATGAAACCTTTGCTCGTGTGGTTGCCGTGTTAGAGTAGGCGCCACTCCATGTCTTCCCGTGGATGTCGTACGAGCTCTCGTAAGAGGACCTGCGTGAATGTTTTATCCATTAAATTTGAAATTTTAGTTTTTTCTGTTTTGTTTGGGTTTTTCACCTATTTTTTGGAAAAATAACCCATGAATAATGACAATTTATTCACAGTCAGTAGCTGTCACTCTCGACACCGAGTTGAATCGTTATTGCTTCCATCGTCGATGTTGCTCCTTTGTAGTTAGTCGCAAATTAAGCCGATTTTTTTTTAAAGTACAAGCAGAAATTTTCATTATTTTTTCTAGAATAATACGAGTCGTCTGGAGCGAGGTTTTTTCGAACTTTTACAACGCTAAAAAGGGCTTACTGTTAGGCGATGGGCTTGCAACCTGTCACTAATAATACACTGTTAAACATCATGTCGGCATGATGCCGGTTCCGACGTCGTTAAGTACTACAAAGATAAAAATCAACAAGTAATAACTAAATGTCTATTTAAAGTCAATTGTTGCCAAAAGATGATTTTAGTAGGTATAAACACTTTAATCGACTGTATCTCAAGAACCAGTGATATCTACTTAGTCATGATAGTTTTCCTTTAAAATTCGTTATTATGTGCTTTCATTTAATTTTTATTTTCTGATTTTTTGCATTTGTACTTTTGGCTGTAGGGGGGGAGGGGTGGACACTTGAGTCTAACAAAAATAAGATACATCCCCATTTTACGTGTAGGCTAGGTACCCTAAAAAAATTTTTTTTTTACTATTTATTAAACCTTTTTGTTGGCGTGACTAATAAATATGCCTATTCGTGCCAAATAACAGCTTTCTAGTACTAAGATTCTCTGCGCTAGGCTGCGGACGGACGGACGGACGGACGGATGGACATGGCGAAATTGTAAGGGTTCCTGGTTTGTCTACGGAACCCTAAAAATGAGTTATTTTACATCGCCGCAGGTACATTAACTCCGTAGTGTGTGATATTTCCAATGCTGTTGTAAAAACGAAGTAGGCAACTAACTACAATTTAGAAGTCGAAGCATTCTATACTCTATTGATAAACACATTAAGTTTAAAATGCTTATCCTATTGCTATGTATTTACCCGCCTTTTTTACTATTACGGCAGAATGAGTACTTCAATAACAATATCGTGATTGAATTTATAATTAAATTTGCATATTACGGGTGTATGTATCAATAATTGCCATTAAGTAAAATAAAACATCATTTTTAATATAAACTGATGTTTATAATTTTGAATGTGTTGGAAGTATTTCATGGAAATAACTTCGCTGAGCACGGATTATCATTTTAAAATGAAGTGTAGCATAATTTGCTTTAAAATTTAATGGAAAGTTGTTTTACGATTAATCCTCTTATTAACTAACGCGCAATAGCTAAAGTGCACTTCGAATACGAGTATAGCCTTGTCTTTATGTCATTGCAACATTTGAATTGTGCGCGTGAACTTACCCTGTGTGCTTCTGCTTAGTCCAGAAGAGTAATAATTATTGCCTAGGCTCGGAAAGCAAGGGATTGCCTGACGAGGTGGTTACGAGTCAGGCAAACCCATTTCTGCCGAGGCATATGTAATGCTTTTCTCAATAAATGCGAGGAAATAATACAAATACATAATTAGAATAAGAATAAGAATGATTTATTTGGACACACATTTACATAAAATGACATATGGCAGTTTGTATTTAACAGTGAAAATTTCAAATATAAAAACAGTAATAACAATAACTCACAACTAACTATTTACAATGGTGTCCAAAATGGTCTCTACTCAGCTTGTGTCACATGACATGGTGATAATGTGACGCTGATTTTCAGTAGGGCCAGACTAGACGAGACGAGATGTGTGTGTGTGTGTGTGTGTGTGCGCGCGTGTGGGTGTGTGTGCGTGTGTTTGTGTGTGTGTGTGCAAGTATATTTTCTGATTGAGTTAAGATTTAGATACTTACAAAGGAACAGTGGTTTTTCACGCTATAATAAATAGTCCAGTTGGGAAGAGGGAGAGCAAGACAGGGCACCGCACGAGTCCTATGCACATTTTTTTTGGGAAATAAGGAGCATTTTTTTTAATTTTAATTTGAAAGTTACTATTATATTTACTATATTAATTAGAAGTTTTTGTAAGACAAACGATGAATTGAGAGATAATCTCCTTTAGAAAACTACAAGACAGTATTGAGAATTCACAATGACTCCACCGCGACGCAACCTCAGCGCCGCCACCTTCTTTTAAATTAGACGTACGGGATTTTTTTCATGGTCAATTTGAATTTACAGGCAATAGAGATCATTTTTAAATAAAATATGGACATGTACGGAAAGAGTTTTCATACAGTTTTTTTTACTCCTAGGAGTAAAATGAGGCACTTTCCGTCCTTGTGTTTCAGAGCCCTTTCACACTAGCGTTTTTGTCGGCGGTTTCTCGGCGGAGCGGGAACGCGACCGGAACGCTGCGAGCACGCGACGGTAACGCGGCGTGATTATGATAAGAATTGCAATACTTATTATAATCACGCCGCGTTTCCGTCGCGTGCTCGCAGCGTTCCGGTCGCGTTCCCGCTCCGCCGACAAAAACGCTAGTGTGAAAGGGCTCTCAATTGGATCGGATCTTTCCGAGCATGTTTGAGAAAATACTCTTTATAAACCAAATAAATCATCCTCGCGTGTGGCAAGATTTAAAACAAATTCGAGCGCTATTTTATGGCCTTGCGTTAGGTACTCATCATTATAAAACCATTCTCATCCGGCTCATGTAAAAAATATGGTTACGGTCGAGTAAAAAATATAACCAATAGATGTTAGTAACGGTTAGGCAAAGGTTATGATTTTTTTCAACTGATAGCGACAATATTGTTTTTTGTTGTTATTGTGGCGACCTAGCGACATCTAGTGACAACTTGTAACAAACAACTTGCCAGCGCCACCAGCGGCAGACAGCGCAACTAAATCTGACAGTGCGCTACATCGCGCTAACGAAGTTTCTTCAGTCGGTTGACTTATATACAACTTTCAACTTCATCCAAATGGACTCCAATTCGATTGAAATTCTCCCCTAGCTTCCTAAGTCTGAGGTCGGCCCAATAGGGGCGCCCTTAGGCATGCTAGTGTAAAACCCATTTATAGCGTGGACTCCCATCAGGAGTCCGCCCTCTCTCCGGCGAAGTAGTCAAAGCCATCAGAGGCTAACTACGTAGGTCCCTCAAAAAAAAAAAAAAAAACCAAATGGACTTCGGTCCCCAGGCATAACACCCGCCTGGAGAGAGATCTCTCTATTGTCCTCTCTTCCTACATTGGTGACCCCGACGTGATTATCTTCCTACATTGGTGACCCCGACGTGATGATTTAACGTTATTACTAACCGTAATATTCCGCGATATTTTTAACAGACATAAAAAGGAGGTTCTAAATTCGTCGGGTTTTTTTTATACGTTTCCCGATGCCGGACCGAATAAAAAAGTTTTTTCGTTCTATGTAGTATACTTTCTAGTTGATCCCATTTCTATCAAAGCAAGATCTGATGATGGGATCTTGGAGAAATCCAGGGGACTCCTCAATACTCGTATACGAATAAATATATATTATACGTGGACGACATAGCAGTATTATCGTAATCACTAAAAGGTTAAGAAACTGTTATCTCCATAAATCGATATAGGGCGAGATTGGTGGTGGAGAACTGCAAATAAGTTTTTTGTTATAGAGCATCAAAATAACCATTTTCGGATTCTTAGTCTATTGGAAGTACCCTATAAATTTGGATTCCCTTGAGAGTGTCGAAATATACTTTTTTGCGGCATAGAAAGCCGTATCTTTTGTTTTACATTAACTTTGATCTATTGTTTTAAATTTGAACATTTTGATATTTTCACAGATTCCCGACAAAGGGTCTCACTTCACTAGAAAGACAAACGGACGGATGGACAGTAAAGTGATCCTATAAGGGTTCCGTTTTTTTTCTTTGAGGTACGAAACCCTAAAAATGACTTAATTGTCATTATCTTTACTGTCTCTGGGTGCTGTCGTTTGTAGTATACAAGGTGTTTATTTGGAAAGTGAATGAATGAATGGATGAATAAAGTGGGAATCACTGTAGAAAATATTTGAGATCAAGTCGGCTTACCGCATGGTGTTGAGTAAATTCTGTGTTCACTTTTGAGTGTAACCATTGGTAGGTGGATTTTTTCAAAAAAATGTATCTAATTAAGGACTGAAATTAAGTTACGGTTACTTTTACATGTGACTTACGAAAATTAAGTACATAAATGGACGACTAATTTTCGTTACTCACATGTAAAAGTTACCGTAACTTAACTTCAGTCCTTAATTAGGTACAATTTCTTTGAACAATACCCAGTAATATGACTAAGGTAATTAAGTTAGTTATAATATTTACGATATAATTAGGGGCAAGATATGGATGGGACCACTTAAATTCGCCGGTTAATAACTTATTGAATCTTATGCAATAACACAGGGATCAAATTGATCTCACTGCTCTTAAAGTGTTCTCAGTGAAGACTTCGAAAAAAAACTACCAGAATAATAAAAACGCTGCAATCGTTATGATTTTGAAAAGAAACCATCGAAATATCAGGAACTCGCCAATAAATCCAAAATCTAATGGTAATCCCCTTTCATCACTTAAATACATAAATAAAAATAATGTGTCCTACAGAAAGTACATAATCCAGGCAATTCAATTTAAACCTTATTTCAAAGAACATAAAGCTCTTTTTTATTCGTTTCAAAATTGAAAATGTCATTTGAGTGCAAAGTTAATTGAACTTTATTTCCTTGCTGGTGGATTCAAATTCCTACTAACAAAAATCTACCGGATTGTAGTATGGTGGGCCTCGAGAGGATATTTGGGGAAATCTGAGGAAGAGGCCTTTGTCCAGCAGTGAGACACTAATACTGGCTATTAAAAAAAAATAAGGGCACCATTTCACATAAATTGACAACTATTTAAAAAAATTAATTGTTTTTATCTTGTTTTCGCGTTGTCGCGTAGCTCTTATTTACTTGAAGGTAATGGCGGCCCAGTTAAAAACAATACGATAACATGTCAGAAGCAATATGGTTTTACAGGGTAGAATTTGTGTGAGATTGTCCCATTTCTTTTGTTTTTTAATCCTTTTGAAATCTTATCGTTTTGTCAACTTATTTATTTAATATAAATGGCGGCCAAGTTAAAAACAATACGATGGCATTACATGTAGAGACAAAGAAGAATAAGCCCTCTGTAAAAAGTCGACTACAGCGATATGTATCATAAATTACATCGCAATACGGTTCAAAAAGGGATATATCTCTTTGTAGTCGACTGTACCTACACTGTTCAACATTAAAGTTAAGAAATTATCTCTCAAGTAAAATTACGTTGTAGGTTGTACTTGAACTAAATTTAAATCTAATTCTGTCGTTTTCACTAATTGAAACGCTTCATTGTTACTACGGTACAGTCGAATAAGTATTATTTGCGGAGTGTTCGTCTTTTTCGCAAAATATATTAAATTCATTTATATCTCAAAGACTTTTTGAAAGTTTTTGCCAGAATACGTTCAAATGAGAATAAAAGAGATGGTTAAATCCAAAAAGTTGATTTCGTAATTGCTAACAAAAATTAGCGCTAGTCTAACAAAAATTTGCGCTTTAAAGCTCATTTATTTATAAATCGAAAAACAGTTTTCAAAAACATATTTTTGAAAGACCTATCCAACGACATTCCATACTATAGGGTATACGAGAAAAAAAAATACATCCCTACGTTACGTGTATTTTTTTTTTACATTTTATTGTATTACTTTGTTGTCGTGACTAATATGCATATTCATGCTAAATTACTCGTACAGCTTTCTACTACTAAGAGTCTTTGCGCTAGGCTGCGGACGGACGACGGACGGACATGGCGAAGCTATAAGGGTTCCTAGTTTGACTACGGAACCCTAAAAGGGTTCAATTCGGGTCATAGGTACCGACAGTACAATTATTTTGAGCTTACCACTGACAGATGGATTGCCTTCATTTAATCTAATAAAATAGTTATAACTAAATCGGTAGTCGTGGGTAACAGTATTCTGAAAATTGCTTTATTTGCATGAAATTAAAGTTTAAAATTAAATGAAGGTAAACTCTCTGTCAGTGGTAATCTTACAGTAATCGTACTGTACGCGGTGGCCGCGGGGGTTTGAACTCCGTACCTTTTGATCACAAGTCAACCCCCTAAGCCACTTGGCCACCAACGCTCTCGATCGGCTGACATAATAATGATACCTAATGACATTTTAATGGTGTTGCGTATACTTTATCTACCAGGTCAAGAATAACTGGTTGTTAAGTAAGAAGCGGCCAGACGCGTTAGAAAATTTACATAATTGCAACGTTTACTGCATTTATACCAACATTTACAAGGATAAGTGCCATTTTCGTGTCACCATAAAAATACCTTATTTAGTGTAATTAAGGATTGTTTTAGAGAACGCTTGCACCTTCGTCTAAGCGTAGGTTTAGATTCCCTTTTTTTCGAAAAATATTTTTTAATGCACCTCCAGGGAATTTAACCAATACGAAGCTTATGAGGGTAACGAAGTCAGCGGTCTCGGGTTTGATTCCCCGTAAGCACATATTTGTGTTTGTCTTTCCGTCTGTCCATCTGTCTGTCCGGCCATCAGTCCATTTGTCCCATTTCCCGTCCCGTCAGAATATGTAGGTAACAAAATGAAAACTGGGTAAGACCATGTCGGACCATACTACAAGCATAAAATCAATAAGTAATAACTAATTTTCAAACACTTCACTGTAACAAAAATTAGTGCTTTAAATTTAAAGCTTAATATTTCATAAACATATTACTTAATCAAAAACTGAGTCCCTGCGCTAGGCTGCGGACGGACGGACGGACGGACATGGCGAAACTATAAGGGACCTAGTTTGAATATGGAACCCTAAAAATGTTCAAAAATGAATAAAATACAAGAACCTTTTTTCATCTCAATTTTATTTTTATTGTATCGTATAAACGGTAAATCACACAAGCGTGAAATTTGGTGTGATTAGCAAACCCTAAAGAAAACCAGAAATACTCTGCCCTCCCAGGCAAAAAAACAGTATGTCAAATCCAATTGTCAAAGTAAATTCAATCCTCTCTTCTAAGTAATAAGGTTGTGATTGCAACTGAAGTTTTATTGTAGTTGCTGCTATTTAGCTTAGCAGGGCAGTACTTAGATCCAGTAATTTTTATCTACAAACATGTCGCATCTTTAGAATTATAGTGACCTAATACACATATTTTGATTTTCGATTTAGGTCTCTATAATACTAAATTTATGACTCGAAATCGAAAGCTGTAAATGTTTGAATTGGGTCACTACAATTCTAAATGTGCGATGTATTCTTTTATCCTGGCAACACGGTTTTATTTACAACAGCTAAATATCATCTAAATTCATCATTTCCTATTAATCTAATACCGATTCTTGTGATTGCAATGATAATTATGGTATTTGTCTCAAAGCAAGTGTAATATAACTTAGCCATATAGTCTCCGAAGTTATTCTTCCTATTATTCTAGTTATGGCATTTGACGTAGAGACCTCGTCGTGTTGTTCTCCTAGATTTATTATTTTTAGTTTAATGTTATTAGTCTTACATTTGTATTGATTTTATTTGTTCTAGCTTTAATCATTATTATTTATTACTTTATTAAGTACTTGTAATGTAACTTACTTCTAAGTATTACTGTACTTTATGTTTGAAAAAATGACCTTCTGCTGGAGTTTGTTGTCGCTTCTTCTCTGCAATGATGGTCTTATCTGAAGCTCTGGTAAATTCACTTCATATTACTGACGTGTAAAAGAGCCCCATGGGGGCCTATTTACTGAATAAACATTTTGATTTGAAACAGAAATAATGGTAATTTATTGATTTTATTGACTACTAGCTGTTTCCCGCGACTCCATCTGCGTAGAAGCTGTTTATCGCTATTCCCTCAGGGACCATCCACTCGCCTATCGGCTCGTTTCATAAACACACACTCGTAATGTGACATAAACTATCATTTATTTTTAGTTCGCTGTACATTGTAACGCTACGTACACACAAAAATTGCAATCAAAAACGTTGCAGAGTAAGATGTGCCAATATGGAAACAGCGAGAGGAGTCAAGTTGCCTGTTTACCCGGGAAAAAATGAACACAGTATGTGACACTGCAGAATAGTAATTCCGCATTAACGACGTTGTCGACAAGATGAACGGCGAACCAAAGTATTTTCACAAACTAAAAATATTTTTGTAGTAATGTCATGACCAAATTTATTTATTTATTTAAAAATGAGTTTACATGGCTTTACAGAAAGGTCCAATACGCCATGAAACATAAACTTAGTAAATAACATAACATCTAGTACAATTTTACACAAAAATATTACGGATTCATTGAACGCTCTATTTACATTACCACAGTTGTGGGCCTAGCATCCATCATCTCACAGAGTCTCAGGCATTCACTTCTCAAATGGGGTGGTAGGACCTTGTGCAGGGTGTCTGGAATGTTTATACCATCAAAACCATCACTTGCCGTAGGCGGTGAAAAGATCAAAAGACTATAATAGAAGCATTGCTTAGTCTTCAGAATTTGTAATGAATTTGTAATGTATTTATTATTAATAAAGTCCAGCCCATTTACGCATATTAAGAAATATTTACCTTTACGAAATAAAAAAGGAAAATATAACACAGTTAACATACATAGCATTCCCAGACGTTAGGCAGAGATAAATAACAGAAATACCAAAAACTTTAAAAACATACTTGATTATATGAATTCGGTAACCGCATTTTGCACAATCAGTCCAAGAAGTTTACTAATATACTGACAGTGTAGTGACAGGTTGCAAGCCCATCGCCTAACAGTACTACAAGCCCTAATTCTGTTAGTGGCCTCTTACGACATCTTTATTCTAACCCGGCAATATAACACAGTGATTCTTAAAATCCATTTCAGTCGGATTAATATTAGAACGGTATCGTTTTCATCAATTCCCAAACAATGTAGAAAAGTCGAACTACGAGTATTTTTCACTGCAAAAGTCCTTAACTAACCATCAGTTTTATACCAATTATTAACGAGAGCACGGTGCAATTCGTTACATTGTTAAAACTTTTTCAATGCCAACAGTAACATGGTTCCCACAGCGTTCAACTTCTGCTAATTTATTTAATTTGCGGTTCCACCCGACCGGTTGTTGAAATATGTTTTGACGAGACTTTTTGAAATCTTTCCGAAAAAGGACGCGCTCATTTATCATCGAGGCAGCGTGCCTCGGCAGACGACGATGTAAAATATTATTTTGACTGGATGTGGCATGAAAAAATATGTTCTAAGGGTTATAACTTAAAGAATATCAACGTCCGACCTTCTTAAATATCCGACTGCGGAATGAGGAGGTATTTTTTTTGTCCTGTATGTACGTATAGTTCTTTGTTCCTTCGTAGAGGCTGCGTATCACTGAGAAATTGAATAAAAAAAATACTAAAAAAGTTTTGTTATTATGTTTTGATGGTGGTCCACCGCGGTATTCTCCAGTGATTTCGCAAAGTGAATGGAGTATTAGTTTTCGTTTCGCACCAATTTTTACTATTTTTTCATCTCTTTCCTTTTTTTTTTATGTTATATACACACGACACGGTGGCCTAGTTGGGAGTGACTCTGCCTCCGAAGCCAGCGGTCCTGGGTTCAAATCCCGGTAAGGGCAGATATTTGTGTGATGAGCGCGAATATTTGTTCCTGAGTCTTGGATGTTTTCTATATATATTTAAGTATGTATTTCTCTATTTAAGTATGTTTATCGTTGTCTAGTACCCATATTACAAGCCTAGAGCTTAGTTTGGGGCTAGGTCAATTTGTGTGAGTTTGTCCCCTGATATTTATTTATTTATTTTATATTATGTGTTATTGTTGCGGAAAAAATATTTTATTCCTTTCTTTTTATCAATAGTAAAAAGCCGGACATCTTTCAGTGTTAGACCGCCTGTTGTTGACCTGTGTCTTTTTTTATAAAGTTGGGCTTTGTCTCTGTATTGTTTTTGTTTGGCGGACAAAAAAGGTTTTTTCTATTGTATTGAGTCTTTTAATCTGCCATCTTTCCTCCCAAAGGTTTACCAGAAAACCTATCAGAAGAAGTATTTAACATGAGTATTTAATATACATCGACGACAGTTACACAGGCTACCTGGGGGGTTACAATGACATGACTATGCTGTTATTTTTACGGCGAACGCAATGGAATGTGTTATTTAATTGCAGTTATATAGGTCTGTCTTTTTCACTCAGCGTAAACTGATCTGCATAGCTATGTCATAATAACCCCTCTAATGGTAAGTGGGTTCTGTGACCCATAGACATTCGCATTTTGACTAAAATCACAGACCCACCATCACCAAACAGGGAGATTTTTGTGAGTGGGAATTTGAATCTAACATCAAGAAAATAAAGTTCAATTACCTTCGCTCTTAAATACCATTTTCAATTTTGAAACAAATAAAAATGAACTTTATATAAACTGACATAAAATTTCAACTAAATTACCTGGATAACCTCTTGTAGCACACCGGGTCTCTCGAGGTTGTCACTTCTTGTTATTTAGTTCTTCGCCAAGTACAAGAAGCCAAGCGCATTTTTGCCGCGTGCCAGTTAAGGGTAATCTTGACACCGTTACCGCGCAGGCGTGGAATAGTACCAGCCCGCGGAATCCGTGGCCATCATGTTTACACTTCAATAATTGATCTACGGTGGCGTTAGGCTAGATTTACATGAGTTTAGCTACTACTGCTTAGTGCTTATCACTTACTGCCTTAGTCAGAAATATTTTAGAGACCGTTAACTCGTTTTTACTTCTAATTTGAGTATGTCACTGAAATTAAAATTTTCACTAAGGAACAAATTATTGGTCATTATAACTGAGTTTAACTATGTGACTTATATACATTCACTTGTGAAATACAAATTACATACAGACATACATAATCATCACGCCTTCATTCCCAGAGGTAGGCAGAGCTACAGAAATACCAACAACTCCAAAAAGACTTGTTGATAATTCTGTAACCACATTTTGTACAATCACGCCAAGAAGTTTACTATTGTATTAGTGACAGGTTGCAAACCCATCGCCTAACAATACTACAAGCCCTTATTCCCTTAGTCTTACCACATCCACGGGAAGACATGGAGTGGCACTATCCTAACCCGGCAACCACACGAGTAAAATATAAATTATACTTTGATAAAAATAAAATTAAACTTAGCTTACATTGCTGTCGCTGCTGATGGTACCCAGGAGGCTGGCAGCATTCCCTCTGAACAACAAGGCGTATCCTTTGGCTAAAGTAGCTGCCAGCTCTTTGGTCACTCGTAACGTTATTGTGGCGGGAGGGAATCTACTTAAAGTGTTCTCTCGCGCCTGGCGCCAAGAGCAGCATATTTGCGCCGTTTGAGTAGTTCCACCGAAGCAGGTTCAACTCAGGTTTGAAAGAGGGAGCTTGAGACTGCGTTTCCACTAAAGCTGTGCGAAATAACAAAGTGGTGTGTAAGGAAAAAAACCACCAAAGAGAGCTGTTCTGAGCGAGGCTAGGTATTCTATTGGCGGATTTTATCCTCACACAACGCTCTGCTACCTCGCACAGCTCTGGTGGTAATGCAGCCTGAACGTGGGACGGAATAAACATACGGCTAACTCACGCAATAAAATTTTGTATGAATCTTTTCCGTTGTGCGATGAAAATTAGCCATACAATTATTTTAAGGATACTTTTCGTCTCTTGTATAGTCTTCGTTGTTTGTATGGTTACCTGCGCTTAACTATGGTCCAACTTTTTGGTCCTCAACCACACTATATTTCCTCCAAGCATTCGTAAGGATCGTTTTAACTACTGCAATGGTGATATAACTAACATTGAGGCAATCCATATTAGTCTTTAGGGTTGACAACGCATTTGCAGTCTTAGGAATGCAGCCTTGAGATAGGTAACGTCAATGTGCCTCAGATCCATTACCATCAGGTGGCTTGTGTGATTTATTGCCTACTCCATGCTTTTAAGAAGACTCAATGCTACTATAAATCAGAGAAGGATGCAGCATTTGTTAGAATAAGAATAGTACATTGTGTCACAAGGGAGAAAAATTATATATTTACGGCGAGGGCGTACATTGAATCCTGAGCGTAGTGAGAGATTAAAGTGTTAACGCCCAAGGTGGAAATAATTTTACTACCTTGTGAGACGTACTGCTTTTCACATCCTCTTGAAAGTCCTCTTGCTCAACTCACGCTTGCCTTTACCGGCTGCCTGGACTCCACGATGACGAGGAATAGAACCTCACCTGTAGCTTGTCTTGGCCGGCAAGACCTATATGCTCTAAGGGCGGATGTGTTGCATAAGTGGCAAGTGGGCACCTTATGGTCGTTTAAAGTCCAGAAGCGCCTCTCTACTCTTAGCCTCTCTGCAATTACTACCTCTCTGCTGCCATGACTGTAATATGGGAGGCCCATTCCATTGAGTTGGCGAGTCATCGCCTACTAATTCAACCAAAGTAATTAGCATTGGCCAGACAACCGCCATAGTTTTATCAATAGTCTAGTTCACTAATCCATATCATTTCATTAATAAAACCTATTTTTAATATTCCCATCCTTCTTAAATAGTCCTACACTAACCAGTGCTTGTCTGTGAAAGTATACTTCTATAGTGTGAACCCATAGATAATCACCGTTTGGTGTCTCATCACTTTACTAAATTAAAGTTGTCTAAAGGGCCTCTGCGTGTTGGCTTGCGCTCCATGTACGCCTTCCAAGGGTCCGAAACTCCCATAAGGAAAGAAAATCTAATTTTTCTTATACATTTTAATCAACTACATATTTGTCACTTGAGACTTAGCAGGATTGACGTATACTAAGCACTATTGCATTGTTTTGTTTACACAAAGGCATTTAGGCATGTATTTCTCGATATAAGTAAATTTATCGTGGTCTAGTACCCATAGTACAAGCCTAAAGCTTAGTTTGTGACTAGTTCAATTTGTGCGATATTTTCCCCAGTTTTGTTTTAAATGGCAAGTTCTAAGCAGTAGTAACTAAGCTGGTAGCATTGCTTTTTTACTTTCATAGTAGGTATCTTGTTCTTCCATAATTTATTGTTTATTGATAAGTTCATAGAACCTTACTCTGGAACATGACTGTTATTAACTCGTGTGTACTTAGTTTTTACTCGTGTATTGCATTTTTCTCGTTTTAAAATCAAATATTTTATCTAATTTACTCATTATGCTTTTAGTGATGGATTATCAGATTAAGACCTTGTGGTTAGTAGGCGCCATCACCATCCATCTACCATCCACCGTCCATCCACCATCCCATTTATTCCACCATCCACCACCTCCCACCATCCATCCACCATCCAACCTTACGCCGATGAAGTGTCATTAAAATTATAATTAAGCCGTCTCTACTAACAGTCCCTCTGCCTATATCATCACTACATAGTATAAAACAAAGTCGCTTTTTCTGTCCCTATATCCCTTTGTATGCTTAAATCTTTAAAACTACGCAACGGATTTTGATGCGGTTTTTTTAATAGATATAGTGATTGAAGAGGAAGGTTTATATGTATAATACTTTAATCCGAAGCGAAGCGAGGGCTTGTCGCTAGTAATTAATAACATAACAATGTCATTCATCTTTAACTCCTGCCTTTATTCACAGTTTGAAACATATTTGCTAATTAATTACTTTAGGAGTTTATTATGTCTCCATTACTATATTTACAGTATTATTATTAAGAATATTACTGTGTAAAACAAAGTCGTTTTCCGTGACTGCCTTTCTTTCTGTCTGTTTGTATAACCGGTACTTTCTCCTAAACCACGCAATAGATTTTCTCAAACATGCTCGGAAAAAACCGTTTTCCGATTGAAACACAAAGACGGAAAATGCCTCATTTTACTCCTAGGAGTAAAAAAACCATATGAAAACACTTTCCGTACATGTCCATATTTTATTTAAAAATGATCTCTATTGCCTGTAAAATCAAATTGAATTTAATAAAAGGTGGCGGCGCTGGGGCGGCGCGCGGTGCGGCGGCGGCGGCGAGTCATTGTGAATTCTCAATACTGTCTTGTAGTTTTCTAAAGGATATTCTCTCTCAATTCGTCGATATTACTTCTTATTATACATTTGTATCATTTCCTCGCAATTATTGAGAAAAGCATTATATATGCCTCAACGGAATTGAAATAGCCTGACTCGTATTTAACCACCTCGGTATTCCCTTACATTTCGCGCCTAGGCAATATTGTACTATTGATGCGGCTCTCAAAATTACTATAATAAATTCTGAAGAGTTCCGTCTGAATTGTAAAACTCTCTAGTATTGTTATAATTCAACCCTGACCTAAAACCGCAGGTATTTTTGGAAAACTTTAAATGTTGTCTGACTGCTTAAAACTAGTTTAGAATAATAATAATTCAGAAAAACGATACGAGGACAAACTTTATTAGCACGTTGTTAGGGATTCCGAGTCGTCAGTACACCCAGTACTGCAATTATTAATACAACAAAATTTAGGTGCCACGTTTTTAATTGTTAACACAAGAGAGGAAGTTATAGATAAACCACTTCCAAGCACAGATGCTAAAATCCACAGATACTTCGCAAGTTTTGCCCTCTATAACATAAAGCTTGTTTGTTAGTGCTTCACAGCTGGACGGTTTTGGATGAACTTTGAAATGCAGATATACCCTGGATTAGCTACCCTAAAAATTTAGTTCCCAGACGAACTCACTTGCAGAAGCCAGTGCTGTATATTTTTTCCGCAACAAAGTACAAAAACATAAAAATGATAAATCCAAAATTACCCCAATCACGACACAAATTTGGATTACACACATTTAAAAACACACCTAGAACAAGTTTCAAAGTTTTAACTAATTTGATTCCAAAAATCGAGAACTAAATGCTAAAAATGCGACGGTGATAGCTTGCCTTTGAAGAAACGCTTTAGACATTGAGTTCACTGGACAATGGAATAATTAGTAAAGTTAACAAGATGTTTTATTGTTTCAGAATACCTAATTTAACAAAATGGCGAAAAACGAGAAGAAGAATACTTTTGTCTTGGACAATTTTAATTCTACGTAAGTACTTTCTTTGATTATCTTTTTAATTTATAAATGTTTATGATTAGAAAATAGACAACTTTATAAAAGAAGACTGCAATTTCTTCTGCTTCATTTCAGTATTGATCATCAACCCTAATCTACTAACATTACGGCTATAAAATCAATATCAATAATCCTTCCTACATCAACATTTCATAGAATGTATCGATTTAAATAATTTCCATGTTTCCATGACAATAACGAGACTTCAGATGGAAAATAAAAATCCTATTGTATTTGTCATTGGCATTGCTTAACTTACCGGTAAACGTTTCATGGAACGTATCATTTCACGGAAATTAATTTCACTGAAAGCTATTAAATGTTTCTCGCTATTTGTTAGCAATTTTCAAAAAAGGAGAAGGATCTAAATTAATCGCGTTTTTTTGTATGTAACCTGATTACAAAAAGACCGCTGGACTGATTTGAATAAAATTTGTTTTTGTTTGGGTATATTTTCTAGTTGGTCCCATTTCCAGCACGTCAAGATCTGATGTTGGCATCTTGGGGAAGTCGAGGGATTTCCTCTAATATTATAGGAATACATATAGCGATTTTAATATTTTCAGTGACAAGTCTAGCATTTGCATTCAAATAGTATCATTCGGTGAACTGGAACTGATGATGGCCATCGGAAGTCCTCAACGGTACCTATTTCAAGGGTGGTAATAAGATAATAAACCTTGGCTGTTTTTAAAGCTGACGACACGTTGGCCTAGTTAGGAGTGACCCTGTCTCCGAATCCAGCGGTGCTGGGTTCAAATCCCGGTAAGGGCAAATATTGGTGTGATGAGCGCGAATATTTGTTCCCGAGTCTTGGATGTTTTCTATGTATTTCTCCATATAAGTATGTTTATCGTTGTCTAGTACCCATAGTACAAGCCTAGAACTTAGTGTGGGACTAGGTCAATTTGTGTGAGATTGTCCCCTGATATTTATTATTAGGTTTACCATTGAATTGCCGACAAACTTTTAATCGAATATTATTTCAAAGACAACGTTTCAAGTATTTTCATTTCATCGACAACTCATTGCGTCGAGGACTCAATACTAGGTAATTTGAAATGAGGTCTTTTAATTGGTAGTTGACTTATTTCAATAAAATTCATATCATGACTAATCATTTCGGGTTTTTTTATTTGTTTTTTTTACTTGTAATAATATTTATTCCGCATAAAATTATTTCAATTGGTAATATTTTGCTATCAAAACTAAACGCAAGCACTCTGTGCGATTATAGCTATGTGTGTTATGATTGACCATTGATATAATTTAATAATAGTAATGTGTCATGCTATCTGTCAACAGTTCATTTTCTTGGGGGTCGCAGTTCTAACCTAACCTAACCCACTTCTGTCAACAGTTAATTTTCTTGGGGGTCGCAGTTCTAACCGAACCTAACCCACTTCTGTCAACAGTTCGTTTTCTTGGGGGTCGCAGTTCTAACCTAACCTAACCCACTTCTGTCAACAGTTCGTTTTCTTGGGGGTCGCAGTTCTAACCTAACCTAACCCACTTCTGTCAACAGTTCGTTTTCTTGGGGGTCGCAGTTCTAACCTAACCTACTTTGAAAGCCTCATAGGACATATAAAAATGTATTAAAGTAATACGTCGAAGAAATGAATTGCAATGTTTTGTAGCTGTACTAATTAAGATAATTTGTAACAAATCAGCGATTAAGTAGTATTCGTTGATTAGTATTTCCACGTAGTAAGATAAATTTAAATAAATAGTAGTTGAAATAAAATTACGCCAAACAATATTACTAGTACTAAAGTTTCGATGAATCATTGTCGATGAAATAATATTCGATGAAAAGGTTGTCGACAAAACAAGGGTACACCTTATTATTATTACCTCCATGGTCTGAAATGACGTACGATAGTGGGTTGTATATTTTAAAACTATACCTATAACTCCCTTGGAAGGTAAATAGGCTATAACTGCCCTATACGCGTGCGTGTTAAAACACCCTTTCCGTGCATGTGTGATGAAAAAATAAATACTTTATTGGATTTTTTCAATTCTAGGGCGGATTTGGCCGGAAACCCTGGGTTCCAGTCGACACTGAGCCTGGGCTCTAAGGAAGTTATAAATGAAAAGGCTTACAACCCTTTCGAACACCGAAATGTATCGCATCCCAACTCGTAAGTATTGCAATTGTCTTCGTTCAAGCTAAGAATGCTCCTCTATGTTGGGAGTGAACTGTGGTAACAGTTTTACAGTCTCGAAATCAACAAGGAACCCTTACGGTTTTGAAAGAAAGAAAAAATAAACACTTATTCATGACAAAGAGACGAGAACAAAATACTGACAGACAGGCATGTTGAAATAAAATGGTTCCAACTCAGAGTTATGATGGCATAAACCCAGCGCTAGTCTTCCCTTGGAACCATACAGTGAAACCACGGTAGATGACGCACCACCACGATTTTGCCATGTCTGTCCGTCTGTCGGTCTACGGGTTAACTCAGAGACTCTTGGTACTACAAAGTTTGTTTGTTTTGCCGATAAAAATATGAAATAAAATCTTGAAAAAAAGTCATTCGGATACAAGAAAAACTTTTGATTACATGCTTTTTATGAATTTGCTATGTTTGTATGTATGCACTCGTAGGTATGTTGCATTGGGGTCAGATCTTCCAAAGAAGATTTGAACCACTTTCCGTGGACCGGTGGTTACAGGATCTCCGCTATAGTTGCAGTAGATCTACAGTGTTTGAACTCATTAGGTTGGTCTTGATTAGGCAGTTAATAACTTTACAAAAAAAGTACAATTGACAACATAAGCATGAAATGTATGACATAAACTTTATTACAGTATGACATCCTTTGATATATCTTTGGATAGCTCTTGAAGAATAATTACTACAATGACTAAGTATAACTTTTGATATAAGTATAAGCTATTCTATTGTAGAACTTAATTTAGAATTATTCAAGTATTCAGTCTAGGTATATCCGTTAATTTGTTCTTTCATCAAAAAGATACAAGATTCCTCAATTGTTTAAAATGACCGGTTTCAAAAGATATTTAAAGAAGTGTCTCGGGATTTTAATCGCGGCTTACGCTACAAAGAACTGCGACAGAGTCAATTAATTAAAAGTAAGATTAAGTAACTCGTTAATGAAATCGTTTGTTAATTAAAACCTTGTGAAAGAAGAATCTTTTGTATTTTTTTTGCAGAAACCTGCCAGTATTTTTTAATAACCAGCTGTTTGTTTCCTTAAAGTTACGTTTTCGACCTACGACCTAGTCCCAAACTAAGCTCTAGGCTTGTACTATCGGTACTAGACAACGATAAACATACTTATATAGAGAAATAAATTCTTAAATACATAGAAAACATCCAAGACTTAGGAACAAATAATCTTGTTCATCACACTAATATCGGCCCTTACCGGGATTTGCAACCAGGACCGCTGGCTTCGGAGGCAGGGTCACTCCCAACTAGGCCAACGTGTCGTTATAGACATTCACTTTAATAATAAATATATAAATATTTAACACAAATATTTAAGGGGCGCTCCAATACAACAGACAGTGCGGAACCCTTCGTGCACGAGTCCGACTTGCACGTGGCCAGTTTTTTTATTGAATGTTTTTTCTGATTCCATCAATTGCAAATTGACTTTGAAAATTCCTTCTTTTTTCAGGACAATTGGATCCCTGGTCCACCTCCTCAAGTCCTCGCTGGGTTCAGGCATCCTGGCGATGCCGGCAGCGTTCAAGAACGCGGGGCTAGTAGCAGGGGCCCTGGGTACCATCATCGTCGGGTTCATATGCACTCACTGCGTTTACATTCTGGTTATTAATTAGTTTAGTTTATTTATGCAAAATAAAATACAAAGAAACTTTGATTTACATGTCAAAATTAAAAGTATCCTTAGCATGATTGTCTCAAACGAATAAGTAAAAATTTAATACTTATTAATAGTTCATATCATTACACCAATAAGGATCGTCATAATATTTAAAAAAAAAACCGTCGAAAGTTAATCAGTTACGTCAGGGAGTTTGTTAAGCACATGGTGTGACGGTAATTATTATAAATTCAATTGCAACGCAAAAAACTTAGTTGGTAGAATCTCTGAAATGAAATGAAAAAGTTTATTACTATAAAATAATAAAACATTATTCCGTGTAATTGCCAGTTTAGAATAGTGCCACTCCATGTCTTCCCGTGGATGTCGTAAGAGGCGACTAAGGGAATAAGGGCTTGAAGTACTGTTAGGCGATGGGCTTAATCACCTGACAGTGAAACTAGCCCACCGACTACACGTCACCCAGCGAGCTATTGGAAAGGTGTATGCTCGGAATCTCGCTAAGGGACAAAATCCGGAATGAGATGATCCGGCATAAAACTAGGGTCACTGACGTAGTTCAGAAGTGTAGCAGACTGAAGTGGCAGTGGGCTGGTCACATCTGTCGCAGAACCGATGATCGGTGGAGTAGACGGGTTCTCGAGTGGAGACCACGGCTCGGCAAGCGTAGCGTAGGACGCCCTCCAGCCAGATGGACCGATGACCTGAAAAAAGTGGCTGGTGGTGACTGGATGGCGAAAACGGGAGATCGGGCCTTGTGGCGAACCCTGGGGGAGGCTTACGTCCAGCAGTGGATTGCAATAGGCTGAAATGATGATGATGATGATGATCGAAATTATGTCAAATGCCTCGTTTATCGCTATTCCCTCGGGAACTGTTCTATTTTTCGAGATAAAATCCTATCATACCAAATTTCATCTAAATCGGTTTAGTAGTTCCTGATTTTAGCGCGTTCGTGTAACTTTTAGCTTATTCTGCTTCGCTCTTATATTCCAGGTGCGGACGTCGCAAGAAGTTTGTGTGGATGCCAAAAAGCCCTCCATGGGGTTTGCCGAGACCTGCGGGGCGGCGTTCGAGTTCGGGCCCAAAAGGCTAAGGCCTTGGGCCAATTTTACAAGGTATTACTTGTTATTACGCTTTACGCCACTCTCGACAGAACATCCTAGGGTGGCACCAATAATAGGTACTTGGGTCATACACAGATTTAGGTTAGCGTCTTTCCTGTGAACGCGCCGTAAGTTAACGTTTTAAGGCCTAGTTTTCTGGCTAAGCCCATTCTCGCGTAAACGACGTCAAGGCTGCTTTACACCAATTATATAAATATAAAAACAAAACTTTTTTTTTTTGGTATGTAGAAGGCACACGAGCACTCAGGCCACCTGATGGGAAGTGGAATCTGAGACCCATAGACATTTGAATTCTCAAGACTGCAATCCTAAGACCTCGAATGCGTTGCCAACCCTGAGGACTAAGATGAAATGCCTCTATGCTAGTTATTTCACCGGTTGTCTTATCCCCACACCGGAACACAACAATGCGAACACTATTGCTTGGCGGGTGATAATGGATAAGATGGTGGTAGCGATCCGGACGGACCCTGCACAAGATCCTACCACCACTGATACCACTACTTATATGCACACATGCTTTTAACTATTGACCACAGGAAAGACAACTTATGTTTTTAAGAGTGTGTTTGACCCAATTTGATTGTTACAAAACAAATAAATAACCCTTAACTTCTGTAAAAAACTTATTAAGAAACAAAATTAGAATGGAATTTCATAAATGGAGGTATGAAAAATGACAAATTAAAAAGAAAAATCAAAGTAGTTACGTTGTATTCTGTAACGTTAACTTAAATGTCAATCAAATACAATTCAAAAAGGTAATAAACTCTTAAATTATATAGAGGAACTAGATACATAGATTTAAAAACGACGCGAGCAGATTTAAGTTTTTATCAGCGCTTCTAACCATATCGTTAATTTGATGGTAGCTTAATTGACAGTAAAACCAGTCATATGTTACTTACAAAAGTATAATGCACGGCATATAAGTAAAAACTGCGCAGAAGTCGATTTTAGGGTCTCACCTGTGGTGAGAGCGGGGCGGGAGTCGCTTCTCACCTCCGCCAGCCCGCGCACGCGTCGCTTTCGCCTGAGAGTACAGTCGAAACTACCTACCTGCGCAGTAGCGGCCATGTTGGTTTTTACTTACGTGCCGTGGATTATAACATGGCTTTGAATGAAATACCAAAGTATTCATGTTTAATTTAAAATAATAAGTTTACTCACATACTCATAACATTACGCCTTTATTCTCAATGTGGGGTAGGCAGAGCTACAGAAATACCAAACAACTCTAAAAAGACTTGCTTATAATTCTGTTACCACATTTTGCACAATCAGGCCAAGAAGTTTACTTGTCACTCCTGTGGTCACTAACCACAGGAGTGACAAGTTGCAAGCCTATCGCCTAATAGTACTACAAGCCCTTTATTTCCTTAGTCGCCTCGTACGATATCCACGGGAAGACATGGAGTGGCACCATTCTAATCCGGCAACCACACGGGATCGGGAAGTTTACTCATTCGTTTAATTAATGCAAAATCTTGAAAAGCACTGGTATCCCTAATTACGTGAGTTGGGTTGGACACTAGACAGCTTAGATTTTCAAGTCGACGCAAACACTTCATCTTTTTCACACCCGAGTCAATTTATCAAGTGAAAATGGAATTATAATATAAAATTACGTCGATGTATGCGTAGAAGATTATATTTTACATGAAGGTGATAATAATTACAGGACTTTTATTAATTTCCAATGTTTGTTTGTATGTCAATTTTGAGCTAGTTCATGTTGATGGAATGGACCAAAATGTCTATAACATATTTATGTAAACCCGATGACAATATATATAAATATTATGGTATCTAAGATCTGATCTGATGATGAAGTCGGAAGGTGGCGACAGGATCTCCGCTATACTAAACGTTGACCCTCTGTGTTTGAACTCATTTGTTTGTCTTCATAAGCAGTTAATGACTTTGCAAAAAAAGAACAGTCAACCAACTAAAGCTTGCTAATTTTTTTTTTTTACTGGTGCTTATTTTTGATCAGCCTTTTCATTTGTTTACTTTCCAAACTCTTTTTACAAGGTTATGATACCTTTCCTGTAATTGGAGAATTTCCGACCCCTAATATACAAGTTTAACTTCGTTTACGGGATGGAGAGTTCAACTAATCCAATGCGACAAACATACAAACCTCAACTTAATGTAACTACAGAGATTATGTAGTACTAAAGAATACAATACAATACAGAATAAATACGCTATATTGAACACCACACAAAGAAAAATAAACATGGAATGAAAAAACAAGAAATTCTTACACGGTAGACAACATGCGGTCTTATTATCGCTATAAGCGATCTCTTCCAGACAAATTTGGATAGAAGAGACGCAGCAACATAAACATTAAAATAAAGTATGTGGTGCCTACAAGGATATTTAAAAAAAAAAACACGATATATACATACAAAAACAAAATACATATACTAGTATACATATTATAGTAAGATATGTACTGGGAAACTGAAAAAGTCAGCAACAAGATAAAACTCGTCTCAGGAAATACACAAGTCAAATACCTAAGGAAAATTAAATTACGGAAGTGACAACAGATGTTCTTTAAGGAGGAGGTGGAGGAAGATGGTCTTGTTTTTATAATAAATATATCGTATGAACTCATATGAGGTGGCAAAGTCATTATCAAATGACACTAATTTAAATAAAATAAATTAAAACCGGGCAAGAGCATGTCGGACCATGCTCAGTGTAGGGTTCCGAAAACATTAAGTACTACAAACATAAAAATCAACATGTAATAAGTAATTTTCTGTTGAAAGTCAATTGGTGCCGTCTTAGATGATTTTAGTAGGTAGAAACACTTTAATCGCCTGTATCTCAAGAACCAATGATGTCGACTTAGTCATGATAGTTTTCCTTTAAAATTCGTTATAATTATGCTCTTTCATTTACGATTTTTTTCAGATTTTTAGTGCATAGTCATGCCAATTTACAGCTTTCTACTACTAATAGTCTCTGCGCTAGGCTGCGGACGGACGGACGGAGGGACATGGCGAAACTATGAGGGTTCCTAGTTTGACTACGGAACCCTAAAAAAAGACTGCTATTCTTACACTTGGATACATATTAAGTAAATTGACGTTGAGTAATTGACAAAAGTTAGTTCTCATAAAGTCCTTAAAACATCGCTTGTAAAATCAAGTTTCTCGGGTAATGAGCAAGAAAGTAATATCTTTAATTAAAAAGTTTGAGAGCGTGATTTCTTACACCGTAAGACAACTTCGATAAAACTCGCATTAGGGCGAAAAGACTTGTGTAGGGATCATAAGGTATTTTATTTTTACCACCGCCTCCCACTCCACCGAACTTAACATCCTTAGTGTGTATGTAAATACGTATGCTACTCTTTACGGCTAAAACGGCTAGACTGATGACATTTAGATTGGAGATAGCTTAAGCTTTGAATCCAGATACGTCTTTAATCCCAACAGAGAACTTTCTTCCCGGCACAGCGAAGAAATTACTTATCTTTTCTTTACATATTATTAAACTAAGTCAAATTTTCGCATCTGTCTGTCGGTCTGTATATCTCTAGCTCACTGGGTACACTACATAATTCCAAAGAGTTATAATTCCGATGTGATAAAAATCCCGAATTTTCATAATTCCGTTTGCAATGTTTTTATAGACGACTTTACTGTAGAATATGCAGTTTTCGTCATTAATAAGTAATGGGTGGAGATGGATGCAAATTACGTCAAAATCATGTCAAACGATGTAAGTAATATAGATATGACTACAATTGGTTTGAAAAGAGAACAAAATTGCAAAAACTATATAATTTCATATTTTTTCTGTTTTACATACATATTTTCAGTCCATTCCTCTTATCCTCCTAAGATTTCCTTCCTACTATCCACTTATATAAGAAAAATTTACAAGTAGCTAGAATTATCTTAATACACTAATTATGTACTACGGATTATAAAGGTAATTTGCACTTACTGATGTACAATAAATACATGTATAACAAAAACTACATATATTATAGCTTTATACATAAATATTACTCGAAATCGAATCCATTCTATGCTTTCGTCACCATATTGCATCCATCGTCCGCCCTTTATTAATTAGATAACTTTGTGTATAATAAATTTTGGTTTATGTACGTGTATTAAGGAAAACTCACACAAACCAAAGTGAGGCGAGAACGAGTCGCTACTGCGTAAGAAGCACATTATTATTATAAATAAGTCCCCATATATAATCCTTCAACCCCAAGTTTCCTTTATAATGGTTAACGAACCAGAACAACTTACTTCAAGTATGTTTCCTTTCATCATTCCGAGAGAGAATATTATTACAATAATACCGGTATCCCGATTCCAGCATATCCAGTTGAAAATACTACGCACACTCTTATTCCCTTGACAATAGAGTTGTGTATTGATAACTTTGAGCTCTTCGACTCTTCATACTTGTGCTGCTGACTGTTCTTACCAGACATAGGAATATTGGGAGCGAAATTGAATGACACATAGAGAGTTATACTATTGATCGTTTCATTTGTAAATTTATATTTTAATAAGAGTATGAAAATGAAACAAAATAATAACTTAATTTTCTTTTTGAAACTTCAGTCATCATTGTGTTTCTTCTCCGTGTGTTTCAGAAATACTATTCTTGTGCTGTATAATTTTACAATTTTCTCCAAAAAAATACACACTTAAAAACGAAGCTGGGAGCGATCAGTGAGTTCATCGATAGAGGAATTCCCTACCTATCATTCGATTTTGCTCTTAAATTCCGGTGTCTGGTAATAACGAAAAAGTGTTTAAGTATAAAAATATTTACAATGCTGAGTAATATAAAAGTGTAGTAATGCATTCGTGGTGCGTAATTATATAGTTTTCATTGAACTAAATTTTGAACTAGCTCCTGTTAAGAGGTCATACAGGAAATTTGGCCGATGTTGCTGGTTTACGTGATTTTACAATTTACAATTTATATATTTTACTTCTACAAATTTTAATGCGCAACACGAAAGATAATTTTGATTTTCAACGAATTATGGGGTACTTTTTGTGTTTATTATTAGAGGTTTAGAATATCGCATATCGTTTTGACGCCTAAAAGGTACGAAAAAATTACTATTTAGTAGACAATTTTAGTTATTTTATTTTATTTATTTCTTGAAAAAAATAGTTAGTTTAGTTTAGTTGTCTAAAAAATGTATGAATAACTTTATACTGCCTTGATATATTTTTGTTGTGCAAAAATTATTAACTTTGTTATTTTTTATAGAATTGTTTTTGATTTCGGCTACTTAAAACTCACGTTGATAAAACTAAAACATTTATCAAATTCAGTACAAAATCAATCCATTAGGTACCTTAAGAAAAATAAAAAAATAAAAAAAATATACCACTATAATAATGTTTTACATACATACATACATACATAACATCACGCCTCCATTCCCAAAGTGGGGTAGGCAGAGCTACAGAAATACCAACAACTCTAAAAAGGCATGTTAATAATTCTGTAACCACATTTTGCACAAGTAGGCTGGGATGTTGACTAGTGTATTAGTGACAGGTTGCAAGCCCATCGCCTAACAGTACTAGAAGCCCTTATTCCCTTAGTCGCCTCTTACGACCTCCACGGGAAGACATGGAGTGGCACTATTCTGACCCGGAAACCACACGGGGCAAATAATGTTTTAAAACAACATAAATAACGCATTATATTACTCGACGAAAAAAAAGTAGCTCATTCATTCGTAACTCATTTATTCGATCATAACTGAAATAATATTTCATGATGTACATTAGAACTTAAAGAAAAGCAGTATTTTAACTATAAAATCACAAAAACAAGCAAAACCGGTAAAATTTCGTATAAGGCCTCGTAATGAAATGCTCTGAAATTTGGACCACATAATTTTAAACCCGATGCAAATGCAATATCATGGTATTAAAGAGCTGATCTGATGATGATAACAGGATCTCCGTACTTAATACTTAACGTAGAGCCATCGTATTTAAGGACTCATTAGTTAATAATATCAATACTTAATAATATATTTGCAAAATAATCACAGCTGGCAACAAAAACTGGTCCTAAATGATATTTCCGACGCAAACTTATTTGTTTTCTTAAGTGGCAACTCAAATTTGAGCTGACCCTAATCTCTGTTTTCTATTCATCGGTAATGAAACCCGGCGTCAATTAGACCTTAATTACTTTTGAAAGGAAAGTTTTTGCATAAAAGGCAACGATTAGTGGCTATGAATGATTTATTTTAAATGTCAAACTGTTTTTAGGGTTCCATATCTCAAAAGGAAAAGAAAAAAACCTTATAGGATCATTTTGCTGTCCGGCTGTCTGTCAAGAACCTTTTTCTTAGGAACACGTGGAGCTATCAAGTTGAAATTTATATCAAACTAGCGACCCGCCCTCGCTTCGCTCCGAATTAAAGTATTATACATATAAACCTTCCTCTTCAATCACTCTATCTATCAAAATGAACCGCATAAAAATCCGTTGCCAAGTTTTAAAGATTTAAGCATACATAGGGATATAGGGACAGAAAAAGCGACTTTGTTTTATACTATGTAGTGATACTCGTACTTGAATATGCAATTTCATGAAGCTGTGATAAAATCTTTGTCTGTGGCTCGGATTTTTAAATATGTTGTAGATTTTACAAGAAACTAGGTCTGTACATTTTCCTTTCCGAGAAAATATTAATTGGAAAGAAAAAGAAAAAAAGCCCGTGTGGTTGCCGGGTTAGAATAGTGCCACTCCATGTCTTCCCGTGGGTGTCGTAAGAGGCGACTAAGGGAATAAGGGCTTGTAGTACTGTTAGGCGATGGGCTTGCAACCTGTCACTAATGCACTAGCAAACTTCTTGGCCTGATTGTGCAAAATGTGTTTACAGATTTATCAACAAGTCTTTTTAGAATTGTTGGTATTTCTGTAGCTCTGTCTACCCCACTCTGGGACTGAGTGAATGAAGGCGTGATGTTATGTATGTATGTAGAAAAAGAAAAAACTAAAATGGACACGCTAAGACCATGATCATAAACGGTTCACTTGATCGAAAAATTGTTGTCATAAACCCAAAATATTTTTGAATGACCTATCCAACGACACCCATGATTTCATGATATCTACAAAATATTCAAATATGGAAATCCGACTACATTTAGTACTTGAGAAACGTTATCGCCCGGAGCGAAATTTGTATGCATTTTTTTGACAGCTACGCGATTTAAGCATCGCCTCACCATCCTCTTAATCACGGACCGGAACCGGTTTCCGTTAAATACGCTTTTGATCGGGTTATTCGATAGGGTTGATTTTAAAAACCCCATCAGTGCGGCAAGCGTATCGTTGGCTAGCCGCAATTAAAGGGTTATCCATTGATACGATGGATTTGGCTTTCCGCTGGCAGTCTTACCGGTATCAAAAACCCTTAATACGCTTGCCGCTTTTAAAGGGGTTTTGATAGATGTCAAGATATTTCAATCTCTGCGCTCAAATCCTACAACTTATTATTGCACAACCTAACAATAGAACGGTAAGCGGTCGGTAGGCGCACGTGGCGACATTTAGATGCAAGCGGGCCTAAGAGACAGCAATCAATAGGATTAACCCAACCCTATTGATACGCTGTTTCTTCCAGCTGCAAACACCCTATCGGACAACAAGCGCAATGGAAACGGTAACCTTATTCAAAAAGGTAGCCATATCGATACGGCAACACAATCGATAGGGCTATCCGTTGTACGGGTAGCCCAGGGATAGGCTTTTTAATCGAAAGCGCTTAACGAATAAAGCGGTTTTCCGGTCCTTGCTCTTAATGTTGGATAATTTGACGCTCGCAACGGTACCAAAACCTAGAATTATGAACGAGATTATTAACAATGTCTTAGAGCACATTTAAAGGAAAATATTTAAAAGTGTATTAGGATTCCCGAAGTACCAAGAATAGTTTTGGCAGAAACTTTTTTAACGTTTTTTACTTACAAGAATGACACTAGAGCCCCTAGCAAAATTATTTCAGCTGTTTCCTCCTTCCTAATTGAGTTGTTTTCCAGGACATTTGTGGACTACGCCCTGACTACGACCTACTTGGCAGCACTCTGCGTGTACATTGTATTCATTGCCGAGAACTTCAAAGAGGTAATTTATTTTTCATATCTCCTGCGCCTCTATTCAACTGCGTTATAACGATATCGTTTTTGACACGTTTAAGAATCGTTTATGTCACAGTCGCCATTATTGTAAATGACATAAGAGTTAGCAAAACGTTGACAATACGGAAACAGGTCAAAAACGATATCGTTATAACGCTTTTGAATAGAGGCCCTGTTCGGGAAGTAAGGATTACTTATCTCATTAGCGAGCTGAAAATGGCATCCTAAGAGCTGAAAGTAATTCTGTATAAAGACTGCGGAAGAACCTTATACAACCTTACAAAATTATTCAACACTTTTTTTAGTACTACTGATAGTTTTTGTATCTAAAGACAAAGTTCATGACGGTAATTTTTTTTCGTCCTATCAGTCGAGTAGTAGTGGCAATGGCACCCTCGAACTATCTTATTTTTACGTTAACTGAGAAGTTTGATTTTTTACAGCTTCAAGGGACTGTAGACTTGATTATATGTTTTTAATTTGAACTCAATACGTCCACGCGTTCCCGAGATAAATGGTCTTGACAGACTGACAGACGGACAGACGAACAACAAAGTGATCCTAAAAGGGTTACGTTTTCCCTTTTCGTAGTAATATAACAAAAACTAGTAACAAAGCCTTAAAATTATCACACCACACAGGACACACTTCTATCAACAGCGACTGCCATTTCTGTGGCTCAAGACAAGATGCTTAACTCTAACGTAAACGATTTTCGAAAACGTTCAAAATGTACGGAATTGACGTAAGCATTTGATGCGACCATAAGGAGCTTACGTCAATCCTATACATTTTCTATACGTATAATTTTCTTTTTGTATCTTGTAAAGGGCCGCAGGGCGCTTATCTTCTTTTCGTCGGTAAAACAGCAGTACCCAGTAACTAGCAAATTGAATACGTTGCAAAATACTCCTTAACAAGTAAGTCAGTAAGGCACATTTTGCAACTTATTGAATTTGTAGTTACGCGATATTACAATTTTATCGACGATTTGCTGTTTTATTTGTAAATCAATTTATCTTTATCTTTATCTTATTCGTATAACCGATTCCACGACACCTCCATGATTACGGGCACCAAAATGCCCCCTGTACTTTCAAATCCCTACGTTCAGCGCAGTTCAGTTCTAGGCAGTGTTGTATATCAGTCAGATTTTGTGAAGGAGAATTTGAATCTACCAGCAAAGAAATAAAGATAAATTACATACCATGACGCCTTCATTCCCAGAGTGGGGTAGGCAGAGCTATAGAACAACAACTTTAAAAAGACTTGTTTATATCTCTGTAACCACATTTTGCACAATCAGGCCAAGAAGTTTACCAGTGTATTCGTGACAAATTGCATGCCCATCGCCTAATATTTAGTACTACAAGCCCTTATTCCCTTAGTCGCCTCTTATGATATCCTCGGGAAGACATGAAGCAGCACTATTCTAACATTCTACACAGGGCTACAATTATATTTGTACTTAAATCTCATTTTGATACAATTAAAAATGAACTGTATACTCCTTCAAATATACTTGTAGTTTAAACGAAATTACCTTGATTATCCATCTCTTATAGCACACTCAAGTCCGGGACTCACAAGGGTATAGATAAAATCAATATGGTGGTTCAACTCCGCACTTCCTTAACTTAATCCCATAAGGGGGTTTAAATTTAACCCGATTGAAGGATTTCTGGCTTTTAATTATCTTTCTTGTTTAAGAGGCTTAAATATGCTTCTGCCTCCAATGATCCTGGGGGTTAATTATGACATAGCTATGCAATTCATTTTACGGTGAGCGTAAGAGACTAGCTATAGAACTTACGTAGCACTGTCCCTTTCTCTCAGCGTAAACTCAACTGCATAGCTATGTTATAATAACCCCCCAGATTTAGCAGCGACAAAAGGGGGATCAAAGTTGTCAATTTCTGTTCAAAACTTTTCAGGTTTACTTATTAAAATTGTTTATTTTGTGTGCTTCGGGATTGTCACCAAAGTTTACGCAGGATTGTTCATTTTAACTATAACTGTTTCTCGCTTCGCGTTTTTCAATTCAGATGTTAGATTAATGTCGCGCTCGTGCCACAGTTCCACCTATAATAGAAATATAAGTATCTATGTATTATATACTTATTTGTTTCTGTTTATATATATGGATCATACACAGATTTAGGTTACGTCTTTCCAGTGGACACACCGATAGTTAACGTTTTTAAGGCCTAATTTTCTGGCTAAGCCCATCCCCGCATAAACGCCGTCAGGACTGCTTTAGACCTATCATATAAAAACATAACTTATATGCACACAAGCTTATAACTGTTGACCACAGTAGAAACAACTTTTGTTTGTAAGAGTGTGTATGACCTATATAATCGTACAACAGAAATCGTTTCACTGCCTGAAAATTCGGTTCTTCTTAGTTCAGGCATTTGTGTAATAATAATAATATAATGTGTGTATAAATCACAAGCTGTATATTACTAAGTTTGTCTAAAAAAAGTAATCGTGTTACATTAAATGAAACATCTATGTCTGAGATTCTTTTTAAGGTCAGATACATATGCCAGAATACCCTGCTCTACTTTATAGTGTTTTTAAGAGGATTGTGAAGCAATGCTTGAATCGCGTAGCTGTTAAAAGTAATCCATACCAAATTTTACTCTGGGTGATAACGTTTCCCACCCTAAATGTAATCCGATTTCCACGATTTTAAATAGTTTTGTAGTTCTCATGAAAAACTAGGTCTGTACGTTACCATTTTTTTTTTAAAGAAAAATGTACAGACCTAGATTTTTTATATTATCTACACCATAATCAAAAATCCTCAAAATCGGTCAACGTCAAAGGGGAGAAAAACGTTATCGCATTTTATATGGATATTTTTTGCTTTACATCCCTCTTAATGGACGTCGTCACGCTGCTCAACTAAAATTTGTTTAGCACTACTGTTGCGTCAACGTACATTAAATTAAGTAGCGGTTTGGGAATTCGCAGTAAACAATAAAAATTAGCATATTTACGATATCGCTGCTTCCCAAGAATAGTGACACAAAGCGAAATAGGTTAATTTTGAGTTATTGGTACAGAGCGACTTGAAATGTAAAGGCCAGCATTTTAGTCACAAGTTGCGGCGACCAGGGAGGTATTATTATATTATTTTAAGTCGATCTGTATCAATAACTCAAAATTAACCTATTTCGCTTTGTGTCACTATTCTTGAGAAGCAATGATATGTGCTTATTAAAACTTACTTATAAGGCTTATTTAATAAACGTATTAATTCCGGAAACCACACATTCCGGGTTACAATAGTGCCACTCCATGTCTTCTAATGGATGTCGTAAAAGGCGACTAAGGGAATAAGGGCTTGTAGTACTGTTAGGCGATGGGCTTGCAACCTGTCAAAAAGTGGTTACAGAAATATCAAAAAGTCTAGTTAGAGTTGTTGGTATTTGTGTAGCTCTGTCTACCCCACTTTGGGAATGAAGGCGTGATGTTATATGTGTATTAATTTATATTACGTTTTTTACAGGTTTTAGACGAATATACCCCAGATTATAAGCTCTCCGTGGAGACATACTGCGCCCTCACACTGGTTCCTCTGGTCCTCATCTGCCAGATACGGAACTTGAAGTGGCTGGTGCCATTCTCTGCGATTGCCAACGTGTTGCTCGTCATCTGTTTTGCCATCACCATGTATTATATCTTCAATGGTCTGCCGAATCCAAAGGAAAGGGAGATGGTAGCCAGTGTGACCCAGTGGCCTCTGTTCATTAGGTGAGAATTATATTTAATTATCTCATTGTAATAATATATATATAAAAACGAATCCCTATGTCCCTTGGTCACGGCATCACGCATTCGCTAATTCTTTTTGTTGCGTTCGTTATCGTCAGGAGAAGGTTTTTGAAAGAAAAAAATGTGACATTAACCGGGAAGTCCAAAATTTGCAGCGGGGCGAAGCCGCTGGCGGATCGCTAGTGTATTATTATTAAAGAGATAAAATACATTTAAATTTCTTCATTTCTCTTTATTATTAATAACTATCATTTTGGAAACGATACCCACCGGCGGTTGGTTAAATTTTGTTGATGATAAATAAATATAAAAGAAAAAAAATACGCAAGGTATTAAATGGTATATTTATAAATAGATTTGCTAGAGAAAAATGTTATAACAGGGAGGCCGAGGAAAATGCCAGGCTATAATATAAGGTGGTAAATAAAATGGCAATGGATAGAGAGAAGCTTAAGACACATGCATCCTTTATACACCGAGAACACCCTTGCTCTTAGAAGATAAGAAGACTAGATTTTATTTGTTTAAAGAGCACAGAGCTGGGATTCTACGCGGTAATAACGATATCGTCTTTGACACGTTTCCGTATTGTCAACGTTTTGATAACTCTTATGTCATTTACAATAATGGCAACTGTGGCATAAATCATTCTAATACACGTCGAACGCGATATCGTTATAACGCAGTAGAATAGAGGCCCTGGATCTTATTTATTACTTTTATTTTATTTTTTTATGTTAAGGAGAAAGCACACGAGCACTCAGGCCTCCTAATGGTAAGTGGAATCTGAGACCCATAGACATTTGAATTCTCAAAACTATAATCCTAAGACCTCAAATTCGTTGCCAACCCTGAGGACTAAGATGGTATGCCTCTATGCTAGTAATTTCACCGGTTGTCTTATCCCCACACCGGAACACAACAATGCGAATGTTTCTTGGCGGTAGGTTAATGGATGGTGGTAGCGATCCGGACGGAACCTGCATCCTACCACCACTAAAAAGGTAAAACCATATTGCCACTGACCGTATTGTTTTTAACTCTGCCGCTATTACTGTCAAGTAAAATAAAGCTATCAAAACATCGACAATACACACGTCACTGGCAATATAGTTTTTACTCAGTAAAATATAGGCCCTGATCCGAATTGGGCTCCAATATAACATAATAATCACAAATTTCGATCGTGTTCGAAAAGTTCCATCCGCCTTACAACCAAACTTATTGGATAATTCAATATCGCATTCTAAGAACCAATAATAACATAGCGTCTACTAGATAAAGCCCTCTCCAAAACTTACTAAGTATCATTGAACTCGAAAACTCTCAATTCGATTTAACTCTTAATTCACAGAAATCCTTTGCTTAGTAATTAGTAAATCCAGCTAACCAGAGCCAAAGTTAAAGCTCAATATAAAAGTCCACAGCTCCGTAATAAAGTTAAATTCGACAAATTAATGTATAATTATGAAATTTGACTTTGAAATAAACATAAGCGTCAAGTAAAATAAAACAGAGATTAAAGATGATCCAAAAATAGTAGTATTTTAAATATTTTATTTTCCGTTGGTTGACTTTTTCCATGATTGTATCAACACAGTATTTCAAATTCATGGACATAATCGGAAAGATCATAATCTTTCACTTTTCACTATTATGAAAAAGTTCCACTCCTCAACTTAGCTTAGAAATATAATGAAAAAAGTAAATTAGTTGGCTGTGACCCAACCTACGAAGCTAGCGGTCCCGGGTTCAAATCTTTGTACCTAAGGGTAGATATTTGTGGCATGAGCCCGAGTATTTGATACTGGTCTTGGGTGTTTTCTATGTATTTAAGAATTTATATTTCTTCATAAAACTTAGTTTGTCTTTGTCGGGTACCCATAGTAAAAGTCTAAAGCTAAGTTTAGGACAAGGTCAATTTGTGTAAGATTTTCCGCTGGTATTTTTATAATTTCGTTTAAGAGGAGGCTAAGACTTCTCAACGCCAAAAAATACTTTCAATAGGAATTTTAGCCTAAGTTTGTAACGCCAAGTGGGTATTGACCCTTACAGCGAGCTAGCGATCCAGGATAAACGCATGTATTTTTGTATGATGAAAACGAATATTTCTCCTGAGTATACGATGTTTTCTAAGTATTTCATTACTTATGTCATTATAATACCTACAGGTTCAGCCTGGGGCTTAGTTTGGACTAGGTCAGTTGTATTTTTTATTATGCCACGGTGCAGATAAATGCAATGTCAAAACGGAACCGAAGATTTCAAATGCATAGACAATCGTAAGGAATAAGATGGAATGTCGCTTTATACTAGTCATTTGTCTTTTTCCCACATCGGAACACAGCACAGTGAACTGCTGCTTGGCAGTAGATTAATTTATAAGATGGTGGTAGCAATCCAGAAGGGCTCTGCACAAGTTCATACCATCACTGTAAGGTTCCCTCGATATTCATTGATTTAATCTATTTCAGTACTGTAATCTTCGCAATGGAAGGCATCGGCGTGGTAATGCCAGTTGAGAACGAGATGGCTAAGCCTCAGCAGTTCCTGGGGTGTCCTGGGGTTCTGAACGTGGCCATGACCATTGTGATCTCTCTTTACGGCATCGTTGGGTTTTTCGGCTACATCAAATATGGCGACGAAGTGAGGGGAAGTGTCACCCTAAATCTGCCTCAAGACGAAATGTAAGTTCTTTTTCCTACTGATATTATAAGTTAGTTAATTTGTAAGGATGTTACGAGGTTTTTCTTTCAATTAGGAACTGTTGAATAGATTTGAATGAACTTTGGCCTAAAAATGTATGGTTTCCGTGGATAAAACGATAAACCAAGTCGAAAACGTCCGATACTGGATGTGTTGGCATTTTCCAAAAATCGCAACAACAATGCATTCTGAAGATGTTTAAAAGTCTTTGAATGTACTCATAGTTCTTTTCCATAATTACACTTTCTTATACCGTCCGAATTAGATTGCTTACCCTGTTAATATTAAACTATGTTTTAATGAAAAGTCTAAATTTATCTATGTCGCTTGCAATAATTATGTTGTTCTATTTTTCGTTCTCTTTCAGCCTGGCCCAAAGCGCGAAGATCCTCATGGCCCTTGCTATCTTCTTCACGTATAGTCTTCAGTTCTACGTTCCCATGGAGATGATTTGGAGGCAGATTCATGACAAAATATCAGTGAGATACCATGACATCACTCAAATCTCAATTAGGACAACCGCCGTGGTTGGTTCAGGTGAGAACTCTTATTTACAAGAAGGTTTTGATTGTTTTCGGTGTTTAACTAGTGATGCAATATCCTCTGCTTCTCTATTTCCCTTGCAATATCCTTTATTTTCCTAATTTCTGGCTTCCCTTCTATCGTTTTATATTGTTCAAGGCAATCTTTTGTTTTTATTGAGGCATACTTTCCTGGCAGGAAGAGATCCCATAAAGGAATAAGTTCGCCTTTGCACATTCCTATTCTGTTAATATTTTGATTGAATTTCTGTGTTTTACACAATAAAGTATTAACATACATACATTCACCATTGCTATAAGATTTTAGTAGTCGCGTTCGCTTGTGTGCGCCACTGTCTCCCACATCCAGCTGATTTTCGCAACTGACTAACGCAAGTTGTTGGCACCTTATGTAAATCTCGGATATCCTGTTTTAAATAGTATAACGCTAGAGATGCATTGAGCGACTAGTGACTACATGAACGGCAAACTGGCCACTAATTCGTTGTCTTAAACTTGATAGTTTAAGGGTTGATACTCTTCGTCTTTGCAACAACAAAATCCTCAGGACTGAAATCTCTTAAAGAACGCATCGTGTCCAAATGGGTTCAGCCGTCTAGGAGGCTCAACAGATAGACACATTCACAAATATACAAATAGTCCCATAGATACACAGATATATTTAAAAATAATTAACGAATCAACAGCAAACTTTACAGTACTGAATAATTGTAATTCTTGGTTTGTGTGAAAGCTATAACCAAAACAACGTTGGAAACACTGATTACTCACATTCAGCCGCCAACTTGAGAACGTGATCTTACTTTTAATGGGTAAATTTGAAACCTGTTTAAGATTTACCAGTAGGTTAGTATTAAAAGTGGATCTAAAATAACTATTTTAAAGATATTATCTCCTTGATATTAGCTTTCTATTTAAAATGAAAAACCGGACAATTTGGTAAAATTATATTATTCTGTTTTGAAGTCAGCGAGAGCCCATCTCCTACTTCAGCATTTTCTAGTATTAGTAGTACCTACTACAATCATACCAAATTTACGCTCTTATATGTTTTTCCATTTAACAATACAACCAAAATAAAAATACGTCGAAACATGTTTCTTGTATGGGGACACTAATTAAATAACTCGATTAACTTTTTTTTTGAAAATCCGCCGTAATTATAATTATGGTTCAAAATATACCCTCTTTAAATATCGGACGGACGGACGGACGGCGTATCAAATACACCCCTCATTTCTGATTCAAGCAGCGTCAGTAAATTTCCCAAAGCACAATTTACGTACTTACTAAGAACAAAGGCATATTTTAGGATAAAACAATGCACATTATATTCTGCTTTTGACCCAACCGCAGATAATGAAAACATTTAATTTAAGAAATTCAGGTAGGTAGGTAGGTTATTCCCACGTGATATTTAAGCTAATTTTAAGTAAGGGTACCCTTTGTAAGTCATAATAATGCTACCTTTTCCCTTGCTTTCCCGTCCAACAAAACCGAAACGTGCTCCAATTATTTTTCGGTGCATTCTTTCAGGCAATGGAATAATACCAATTGACATAAGACAGTCACAATTGGTTGCTTCTTTTAAATATGGTAAAATTAAAATGGAACGTAGAGATTTGTGAAAGGGATGGAAGGGTGCGAGAGAAATAGAGAACGAATGGACGAGAAGATGGGTGTGGCAGCGTATAAGTTTTCTACGCTTGTTAAAATGTTTTATAAAGAAACTAAATAGTGAAAGTAACTTGAAAGTCGTGATTTAATAAAACTCGGTCCTACGTGTATTTGTTACTGAGTCTTAGATGTTTTCTATGTATTGTATGTAAGTATGTATTTCTCTATGTAAAGCCTGACAAGTTTCTATTTGGCCCTATTTCAATACAAGTTTGTATTGAAATAGGGCCAAATAGAAACTTGTCTGCGTCGGCTGCTTCGGTCAAGCTAACGACGACGCAACGAACGACGCAAATATGCTGCCCTCGGCAGTTGGCAGTTGAGACTCTTGGGCCTTGGGGTCCAGGCGCGAAGGAACTCTTTAAGGAGATACCCTCGCGCCTAAATGACGTGTCGCATGACCAAAGGGCTGGCTGATAATTTGGCCAAAGCATTAGCATTGGTTTTTAAAGAAGCAATGCTGCCAGCCTCCTGCACCATCAGCAGAGCGATTTGGCCCATATTTTTTTTTACCTAAGGCTTTAGTAATTTAAGTTAAATTGAATTAGGTTAGTTTTAATTTTAGGCATATAAGTTTATTTTTTATCGTTGTGTAGTTATTGCTACATAAAAAAAATATTTCTTGTAATGAACGTAATAGAATCAGCAATATTCATTAAATTGTAATTATTCATTTAAAATATTTTACCCCGGCCCGAAAATACCAACTCTTAAAACACTTGTTTATAATTCTGTAACCACATTTTACACAATCTGGCTAAGATGTTTACTAGTGTATTAGTTTCATTTTGCAAGCCTATCGCCTAACAGTACTACAAGCCTTTATTCTCTTAGTCACCTCTCCGCTGGGAAGACAACCAGCAACCGCACGGTGAAAGTTTATCTATGTATTTTAAAACATTCCTTTTTTTCACAGTTGCCCTGGCCGCTGCCTTCCCAAACTTGGAGCTCTTCATCAGCCTTTGCGGTGCCATCTTCCTCTCCAGCCTTGGTCTCCTCACGCCTGCCATCGTGGACACGGTCCACCACTGGGACCGAGGACTCGGCAGGTTCAACTGGATCCTCTGGAAGAACCTCTTCATCGCTATCATTTCCCTCGTTGCCTTGTTCGCAGGCTCGTATGTTTCCATTAGTAACATGATTCAGAAGTATGGGGCACGTGGTTTGGAAGTCACCACTGTTATACCTAGTCTCAATGAAACACTACCCTTGTAAGTTGATACATTTAGTAAAAGAGACTGTAAAAAGTTAGACAAATGTATAAATATCTATCAGAATACAAGTGCCATTGTTTGGCATGATAATTTAACATAATAAGCATAACACCATCTTCATCCTCTTCATGAGACATTAAATACTTAAAATTTTCGAAGTTTAACATACAAAAACAATGCGGAGACCGTTTCCGGACGGACTACAAGGTCCTACCACCACTAAAATGTGACGGGACTAACGGCCGAACCCTATATTCAAACCGCGGACAGATAAGCCTTACTTCGGATTAAAATTTGACACATTTTGTATGGGCAAACGTCAAATTTCAACCCGAAGTAAGCCTTATCTATCCGCGGTTTGAATATAGGGTTCGGCCGTTAGTAGATAACTAGCGTTACGTAGTATATCGGTTTTTTAAGTGACTAGTTCTGCTTAATAGTTATTTGTGCAACAAGAGAACAAAGTTGTTTTTGCTGCGAGTGTTGATTTTGAATCCCGAGCAAGCAAAGGATTCTAGGTAAGAATCCTGAGTGCAATGAGGGCTTCAAAGACACGAGATGCAAATAACTTTGGTCTCGTGTTGCACATAAAATTTTTCACCTCGGCAGCAAGAAAATATAACCAGGTAAAAAAAAACAACATGGTAAAAATAAAACGACACCCAGCCGCCAGGGCGCGCATCACGATCTATTGTGAACAAAAATTTAAAAATTGCTTTGTCTCACGCTCGCAGCGAAATCGAATTTTGCTCACTGTCTTTAAACAGCAAAACAACCGTTTTTGAGGTGCTGAGGTGAAAATATCTTTACTCGAGTCTATCCCTCTTATGAAAAATGCACAAGACTTAAAATATGCTTAGTCACTGTACATAGTGAAATTTGCATCTGGCAGAAAGTGGCAAAGCATATCGCATTTTTAGAATTATAGTGACCTAATCCACATATTTTGAATTTCGACTTAGGTCTCTATAGTACTAAATTTATGACACAAAATCGAAAGCTGAAAATGTTTAAATTAGGTCACTTTAATTCTAAGACTGCGATATTTTTACTAGCATAGGTTAATGTTTTTATTAATATAAATTAAGAGGGTGTATTTCTAACATAACTTTAAGGTAGCTATATTATAACGATATAACAACAAGAGCATATCATTGTCACTGTATGCCCAACAGTAATTAATGTAAAATTCGTTAAGAACGCGTTGAACACGCGCACTGTTCCATACCACCCAATGCACACTTGGGATTATTAATTTGTAGTATTTCTTTAGGGCTTCACTTTATTTGGCGATTGTATGCATAGTTGTATTTTTGATCCACTAAACGTTTCTCTTTTGTTGTTTTACCTATCGTTGTTAATTATTATGAGTTTTAATATTTGCCGCTATAACATATCATATGTAAAAAGAATCTACCAACTATGGTAAAAAATACAGCTCTTAAAAAGCAGAACAACGGATGGACAGCGTAGGTTTAGTAATAGGGTCTCATGTTGGACCCTTTAGGTAAACCCTAAAAATGCTTGACACAAACGCAAACACTTGTTTAGTTTATTATAGTATAGTTTCGTTGTTCGATTATGTTTTTGTTTGAGAGCGTCGTATGTATGTAAATTACCAAACGATCTCTTAATATCGTCTGTGGCTAACGAAACATTCTTCAAATATTAAAAATGACTCAAATTTGTTTTCTGATTCACGATATCGTGATTTATTCACCTTTTATAAGACTATGACTAAATGACACTACATTTTTGAATATGGCTTTTTGATTTTAAGAGTAGCAGAGTACTTTTATTAAAAAATATGTATATCAACATCTTATTTGGGTCGTTCTACTTTTTTACCGACAATACATCGTCATTTTTCTGTATTTTGCGTTTTTCAACTATTGATAATTATGGTTTTAACTTTTGAATTTAAAATACGTTGCGTGAATTTTTATTTGGACTAATTAATGATTATTTAAAAATTGAAAACCACCATAAAGAAAAAAACATTATCGCCACCGAGATAATGTTTTTTCTTTATGGTGGTTTTTCAGAATATACTGTGACAGAGTGGCCGTTTTCAGAGGAGACTAAATTTTGTATTACCACTCTGTCACGCGATTCTATGAAAAACAAACTTATAAAAAAAAAACACTGGATAGAGAAAGTAAAAGATTATTTAGTACTAATAGATGAATAAATGTTTGGACGTATATCCAAACACTAAAACATTAATAATCAATACTCTAACTGATAACGTATGGTAAAATGAGGACAGGCAACTGTCGGTAAAAAAGAAGGATGACCCATTTAACGATGTCAAATCCCAAGGACGTGCCCCGAGTTAGCACACGTATGATTATTAGGATTGTTCAAATTAAAATTGTATCGTTACGTTAATGATTTGTTCGTTGACAATGTAAAAGGTATGATTTTAGAGCTAATCTGTGACCATAGACCAAATGCTTAACGCTAACGTAAACGCTTTTCGAGAACTTACCAAATGTATGGAATTAACGTAAGCGTTCGACGCAACCGTCTGGGAGCTGGCAGCTTACATCGATTCTTTTTCGATCCCAGTATGCACTTTGTCCAGGGCCACTGTAATGTTTTGGTATGTATATCAAAATTTAAAAACATTCCAGTTGAGGGTGAAATTATATTTTGTAAGGTTGTGATGTGTATTTTGTAGAGCTTTTTGTATGTTGGCATACTTAACCTTTGTATGGGTAATGATTGGTGCATAACTCACGGTTGACAAAGAAAAATAGACCTTAACATATATTTGAGATATAAGGAGCGTCTCGGTGGCCTGGCTGTGTGTCGTTCAGCTTACTACAGGGTGTTTTTTTTGGTCGACAACTTCCAAAACAGGAGAGATAGTGCAATTAATGATGAATCTGAATATCTTATTAAAAAATTAAAAAACCTAAGGAGGTCAGAGAAATTGCATTTTCAATTTTTCCCATTATTTTACTTGATTGTGGTTACCATGCGCCGGGTTTACCGAGACTTTAATGACGTAATCACCGAGCGCAATGTTATGATTCATCTTTCTCTTCCTACTTGTTACGGGCTTAGGACCGTCAAAGATTACAAACACGGTTTAGGTTTAAAAACTGTAAAACATTGTTGTTAAAAATCGTAAAGGTTACTAACGATAGACCATACAGTGTAGCGCGTAATGGCCTGCCGATTAGGAAATCGTTCAGTCCAAATCTTAACGGTGTCAGCAATGTTTTGACCACTCACAAAGTAAGTGTTCACAACATCAAACATTTCACGATTGTCCAGAAGTAAACTTTCTCGCCGAGCCATTTTTTTATCAATTAAATGATGTAACACTTTACTTAACAAGCACCCGCTTCGAAACAAACACGGAACTGACGTCGCGTGCGCATAGTTTTGTGAGGGTAGTATCAAACAATAATATCGTGACGATAGGCAGCCTACCCCCTTCGTAGCTAAAGAAACGAGAGACCATGATTTATAAAATAGCGACGCCATTCTTTCGACTTTTGACCAAAAAAAATAATTAAAATAATATTTTTTTGAGCTCAGAAACATGAATATAGTAACCCCTATTGTGGAAGTTGCTGACCAATAAAACACCCTGTATATCGTTACCTCTTCAATGCTAAGTAAAGAACTAAACAGCTGGAAACCAGAGCCAATATAAACTTTCAGTCAAAGAAAATTTTGTACCAGTGGTGCGAATATAACTTTCGAAGGCGTACTGGCGTAAATAAAAACTAATTAAAGTTCATGACATATTGTAAACATAATAAACGTATTTATATTTATGTAGGTACTGTTAGTTGTAAGAATAGTTAATGCAATAATAATGCTGAACATATTTCTGATACTTTATTGTAAATAAGATTGTTATGACAATGTAACCTTTAACTACCCTAAAACCATGTATCGCATCCCTGACAGTCGCACTGACTCTAAAACGATTAGGTTGTGATTGTTTTTAATATTAAGATTTATATTTTACAGATTTAAGATTACATATTAAGGATTGTTACAAAATGACATTAAAGACGTGGTACAAACGGCGACACAGTAAACTTAACGTAAGTGCACCATACAACGAAATTTGACAAAAAGTTACTTATCTCTGCAATTGATCTTCATACAGTTAATTTATCTCACGGAAGCGGGTAGGCTATTCTTGTAGTAGTAACACGCATAGACACGCACACTACGGCGACGCTTAGCGACGACCGCTACGCACTCAACGACGTGCACGCGCATCTACACACACAAGTATGTCCCACCCGTTTTAGAGAGATACGAGTAAAACAACTGTAACAATAATGTTATTATGTTATGTTTATGTAAAAGTTTTTGTGTAAGAAGCGATATTCACGTTTACAATTTTATACGTGACAACTCCTAGTCTCGATTGTCAAGTTTAATGTCGCCGTGTACCTGAACGTGATTATTTATCAGGTGAGGTAGAGACGGTTATAAACAAAATGTAATCAGTTTCAGAAATTTCCGCGATAGAATACACGAGATTAAAATGTGCTTTGGCCTTGTCTTACATTGTGACATTTGATTTTGACAAAAAGTGACAAAGCATACTTTAATTAATAGGTGTAATAACTTTTACGTTTATGAATAAAGGAGTAGGGAAGTAAGCTTTTAAACGTATATCTCGGCATTATCGCCTTTCCGTCTTGTCCGCGTCAAGTCGGTTTTAAAAATGTTACAACATTAAAACTGATGACCTTCAAGTAATTGAAACGGTTTGTGAGTTTTTGATCATGTTAAATAAAGGCCATCAAAACCAGCATGGAACTTGGCAGGTTTCGGGAGTTTATAATACGATTTTTGAGTTTACAACAGGAATTTGGACTGATATTCTGATAGGTCAAATTAGATCACATACCTTAGTAAAAAGCACTTTGACACTTACGTCAAAACGATATTAAATGTTAATTTAAGTGCAGAATCAGAGAGCATTGGTGACTCGTGATCGTTAGGTAACAGTCAAGGGCATAAATATACTATATACGTTCTCAAGATAACAAAAATATCTATAGAACTTTATGCCACTGGCAATAAGGGCCATGTATTTAACACGATGGCTGTATTAATGTCCTTGACTATACCAAGTTAGAACACGGAGTTCCCTGGTTCTAACTCGGTACACCCATTCACCGATAAAAGCCTTTGAAAGACTAACCTCTCAATAGAATACCCCACTAAAAGAATATGACTAAGTTATTTGTTAAACTAACCATTCACTATAAGGGAAACCTTAACAGCTAAAGCTTAGGTAACCCTTATAAATAGCGCTTTAAAAACCATATCAAACGGCTTTTCAAAGTAAAGTTCTGTGTGTAAAAGGGTTTATTGCACATAAATCTAAAAAATAAGATAGATGTACTATATGAAGAACCAACCTAAGATGTTAGCTTGGATTAAATTTAGTTGCTAAAGTAAAAACATAATAATTATACTAACAGTCTACATAGTACAATTGCTCTTATAAATATTATAACTTACCCATAAATATCCGAGACACAAAAATGAATTTTAATGGTGAAGACTAATTAATATTGAAATTTCTATTTGATATTCTTGATACTGTAAAAATCCAACCAGAATGTAATAGGTATCTATTATATGTAAAAAAGTATTAGAATTTGGTGTGTTTTATAAGCGTAATATTAATTATATTGTCACTAAATGCGCAAGAAGTACAATGTTATTTTATTTCTTTGAATTTAATGTAGAAATGTGATATAAAATAATTTATATTTTTTAAATAAAATAAGATGAATCTGATAAACCATTTTTATTGCTAGACTATTACCATAATCTATTAAATCAGTTTTTGCTAGAACTTTAATAGAAAAAATAAATTCCCGACCCTATGTCAAAAATTGACCCGTGGCAGCGTGCTCAGCCCACTGGTCGTGAGACACTGGCCATTATATAAGTCTGGTGAGGTTGTGCTAAAACGGGTTGACAACTTACGATATCTGGTAAGCACTATAACATCCAAGTATGACCTTGATGCAGAAATTAACAGCAGGATCGGTGCTGCAGCTGCAACATTGGGAAAGCTTCGTTAAATGAATTAAGTCTACTTATTCTTATTATTATTATTATTATAAAGTTATGTGGTTTAATTTAAGATATTTTTCATATTTAATTTAACTGTCAAAATTTAACACAAAAAAAGTATAATAATGTTTCAAATGTGCCATATTATAGGGTGCCACTCACCATGGTGTCGTGCCGTGATGAGTAGGATTCTTGTCGCAATGACGTCACAATATGGTGGTTTGGGGAGTAAATGGAACGGTGTTAATTAATAAAAAATAAATATGGTTTTTAACCCAATAAATTTAAATAACTAGGCATTGATGACAAAAGTTATCTAGTCAATTGATCAAAATTATCTTTTGGTATATAACTTCAAATCATACATTTGTACGTTAAACTGGCTTATGTAAGACAAAAAGTGGGCGACCGAAAAAAAAAGCCAGTTTAATGTGCGTACAAATGTATGGATTGCAGTAATCGAAAGATAACTTTGATCAATTGAATAGGTAATTTTAATCGTGAATACCTACTTAGTTATTACAATTAATTCTGTTAAATACGGCAGTTTTCGTATTAAATACGCGTTCCATCCAGTAAATGAAACAGTGGAACATAATTAAACATTTAGAATTATATTTATCAATTAATCAGTTTTAACCTTACAGCATAATTAAGTTTTGACCTAAGATATAAAATATCGTGAATGCCTGATTATAAATATTTAATTCCCTAGAACACCAATAGACTAGGTTACCTTATTAATTATCACCGTTCCATTTACTCCCCAATCTACCCTATTGTGACGTCATTGCGACAAAAATCCGGGGTCTAGTGATGGGCTACGACCTACGACGCTGGTTTTCAGTGAATTTATTTGAATGAAATCACGAAAACTACTACTAGTGTGCCTACCTACATCACAAAATACAGTAAAAAAGAGAGAAGGAAAATTTATAATAATTAAAGTGAGTATTAAAATGCAAAACAAATTAAAATCACGAAACCAACCATTAGACAGGGTGAACAATAACATAATATTACTTGTAGTTTTAGCTGTTCTTATTGCTTGTTGTTTTAGGTACACTTAACTAGAGCATAAACTACACTATTCGAAATCAAAATTTCTATAATGAAAAAAAATACTTTTGCTAGTCTGGAAAATCTTCACAAATCGGTCATATAGGTACACTCTTAAAAACAAAAGTTGTCTCACCTGTGGTCGATAGTTAAGAGCTTGTGCGCATATAAGTTATGTTTTTATATGATAGGTCTGCAGTCCTGACGGTGTTGTTGCGGGAATGGGCTTATCTAGAAAATTAGGTCTTAAAAACGTTAACTTTCGGTGTGTCCACAGGAAAGACGGTAACCTAAATCTGTGTATGACCCAAATAAAAAATATTTCCAAGTTATTTTTTGCAACTTTTTCGGAGTTATTTCAATTTAACTAAGCCAAAGCTAAAAGCTTGAAGCTAGCTTTGTAGTACTAAGAGTCTCAGAATAAAAAACCGCGGACATACGTTCAGACGGACAGACGGACATCGCGGAACTATAACTTGTTGGTATATAGCATGACAATAGGCAAGATACAAATATTACTAATTAAAATATTATAACCAATGTCATAACAATTTACGCACAAAGTTTTTGCTCCTAAAAGTCTTTGGCATTAATGATCTAGCGCATAATATTTTCACTGCCGTAATTGTACTATGTCATAATTTTCTTAACTATAATGTCGAAGATCATAACATTTTGTAGTCATTATTTTGAATATCATAATTATTTGTAGTCGTAAGAATTGTAATGCATAAATCGTCGTCCCCGGAGAATAAAATCGCAATGCGATATAGCCATAGTTTTATTGTTATTGCATATTCCGCTTCTCCGTAATGTAATGCATATAGTGATTTTTTTACATATTATTCCTTATTATTTTTACGAAGTTATGCGATTTATAATTTTTATTCGTTGGTAATATTTTCAATTTTCTTTCCGGAAATAATACTGTAACAATACTTTGGTTAAGCAAAACATAATCTTCATTTTGGTAAAGACCGTTTGCGATACTGTCACGGATACAAAAAGGCTCGCGACCTTTCGTAACAACCTTTACGATTTTATTCGTCTGAAATTTAATTACAATGACATCAATAAAAATCTTAACTATTTAAAAGTATTTGTGTTATTTCTGTAACCATCATTTAACATATATTTATAGTAAAAATACAAAACGTAGCCGATCGCATTCGTACTTTATGAAATGTTTTTGAAAAGTTAAATATCGCAATGGAAAATAACTATTATTTTGTTGTAATCAATTACTATTACACAATAAATTACGTCAGGCAATGGTTTGGATCGATACTAAAACCTTAATGTTTAATAACAACATCGATACTTTACCGTTTTAAGTATCATTTTTTGAGTAGTCGTTACTCCCTACTGCTTTCTCTTTTCAACGTTATGCTTCTCAATTCGAGTAATAATGCTATTTTACTTTCATTCGGCGTCGCGAGGTGGAGGTGTGCGGATGCTTCTGAGATTTATTAACGTTTAGGATCGATCCCAGGGACGTAATGAGTCATTACAACAGTTGGCCCTAGAAATAGAAAAATTGGTCAGAAAAGCGTACCAAAGCGCGTCGGCTTCATTTGTGGACAGCATGCTAGTACAGGCCTTCATCGACGGGATCCGTGATTTGGAAGTCAGAGCTGCTGTGCGACTAGGACATCACGGGAGCCTAAAAGATGCAGTTGCCCACGCCTTGGAAGTGGAAGCTGTACGCCAGGACTCGAGGCCTTTTAGGGTGCGAGAAGTTTCGACCAGAGATTCGACTGCTCCTCGCCGTGAATTTGGACCAAGGTGCCACTGGTGTGGAGAACGCGGCCACTTGCAATCCAGTTGCCCGAAGAGAAATAGACCGCACCGAGATCCAGGCCCAACGGAGAGGCCAGCAAGCTCTGACGCGTCAGAACAGCACCAGGGAAACGAGTAGGAGCCAGGACTAAGGGACGAGTGCTGGCTGGTGGTCAAAATGTCCCAGTTATGATCTCACAGGTGAATGATGGGAATAGTCTGGTCGTCAAAGGAGAAATTGGTGGAATACCATGTCACCTTACTATCGACACCGGAGCTTCTCGGACTGTGATCAGTTCGCGGCTACTGAAGCACTTAACCAGGGATCATCTAGTCCGACCTAAGCATCTTCAGCTGCAAACGGCTACCGGCCAGTTCATTTCCGTCCTGGGGGAGCAAGAAGTGGCGGTGCAAATTGGTGAAAAGTACTACTGGCACAAAGTCATCGTCGCTAACATCATCGACGATTGCATTATTGGACTAGATTTTATGAGAAAACATGGCTGCAAAATCGACTTGAAAGGTGGAGTCCTGAAATTCGGGGTTGATGAAGTCCCCATGGAAGGTGGAGTGAGTGGACAAGTCTACTGTGCTAGAAGGACCATTCTCCAACCAAGATCCCAAGCCCTTGTTCCTGTGAAATTACCGCACTATACGGGACGGGGATCTCATCGCTGCGTATTAGTTGACAAAATTGAGGGTAGTCAACCGTGGATAACAGCTCGCACGGTTGTGACAACATCATCTGCAGCGTGTGTAAGGGTCCTAAACTTAGGCGATACTAAATTCGCCCTTAGTAAAGGAACCCTTATCGGGTCTTGCAAAGAAATTTCTTGGATAAGAAGTTGCCGAGTATCGAATGGAAGCGGAAAATCTGCAAGTACAGGAGTAGACATTACCGGATTATTAGATGGTTGCCAAAATGATTTCAACAAAGAAGAAATACTGAAGGCACGCAATTTATTGCTGCGTTATAGCAATGTTTTCTCTGCGCACGACGGTGATATTGGGAGAACTGGAGTTGTAGAACATGAGATCAACACTGGTGGAATCATGCCTGTCCGACAACGTCCTCGGCGAGTCCCAGTAGCTCGCGAACAGGAAGTGGAAGACATGATTGAAGATATGAGGAAGAACAGAGTTATAGAGCCATCAACAAGTCCTTGGTGTTCACCGGTAGTTCTGGTTAAGAAGAAGGACGGGACGATGAGATTTTGTGTTGACTACCGCCGTCTTAACGATGTGACAAAGAAGGATTCTTATCCACCACCTCGAATCGACGTCACGCTGGACACTTTGAACGGGATAAAATGGTTTTCCACGTTGGATTTGAAAAGTGGGTACTGGCAAGTGGAAATCAAGGACCAAGATAAAGAGAAAGCAGCCTTCTCGACTGGAAAGGGACTTTGGCAGTTCAATGTTATGCCATTTGGACTGTGTAATGCACCAGCAACTTTTGAGAGATTGATGGAAAAAATACTTGCTGGTCTACTAGGAGATACTTGCCTGGTTTATCTGGATGACATTATAATTGTTGGTGGAGACTTCGATGATCACCTTGGAAAATTGGAGCAAGTTTTGACTAAGCTGCAAGATGCAAACCTGAAACTTAGTCCAAAAAAATGCTCACTTTTTAAGCGTAAGGGCATATAGTGTCAACTGATGGTATCCAGACAGATCCTGAGAAGATAAGCGCCGTTAAGGATTGGCCGACACCGAGGGACAAGACCGCAGTTCGTGCCTTTTTGGGACTTTGCTCGTACTATCGACGTTTCATGAAAAACTTCTCAGATATAGCGAAGCCCTTGCACCAGCTGACAGAAGAAAAACGTCGATTCGACTGGAATGACCAGTGTGAAACAGCTTTTGCCAATCTCAAACAAAGGCTTTGTGAAACTCCTATATTGGGATATCCAGTCCCTGATACTGATTTTATTGTTGACACGGACGCGAGTAATATTGGTATCGGAGGAGTCTTGTCACAAAAGAAAGAGGACCAGGAAGTTGTAATTGCCTACTTTAGTAAATCACTATCGAAACCAGAGAGAAATTACTGCGTCACTCGGAGGGAATTGCTGGCAGTTGTCAAGACGTTGCAGCATTTTATTAAATATCTGCTTGGGCGCAAATTCCGTATCACGACGGATCACGCTGCTTTAAAATGGTTGTTGGAGTTTAAAAATCCTGAGGGTCAAGTAGCGCGCTGGATCGAACAACTACAGGAATATGACTTCATCATAGAACATCGCAGTGGAAAATCACACGGCAACGCTGACGCCCTTTCCCGAAGACCTTGTCCGGATGACTGTAAACATTGTTTGAGGCAGGAGGGCAAAGATTGTGTGAAGATGTTGAGAACTGACACTGTTAGCGACGAGTGGAGTAATGAAGTCATGCAACAAGCGCAGCTAGAAGATAAGGACATCAAACCCATTTATGATTGGATTAAAGCAAGCGTACCAAAACCAAATTGGTGTGAAGTGGCTCCGTTGAGTACACAAACAAAAAGCTACTGGGCCCAATGGGAAAGTTTGGCTATGCATAATGGCGTATTATGCAGAAAATGGGAGTCCGCAAATGGGAAGGATGCTCACTTACAGGTTGTTGTCCCTAAGAAAAGAATAAGTGATGTTTTGAGATCCTTCCTGTAAGGTTGTCCACGTTGACCGACTGGCCAGATACTACGGGTCTAATAATGCTCGGGACGAGCATGTCTTGGGAGGGGGTAGTGTTACGAGTTGGTATGGTTAGGTAGATAGGTAAATTAGAATCGACGCGCCGGCTCAAGGGCATGTCTATTGTTAACGGGTACAATCGAGTTTAAGGCCAAGGCCGTCGCTATTATAATACAAGGCCGCAATGAGTAGAACCTTCCATTATCGAACGTTCCCGGCGGGTCAAGGCCCATCGATCATTCGAGAAGGCATTCTGGAACAATCGGCGATTGGGAGTATAAAACGTGAGGCGCGCGCGAGCGGCGAGACATTCCTTACTTGGAGAGCGAACAGTGCGTACCTACGAGTGAACCGAGCGATCATCTAAGTTTATTGTGCGATAATTGTTTGTAACGATTAAGTGAGAGTGTTAATTAAAGTCTGCTCTTAATTATCGGTGTGTTACGTACGTGGGGGTAGGTAACTACCTACCCCCACGTACGTAACAATAATTTAGATTAGATGTTTTAAGTATTTTTGATTTGAAACTAGATTAAACTCAGATCTCAGGCTGTTTTAAACTGTTATTTTGATGATTCTGTGCTGTGATTTAAATGCCATAATAAATATATTATATAAATTGATCGTTTTATTCACGCACGGTAACCTTACAAGTATATTTAAAATAAATTAGTAATAAATATGAAATATTACAGTAATTGTATTTTTCCATTATTCTCTGTAATCATTCCTAACCGTTGTCAATCATGAGATTTATAATCCGAAATAAAATTGTACTCCGTCTGTAACGGTAATAGAAAGCAAACAAAAAACTAGAATAAAATGGTATTAATGTATTACATTACATGACAATCTGTTAAAAATCGATGAACATAATCACTAAGTAGTCTTACGATAGCCTCAATTGTTCGACATTTACACGAAAAAAGTGGTAATCAGTTAGAACAGAAAGCTATTTAAGGTAAACTTACCGTAATATACATTTTGGCTTATTACAATCAAACGAAACTCATATTAAATACATTAAAATACATACATAAAACATTCAAAAATCACAATGCTTTTTATATACGACATGTTGGTTAACTCTTTATAGCACCCAAGATATGGAACAAAATTGGTTTTTATATTTTCCTGTAAAATTAACTTTTTCCTATTACGATTTTATTCTCCGGGGACGACGAAATTATGACAATAGACATTAATACGACATTGAGTGATGCTTAGTTAATAAATAAATTCCTGATCGACAGATTTTGTAAGACCAATTTGCCTATTGGATATTATATTACCAAATTAAGTAAAAAATAAATAAATAAAATAAACGAGTGACGAAAATTACGTCAGCTGGATGGGAATTGGAAGGAGAAAACTTTATCCGACTACTAGGTAAAACAATATCGCTTTTGACATTATTATGGTATAGTTTAAGTAGTTAGTTTGTTAATGTTACTATTCTAAATACAATTAACTTACATATCTTAAGAAGATTGTGAAGCGATGCTTAAATCGCGTAGCTGTCAAAAATAATCCATACAAATTTAGCTCCGGGCGATAACGTTTTTCAACCCCTAAAACTAATCCGATTTCCACGAATAAAATTTTTTGTAGTACTCAAGAATAACTAGGTCTGTACGCTCCTAAATTTCTTTTTTCCTTTCCAGTAAATATTTTCTTGGAAATCAAAACGTACAGACCTAGTTTTTCATAATACCTACAAATGATTCAAAATTTGTAAAAATCAAAAAATAATACGTATTTTGTCCCGTGTGGTTGCCGGGTTACAATAGTGCCACTCCATGTCTTCCCGTGGATGTCGTAAGAGGCGACTAAGGGAATAAGGGCTTGTAGTACTGTTAGGCGATGGGCTTGCAACCTGTCACTAATACACTAGTAAACTTCTTGGCCTGATTGTGCAAAATGTGGTTACAGAATTATAAACAAGTCTTTTTAGAGTTGTTGGTATTTCTGTAGCTCTGCCTACCCCACTCTGGGAATGAAGGCGTGATGTTATGTATGTATGTCGTAAAAATCGGACAACGTTTAAGGGGAGAAAAACGCTATCACATTTTGTATGGATTTTTTTGCTTTACATTCCATGTTGATACAGTCATACATGTCATGATACAGTTATGTAAACTAGGCTACAGGGCCTCTATTCAACTGCGTTATAACGATATCGTGTTTGACGTGTTTTAGAATCGTTTGTCACAGTCGCCATTATTGTCATTGACATGAGAGTTATGAAAACTTTGACAATACGGAAACACGTAAAATACGATATCGTTTTTACCGTGTAGAATCTTGGCCTAGTACTCATGTCAATTACTGAAATGAACGATTGATTGATTGGAGCTTTTAACTCTGCTGTCAAGTAAATAAGAGCATCGAAACATTGAAAATGCGATAACATGCCAAAGGCAGGGTTTTACCGTAAATAATAGAGGCCTTGTGCGCCTGCGGCTGTGGTTTGCCTTTTTAATGCCATAAATAAAAGTTTACGAGTACGTGCGTACTGTCTGGTAAATATCCCAATTGAATCATAATTTAAATAAAGGTGGTTTCTTTCCACAATGAGGTGGCGTTTGAAACCAAATCACTTTAGAGGATTGTGAAGCGATGCTTAAATCGCGTAGTTTTCAAAAATAATCCATACAAATTTAGCTTCGGGCGATAACGTTTTTCACCCTTAAATCTATTCCGATTTCCACGATTTTGAAATGTTTTTTAGTTCTCATGAAAAACTAGGTCTGTACGTTTCCGTTATTTTTTTTCCAGTAAATATTTTCTTGGGAAGGAAAACGTACAGACCTAGTTTTTCATAATATCTACAATATATTCAAAAATCGTAAAAATCAGACAACGTTTAAGGGGAGAAAAACGCTATCGCATTTTGTATGGATTTTTTTTGCTACACAGGTTCTTAACTTAACCAAATCAATCAATATGTGTAAGGTTTTATTTTATTATCCATTATGCAAATACTCATAATGAGAGAATAAAATAAAACTTTACACACATTTAATAGTAAGTAATTACATATATTTTTTTTAGTTTGTGCATCGTTCCGTCCGTCTTTCACGCTCGGTGCTGGCTAAAAATCAGTGCTGCACGTGCCTAGCACCTCAGCATCATGCTGAGCCAATATCCGGTTCACTGCCACGAAGTCCCACCTACCACTTTGTTTTTACTTTACTGTTTTGTGAGCCGTGTTGTGTTTAGTGAATAAATGTTTTTTTTTCTTTTTTTTTCTTTTGCGAATGAAGGCGTGATTTTATGTATGTAAGTTAAGTTAGGTTAGGCTAGTAACTACCAAAAAAAATTAAGTCATGCGGCGAGTTAAACCTTGTGATGAAAGTTCCGAGCCATGGTACATTCGTTGATAAGTTTTTCCATAAATTATTAGGCACGCTTCTACGACACATTAAAACACGTCGCGAAAAGATTCTGACTTGGGATGAATAAATAAATATCAAGGGAAATCTTGTACAAATTAGACCTAGGCCAAAATATTTATTCAGTAAGTTTCGTCTCTTTTAAACCTCGGAATTTCACACTGAAAATTTCAATAGTTAAATTTCCTATTACGGTTTCGGGATACAGGTACCCTACTGATGGACATCCGGATTTAGTGGTGGAAGAAGGACCTTGCGTAGGATCCGTCCGGATAGCTACCACCATCTTATCCTTTTACCACCAGAGCTGTAGTACTCTCTCTTGTTGGAGGACAAGTATGTTGTTCGTTACGTCACCAGTAGCCAGCATCAACACATCCGTACTCGCCCACGGCTCTCAAGTACCTGTCTCCCTACTACCTGTGAGCCCGAGAACACGTCATCCCTCCATAGACCGATTACACAAATACTGTCTGTAGTATTCGTGTAATTGATCTAACGAAGATGCGCTATAGCCAAGATGCGTTCGCTAACTAGCATTTCTATTCGTTTGGCGTTATTCGTCACTCGAAGATCATGTGACTTTTCGAATGTCCTGATGGGATCTACCAGTGACGCAAATAGTTTAAAAACTAAACGACGTTAGTTAGTGAACGCCTCTTGGCTATAAGCTCAGTACATAGAGTTGGCAACGCATTAGTAGTCTTAGGATTGCATTCTTGTGATTGTGGTATTAAGAATGCAAATTTCTATGAGTCTCAGACCCTATTTACAATCATGTGGCCTATCTGCTCGTTTTCCTTTAGATTCCCATTAGATTACAAAACGCTAAAAAAAGGTTAGAAAATAATTTTGCACTAAAAATACTTAACTGGTGGTTAATGGTTCTAATATTGGTTCCATGAAAAACTGTTTATTTATTACCGCAAGCTTAAATATTTTCAGTATACTCACTCAATAACATTTTCCGTGTTATGCACTAAAATCAAACAATAAAATAATTTGTCATAATTACTTATCCATGTTTTAAAAATCATAATTATTTCATGGAATTTCAGTGCGGAGCATTCTACGCGCACACGCTACCGGCTCTTCTTACACATATTTTTTTTGTAATAATTTTATATTTCATAATTACATTTAGCATTTGTCTATAAGCATAAACCGTGATAGCATAGTCTTGTTTCGCATACCAGCAATCATCATCCCTTTTCAGAAAGTCAGTTATAGGAATATTTTTTCGTTGTTAATATTTTTCTAGTACAGAAAAAAGAAAGAACTTACACCGAAGCCTAAGGCGAGAGCGAAGCGTCGCTTACCTCGCCTATCTGTGGGGCTAGACTAGTTGCATTCGACAATTGTCAGCGATTATGTTTCGATAGGCAAATGTATGGAATTGACGTAAGCCACGAAGATAGTCCCACGTGATCATCTCGGTGGCTTACGTCAATTCCATATATTTTTCAATCGAAACAATCGCTGACGATGGTCGAATGCAACGTCTAGCCCCGCTGAGTCGCTTCTGCCCTGACCCAAGCCGCACCCACATCCACTGGGCACGCTGCTAAACTGTGTCTATATTTCCATATGTACGCACACTTTATACATTCTACGGCCATAATTGCCTAAGTTTTTACACATGACAACTGTGGACCAAATACACCTAACGTACGTTAACGCGCTATGAGTACAGTAGTGTCAGTGTTTAGTGGTGGTAGGACCCTGTGCAGGGTCCGTCCGGATCGCTACCACCATCTTATCCATTAACCACCCGCCAAGCAACAGTGTTCGCATTGTTGTGTTCTGGTGTGGGGATAAGACAACCGGTGAAATTACTAGCATAGAGGCATTCCATCTTAGTCCTCAGGGTTGGCAACGCATTTGAGGTCTTAGGATTATAGTCTTGAGAATTCAAATGTCTATGGGTCTCAGATTCCACTTACCATCAGGTGGCCTGAGTGTTCAGGTGCCTTCTCCTTAACATGAAAAAAAAAACAGTATAACAATGCTTTTCGTATCTTAGAGAAACTACCGCGTTTCCGCAGTGCAAAAGTTTAGTCCACATTTATATTATTTTGTCGTATCCCATCTTCGTTGCGTAACACTGACGCGTATCATGATCGTAAGTATGGATGCAAAAAGATCGCGAAGTATAAATAAATATCACAGGACAACCTTACACAAATTGACCTAGTCCCAAGCTAAGCTCTAGGCTTGTATGTACTATGGGTTATAGACAACGATAAACATAGGTACTTATATAGAGAAATATAACTTAAATACATAGAAAACATCCAAGACTCAGGAACTAAAACTCGTGCTCATCACACAAATATGCAGTTATAATTTGATACGTGATTCGCCCCAACCCACCTCAAGTCCATTTTTCTCCATCATCAAAAGGGATACGGTGTTTACGCTGCTACGCTACACTATTATGGACACATTTTTTATGAGGCGTTGCTAGTGATACGGTATGCCCAAATTAAGCACCTATAGTTTGGATACGGATGCTCTATACAATATGCGCATGATCGTGATCGCCAAAATGATACAAAATGTGGTCCCAGCTAAAGACATGTTCGCTGATGCGAAATTGCAGGAATTCTTTGCCGTGCTTAGAGCGCGCTCTGTGGCTCTTTTGTGAATATGTGTTTTTAACCCCCGACGCAAAAAACGAGGGGTGTTATAAGTTTGACGTGTCAATGTGTATGTGTCTGTCTGTGGCATCGTAGCTCCCAAACGGATGATCCGATTTTAATGCGGTTTTTTTTGTTTGTAAGGTGTATCAGTCGAGAGTGTTCTTAGCTATGTTTGGTGGAAATCGGTTCAGGTCTTCAAGGTCATCAGGTCGTTAGGTGTGATAGGAATGTTATACGCTCAGTTTGCTTGCAAGTATATGTGGGATCTGACATTTGAAACACTAATGTCTTCTGGAACCACTGAGCTAGTCTGCTGTTAGGGCTCGAAGATAGGAGACGTAACCCTGGACTGACTACCTTTTAGTAAACCCATCGAGTTTGGGCTCGTTGGATTTGTCTTAACTAGTTCTCTTTATGATAGATATGTTTTTCCCTCTAAATTACTGAATCTCGCGATCGATTGGGTACGAATTTGCTTTGTATTATAAGAAGTACATACCAGTGACGCAGGAAATCATTACGCACGAATCTGTGACTTAATGACGTCTATGATCGCCCCACACTACGTTTCTTGACCAGGAGCTGTAATACATGAGCCAGGTACGAACTTAGATAATAGGGAACACGCATGAAAAACAGAATTGAATTTCATTGATACGATTTAGGAGAAAATTAAAAAGTATAAAAATAGCAATACACTAAGTATTAACCGGCTCATTGAGATTTTATATAGAATCAAAACTTGTTAAATTTTTAAAACTTCTTTTAAGGTTTAGAATGTATTTTTCAGCATCCTCATTTTATTAACGTTATATTTTAATTCAATGATATTGGTACAAGCATACTATTTTCTGAAATAAGTGCAAATTTCTTTATAAGGTCCGACAAAACATAGAACAACAGCTGTGAGGTCATTCATTTGGCGATACGTTGGCCTAGTTGGGAGTCACGCTGCCTCCGAAGCCAGCCGTCCTGGGTTCAAATCCCGGTAAGGGCAAATAATTGTGTGATGAGCGCGAATATTTGTTCCTGAGTCTTGTATGTTTTCTATGTATTTAGAAATTTATTCCTGTACATAAATATATTTATCGTTGTCTAGTAGCCATAGTACAAGCCTAGAGCTTAGTTTGGGCCTAGGTCAATTTTTCTGAGACTGTCCCCTGTTTTTTTTATTCCTGATGTCGATTTTGTATAGTGTTCTTGCAGGGGTTTAAACTATCACTTATTCAAGCTTTATATCTCATGAAAAAATAACATCACATTTGTTTCACGTATACAGTTACATAGCACTTTCTAGAGAGCGTTAAGCATGTTCCCCATTGTAAAACCCTATCATATACTTTCATAATATCAACGCCCTAGCCACTTTTGATGCTGTATCTGCTTATACTTTTGAATACGGTTTTCGGTAATTCTTAATTCTATGTTTTAATGCTAACCACTAACATTAGACTCATATATCCATTGCAATACTTTCTTTCTTTAATAATAATCCATGGCAGCCATGGTTTGAATACGACAAGATGACACATGGGGGCAGGCCATGCGTATATCGTTGACGTCGTTTCGGACTTAACGTATTTATTAGTTTAAACCCACTTGCGTAGCTTAATCATGCGTAGGAGTGGAATTCCGGCTGTATTTCTATCACAGTCACTTGTTATCTACAACTTACAATGTCATGAAGCTGGAATTTCATATAAATATAAGTGTGTATGTATACCGCATACAAAACTGTCGTTTTAAAATAAAATTGGTTACCTATCTCAACTCCGAAAAATGTTACACCTAATTTTGGTTCAACAAATATTCTTCGACAATTATTGTTTGGGTTTTTTTACTTTTGCCCGAAAAATCACTTCGAATATTAAGTCAATACTTGTCTCGGTTTTTTACCGACTTAAGAAATTATTTATTCTTTATTTCTGGTTTCGGCGTACAAACCTACACTTGGTGTTTCTTCTTCAATTCTACACTTGGTGTTTTCCTGCAATAATCAAGAAACACTTATAATACTAAAGTTTTCATATGTTTTTGATGCAGAGTCTGTGCGGATCTACCATCAGCTTAAACTTCAACCTATCTCCAACAGTAGACAAACGATAAAATAAATAGCATATAGGCTCGACATCTTAGTCCTCATTGTTAAAATATGAAGAACTTTAATTAAAACTGTGGTTCTTATTAATTGAAAAGTGGGACTACTAAAACAGCATACTATGAACACCAAAACAAAAAAAATATTATAAAATGATTTCTAAAACCATTACCGGGCAAGAGCATGTCGGACCATGCTCAGTACCGAGTTCCGAAGCCGATAAATCAAATAGAAAAACCTATGTAAAAGTTTCACGCCCGCTTATCGCCATCGACTTTGAAGGCGATGAGCCGGCGTGTTTTTTTTTTTTTTTTTTTTTACATTAAGGAGAAGGCACACGAGCACTCAGGCCACCTGATGGTAGGTGGAATCTGTGACCCATAGACATTTGAATTCTCAAGACCGTAATCCTAACACCTCAAATGCGTTGCCAACCCTGAGGACTACGATGGAATGCCTCTATGCTAGTAATTTCACCGGTTGTCTTATCCCCACACCGGTACACAACAATGCGAAATACCGTCTTGCTCTACATGACACACCAAGCTTCTTCGAGGCTAGCAAAGCTTAGCCTTACCTTCCAGATGACATCGAAACTGAAAATTGCTCGATATATTGGGTAGTGTATGCCAACTTCATAAAGTTTAAAAATACACCAGGCAATATTAATAATTACACTTTTATTTGATTCATGTTTGTTTACTGGCTTATGGGTTTCTTCATATGCATATTTCCTAACTTATGTAACAAATAACTTGTTTCCTGTAAATCTTAGAATTTGTCCTTAAAGTATTGAATTATGTCATAGCAATGACAACCTAATCGGCACATTTACGGTAATTAATTATGTAAAGGAAACATCCTTTATTTTTATAACATTTAATGTGTCATACCGAACGGTGTAAAATATCCACTGACTAATTAAACTCTTTTCCTTGTCAACCCCTTTAAATACTGAACTATGCGTTGACAAATAGGATAGTTTATTTTGAACGTTTCACGAGGCAGGGGTCTGAGGACTGGTCTGAAATTGGAATAGAGACGTACATTTCTGTTTCATCATGACTAAGTTCACTGTTCTGGTAGGGATAGTGTTTTGCGCCGTTTTTGGTGCGGGAGTCGCTGGATATAACGGCCGTTATAGGAATTGGGAACAGTTCCACAGCCATCAGGTTGGCTTTGGCAGTAGCAACTGCTCGGCGTTGAGTGACATTTTGCCTACTCCTCAGTCATGTTGTGGCAAGCACGCTGAGGAAACTGATACAGGTATGAACTTAATACTCTAGACTTAAATATGCTACCAAACAAAAAATAGAATTTTGCGTTGTGTATTAAGATGTTCTTAAATCTAATAATATAGAAGTAATTTATGTAACGGTGCTGCGAAAATGGTATCCACTCAGCTATGTATCGTACCTCATATTCGGAGTAAGACGCTGGTTTTCTGTGGACCCACGGACTGGTTTAGCTAGACAGCATACATTGCATTCGCTTTTGACCTGTATGAATGTATGTGTGGTTCTTTTTGCCCTCGTAGAGGCTGCTTTATGATCCGATTTTGAAAAGCGAGGAATTTTTAAAAACGTCTGAATTTGCGAATGTTTGCCCATTATAGTAACACGGAGATTTTTGTGAGTGAGAATTTGAATCTACCACCAAGTATATAAAGTTGAATATCCTTTGCTCTTAAATGTAATTTTTAATTTTGAAACAAATAAAAATGAACTTTATTTTCATTAAAACTTTACACCTCCTACAGTGGCTCTCACAAAAACAACATACTGGACACGATATATTCATTCACATTTTTTTAGCTTGTTCTTAGTTTTACTTGTGTCATAAATGTTAATTACAATGTGTTTTTAAAATTATTTTTATTACAGAACATGAAGAAAACAACGGCACTGGTAGCGATGATGAAGATCACATCGGTGGGGGTGACCAAGGTAATATTTTACTGCTAAAAAGAGGGTGTTGTTCATGGTCATGTTTATATCCATGTTTTGTTTCTTTGGGACCGGCTGAAAGGCTATAGCCGGGTTTTCATCATAATTCGAATTCTTAAATACGCGGTAACGGAACTCTGTCGACACTTCCTTAATTTTAAATAATTACATATTTGAATGTCGGCATTTTTATACAATAAATCCTACTCTCCAATTTTCTTATTTTGTTTTTTTTTTTGTTTTTTTTTTCTTGTTTTATACGATAACTAGTATTCGTTTTTTGGGTGGCGATGCAAATCTATCCAAAGAACATAATTTCAAAATTTGAAACAAATCGCTTTAATACATCCAGAAAAAAAAAGTTGTAAAAAAAACTTGAAAAAATCGTAAGTTAAAAACTATTACAGGTAGGAAGTTCATACTCGGCTAAAATATTCTTCATTACAAGACTGCCATAATACCAAAGAAAGCAGCTAACTGCAATGTAGTTTTCGAAGCATTCTATACTCTATTGTTAACCACATAAAATTTAAAATGCTTACACAAAAAGTCCCCGAGCCCATTTGATGTAAGGGCCAACTTACTATGGAAACCAGCCTTTGATTAAAAGGCTAAACGGATTTTAAAATGCTTTTTATCGTTGGTTTTAATATCTGAGTACATTTTTAATACCTTTCTATGGTTTTGGGGGTTTCTTCATTTTAGTTATGAGTTGAAAATATTAAGATAAGCCTTTTCCACTAAATTCAATAAATAACAGCATGTACTTATGTGGTTTGCATGTGTATCAAAAATGTATTTTTGTTGTTATAGATGGTGATGAAGTTGGAGGCGATGAAAATAGCAATAGCGATGAAAGCAATGACGACGATGGCAATAACCTAGGTAAACTTACTTCTATTCTACACAAAGAACTATCCTAAAGATTTCCATCTTGCTAACGTAATTTAAATATATAAAATACTTATGCCAAATTACAGCTTTGTAGTACCTAAATTAAACCACGGAAAGACGACGAACATTAAAAGACGGACTGGTGAAACTATAATAATAATAATAATATCACGGGACAATCTCACACAAATTGACCTAGTCCCAAACTAAGCTCTAGGCTTGTACTATGGGTACTAGACAACGATAAACTTACACTCATAATAAATAATTAAATACATAGAAAACATCCAAGACTCAGGAACAAATATTCGCGCTCATCACACAAATATCTGCCCTTACCGGAATTGAACCCAGGACCGCTGGTTTCGGAGGCAGGGTCACTCCCAACTAGGCCAACTATAAGGATTCCTTGTTGTCTACGGATTACGGAACCCTTAAATTATTTTCTTAATAGCACTCGTCAATTTTCGTTATTGTATGAAGCATGAGAGATACATTATTCTAGCAGCTGCAAGTAAAAAGTGTAAATGAATAGCCAACAGAATATTGTTAATAATTTAAAATTGGTTCAAAATGCATATTTTAATTTATGGGACTTTTTTCAGGTGACGGCTTTGATTTTGGAGGCGGTTCTTTCGACCTTGGCGATATCTTTGGTGGTTTGGGATTGGGTAACGGATGGAATCCGTGGTCCAATGGTTTAGGTTCAAAAAAAGTGGCCGATAACGCGTCTGATACCACTCCTGACAAATTTATTACAGGTATTTTTTTCCTTTCCTACTACTTTTTTACAATATATATACACTCGGCGTCAAAAATATCGCCCCTCCTCGGAAAATAATTACAACCGACTTTAAACCCTATTTGATCAAGGACAACAATATGATTGTTAGGTATCATTTGAAAGGTAATAAAGTGTTTTTTTAGGAAAATTAAAAAAAAAAAGGATTTTTCCTTGGGGTCAAAAATTAAAGGAAATGACATTGCGAACAGTTGAAAAATGTTTATTCAAGTTTAAATTTACAACAATAAAATGGATAACAAAATTTTACAAAAAGTGCCTAAAATTAACTTAAAACCTAGTGTTACCCCCCCTTGCTCTTATCACTGCCTCTAAACGGTCTTTCATTGATCGCACCAACTTTACGATGTCCTCTTGTGGAATGTTGCCCCATTCTTCGATGACTGCGTCCTGAAGATCTTGCAGGGTGGTAGGGGCGGCATCTCGTGACCGAACCCGTCGCTTCAGCTCGTCCCAAAGGTGTTCAATCGGGTTTAAGTCAGGACTCCTGGCTGGCCACGGCAAAACGGGAATCCCGACCTCCTCCAGATAATCCCGAACAATTAATGCAGTGTGGGAGCGAGCGTTGTCGTGCATTAATGTGAACCCAGAGCCAACGCAACCCGCATATGGCATCACATGCTCTTCCAGGATCTCGGCAATGTATCAGCGAGCATTCAGGGACCCTTGGCCGCGAGTGCCTCCAGTCCTGGAGACGCAGACAAGGTCGGTTTTGCCGTCTATAGACATGCCCCCCCAGAACATGCAAGAGCCACCTCCGTAGCCCACTGTCTCTTCAATACAGGCTTGAGCAAATCGTTCGCCCGACCTTCTGTAGACTCTGGCCCGCCTGTCGTTGCAATAAAGACAGACTCTCGTCTCATCGGTAAAGAGAACCTGCCTCCATTGCTCAAACGTCCAATCGACGTGGTCGCGGGCAAATTGCAAGCGATCTCTGCGATGCTGTGCGGTCAACATTGGGCCTGTAGCAGCCCTGTGAGCCACGATATCCTTCTCCCGCAGTCTTCTTCTAACCGTAGAGATGCTAACTGATCTTGTCCGAGCTTCTCTGAGGCGTTGTTGCACCTCAACAGCACTAGCGAAGCGATTGCGTAGAGATGATGTCACGATGAAGCGATCATCTCTTTCGGATGTGCAGCGTCGCCGACCAGCCCCACGTCTTCTGATGTAGCCCCAGTCTCCTGGAACCGCTGAAATACTCGGCGGACAGCATGACGGCTTAAATTGAGTTGCCGAGCGACATCACACTGCCGAACTCCTGCTTGCAGTAGTGCAACCACTTGAGCTGATTCAGCAGCGGTGGTCTCCATGTTCGAGGGTTGTTTTCTTGCTTGAGTTCCTTAGATGTGTTCTCTTCGACGTCTGGATAGTGAATGATTGACATTTGACCTTGTACAGGCATTTTATACCCCTGGAAAAGGGCACAACTCGCGACCCTTCAAACGAGTATTTGTGCACTTTTTTTTCGAAACGCTCTGATTCACAAGCCATTACGTTTTGTTTAAATTAAACATTATTAATTTAAAACACATTAAACGTGCTTTTAATTGATACTAATATTAATTATATAACATAATTTCGCTAAGGTCTAGATTAGCTTGAATCTGATTTTCGCGGAGGGGCGATATTTTTGACGCCGAGTGTACCTGTCTGTAAAAATAAAATCGTCTGCAATTATAATGGGAATGGAAAGTACCGTCAGCACAGCAGTTCAAATCAAATCAAATCAAATCATTTATTTGCTAAGAAACATAATGTTACAGGGTGGTAAGGAACAATTATGTAAAACCAAGATTGGCATGCAAAATAACATTTTACTTAGCAAGAGAATATAAACATGAAAAATTAGAAAATCTCTTGCAACAATAAATTATTGAAATTAAAAATATGCATATACATTTATTACACTAGTAGTGACAGGCCTGGTCAAACATTTTACCAAAGTATTCTTCCAATTTGTAAAATGGCCTTGTCAATAAAAATAATTTAACCTTTTTCGAAAATTCATTTAAATTATTACATTGCTTAATATCATTGCTTAATAAATTATAGATTTTAATTGCATTATATTCTAAACTATTCCTATAATGTACATAATTATTGTGTATTGGTAATTGTACGTCAAAATTATTTCTAAAGGCGTGGCTTCTTGTTTCTATTTCACTTGTAATCAATAACTCACAGTTGTAATCAATAACTTACCTACCTCCTTATTATAAACATGAATATTATTTTTATTCATAATTAATTTATAATTATTGATATCCCTAACTTAGTTTAATAAAAATAAACTGAAATAAATATTATTAATATTCTATTAATCATACCTAATATAAATATTTGGTATGACTAATACGAGTACCTAATAGCAGTAGAGAATTAAAACACCAGAAATAAGTTGGATTGTGGTGAATTATTTTATGATTAACCGCAATGACAAATTCTACCACCGACCAATTAATAAATGAGTAATCAATCATCATCACCTTATTCAATTTGTTAGTATTTCTGGTAGCTCTGCCTACTCTGGGAATGAAGGCGTGATGATATGTACTTACCTAATGTATGTAACATTTTTATCCTTGCAAATTTTTGAAGTGTGTGGGTGAAGACCAAAAAGTTGTACCATAGTTAAACGCAGTTAACCATACAAACATCGAAAAAAAAGTATCCTTACAATCATTGTATAGCTGACTTTCGTCGCACATCGAAAAAGTTTCATAGAAAATTTAATTGCGTGTGTTAGTGTGCCCAACTTTTTGGTCCTTACCCGTGTAGTATAGAGGCAGTCCTCAAGGTTGGCAACGCATTTGCAGCCTTAGGATTGCAGTCTTGCAACGGTAGTCTTATGATGGCAAATGTCTATGCGCCACAGAACTGACAGATCTTTCTCACTCCGGCGGCTCATGTGCTCTTTTGTCTTCTCTTATTACAGAAAAAGTAAACATTCTAATTAGACCATCTCCCGTGGATCGCCGAAATCCTAAATTATTATGTTTTGTAAAGTAAATTTGCCCGTGTGGTTGCCGGGTTAGAATAATGCCACTCCATGTCTTTTCGTGGATGTCTTAAGAGGCGACTAAGGGAGTAAAGGCTTGTACTCGTAGTACTGTTGGGCGAAGGGCTTGCAACCTGTCACTAATACACTGTTATACTTCTTGGCCTGATTGTGCAAAATGTGGTTACAGAAATATAAACAAGTCTTCTTAGAGTTGTTGTTGTTTCAGTAGCATTGCCTACCCCTCTCTGGGAATGAAGGCACAATGTTATGTATGTATGTAAAAAACTACATTATTTACATGAAACGCTACATCAGTTTTCATTGTTTTCAGCCGGTCAACCAGCAGGCATACGCGAGTTCCCATGGCTTGTGCACCTCGAAATTAAGGTCCGCGAGGGTTATCAAATTGGCACCATTGGGTGCGGAGGGTCTCTAATAAGCCCTCGCTTCGTCCTCACCGCTGCTCACTGCGTCAAAGTTAATTACCAATCTTACAACGAGTGAGTATTAGGAATATTGATACGCTTCAATGATCAACGACTATCCCTCTCTGATCAGTGACGTAGTGTGCTTTTTAGTCTAATGTCTACTTTGTGTTCATCTTTGATAAGTGTCTTACCATTTTCTGTGTAAACAGCTTCATTATTTGAATTATTCTCACTAATATCACCGGAAGATACAGGTCACTTTAAAATGAATATGGATGGGCTGGTATTGGCCGATATAAATATTTGCTTTTTTGCTTTGTTGGGAATTTGCATTTTTTTCGTGTAGGGTTTTTGCTATCAGGATTAAACACCTCACTAATTACACTATTTTTAACAGCATCAGAATTATCCTCGCCGAGTACGACACCAGGAAGGCCCCACGGGACTGCGTTGGCAGCACATGTGTCAACAACGTCGTCATGCATCCCGACAAAGTTATTGCTCATCATGGGTTTGAACCCAATCAACTTGGAAACGACATCGCTTTGATGAGGCTTAGAAAATCCGCGCCTTACTCAGGTAAATAAAATTATATCGACAAGGCAGACCAAGAAAAAGAAACCAAGAACAAGATCATCTATAGAACTCTCTATCTTTATTTAAGAGCCATGCTCTTGGCAATGGAGTAACTTCTTGGCTTTCTGGTACGACTCAACCTTAACATTTTCTTATCGATAGTACAGTCGTTATTAAATATGTATTTATAATCCGATGAACAGATCAGACGCTAATTAATTTCTGATAGATTTCTGGTTTTCTTTGTATTGTCTCTACATATTAGTGACGTCTTTTTCGATCTGATGATAATTGTATAAAAGACTTAAGTTGCCTTATAACTTTTCACTAGCAGTCAAACATAAATGTTCTTTGTATTTTAGAGTTCATCCGACCGATTTGCCTCCCGCCGTTCAACATCGACAGCCCGAAGAACCGGGGAACTACTCTAACTATCAGCGGATGGGGTCAGGTTGGTACTAACCGCCCGGCATCGCCCATCAAGCTCAAAGCTCAGGTGAAACTGATTCCTCACCAAGAATGCACCAGGCATTACCGTGATCTGACCACGGGTCACGTTTGCGCGGCCAGCCGTGATGGACAAGACACCTGCCAAGGAGACTCCGGTGGTCCTCTGATGGTGCAACAAGGAGGCAACTTCTATATTGTCGGCATTGTGAGTGGCAAATCAGCAGCTGCTAATTGTGGGTCGTCCATTCCTACCCTTTATACTAACGTTTTTACTTACACTAAATGGATTAAACAGCATATGGGATAAACAATACGTAATTGTAACGCAAAACGCTTTCCATTATAATAAGGATGTTTTTATTATTTCTGCTTCTTTACGGAGTAGATTATTTTGATTTCAATGTCTTCTTAATTTTTTGTACATTTTCCATTTATGTTTATCATCGAAATAAATATATTGCTGCTTAACTTGATTATTTATTACTTATAGCTTTGTAAGAATAAGATTTACGGTACAGAAGAATGTACTAGTCTTTAGGGAGAAACTCTTCACTCTCCGTATATACTATTGTACAAACAAGCCCTTACGCCTAATGTTGGGCTGTACCTTACACATTCTAGTAATACAGCGGTTTCTAAACCAAATACTGCAAAAGCTCACGATCGGAGACTTCATCATGTAAAACTCAAGGCAATCCAGCTCCTGGATAACACAGATACAGTGAGATAGTGAGACAGAAGGACAAAACCTTTTGAGCTTATTTTGTGCTTCAAATATAGCGATAACTAGTTCAGTGACTAGTTAGTGCCATGCACATACATCAAAAATGCACAAAAATCGTTGCAATGCATTGGAAAATGTCTAAATAATGTAGCGATATTGTTAAACCTTACAGTTTTGTGTGTCTACAAAGAACACAAAAACAAAGTGCCTTCTCCTTAATAGAGACAGTGAGAAGTTTTAATAGACACATTCTAAGCTTAGTTGAATTCACAGTTTAAGTCACTTAGGTTATGCTAGATTGTTACTCGTATAAATTAAAGATACTTTATTTATATGTAACTTTATTTTAAAAAAATGTAATGGCACTGGCTTGTACTATTAATTATCTGTGGCACAGGCTTTATACCCATTACGTTAGCAAAAGTGATAATTCACGAATTGAATAACACCAATATTGTAAATGTTTGTAAGTTTGTTAGGTTGTTATTTATCTATGCTGAAATGGCTGGACGCATAAGAATTAAAGTAACTAAGTTACGTTGCACATCAAAATACCGTTCAAGTTACTATGTTATGTTATGATTATTTCGGGGGGCAGTTTTTCTTTAACAGTTTAAAATAAAATTTCACAACAGCATGCTTGTGTCTTCCTTTTATGTGGAAGCTATCATGGTCAAAATAGTAAAACATACGAGTGATAAAAGATATCGGTTCAGTGAGTGTACAGGTGCTTTATACGTCCATAAATCTACCAGAGCTTTCCAAAAGACCACTGAGAAGATGCGCCGAAACAAACTCAACTGTCAGTAATTCTTGAATTTATTATTACTCATGAAAATGATAATACTCAATTCAAAATTATTTAAAATTATGAATGTAAAATTAAATAATTTTGACACGCTTTCCTGTTTTCATACGCATGAGCTTATGAAAACAGGAAAACGTGTCAGAGTCTAACAAAAATTAGCGCTTTAAAGCTTAATATTTCATAAACGGATTACTTAATTAAAAACTTTTTTTACAAACCCATACAATTTTTGAAAGACCTATCCAACAACACTTCACACTATAGGGTAGACGAGAAAAAAATACATCCCCTAGTTACGTGTAGGGGAGGTACAGTAAAGGTTCCTAGTTTGACTACGGAACCCTAAAAAACGGTCTGAGAATCTTGCACAGATTCGAAAGGACTGACCAAGACAGCAATAATATGGCAGGCAGCGCTTGACGTTCCTCTAGTGTTGCGGGTGTTTATAGGTCGCGGTGGTCAATTACCATCATGACCCACTTGCTCGCATGCCTCCTTTTACCATAAAAACGGTATGGCTAATACGGTTCGCCGCACCAGACCACTACAACTATAACATTGTAGGTGCTTTGGTTCCCATTGTTAACCTATAACTGTCAGGGGACAATCTCACACAAATTGACCTAGTCCCAAATTAAGTTCTAGGCTTGTACTATGGGTACTAGACAGCGATAAACGTACTTAAATAGAGAAATACATACTTAAATACATAGATAACGTCCAAGACTCAGGAACAAATAGTCGCGCTCATCACACAAATATCTGCCCTTACCGGGATTTGAACCCAGGACCGCTGGCTTCGGAGGCAGGGTCACTCCCAACTAGGCCAACGTGTCGTCAACTGTACATTGACACGTGTGACATTACAAATAGTAAAGTGACGTTTGGGTTTTACGGTCTGCGATAAAACAAAACAGGGCCTCTATTCAACTGCGTTATAACGATATCGTTTTTGACCTTTTTTTTTTTTTTTTTTTTTATGTTAAGGAGAAGGCACACACCAGCACTCGGGCCACCTGATGGTAAGTGAAATCTGAGACCCATAGACTTTTGAATTCTCAAGATTATAATCCTAAGACCTCAAATGCGCTGCCAACCCTGAGGACTAAGATGGAATGCCTCTATGCTAGTAATTTCACCGGATGTCTTATCCCCACACCGGAACACAACAATGCGAACACTGTTGCTTGGCGGGTGGTTAATGGATAAGATGGTGGTAGCGATCCGGACGGACCCTGCCAGGGTCCTACCACCACTAAAACCTGTTTCCATATTGTAAACGTTTTGATAACTCTTATGTCATTTACAATAATGGCAACTGTGACATAAACGATTCTTAAACGTGTCAAACACTATATCGTTTTAACGCACCTGAATAGAGGCCCTGTTAAATAAAATAAAATGATAAGATTTATTGGTTTCCGGTTTTACGCTTACAGGAAATTGATATTAACATTATATTTGTTTCAGTTCATATGGAACTTTTGTTAACATTGAAAAATTATAATCGAAAATTACTTATATATTTTGTAATTGCTTCATAGTACGTGGAAAATCTCCTGAGAGTCTTGTATTCTAAAACGGGATAAATGCCTAAAATTAAGCATAATTATGTTTCTAATTTATAATATTGAAATAATTTCCAATAGAACGTACAGTTATTTTCATTTAATACTTGATCTTATTTGTAACAAGTCAAGCCTTATTTTAGTTTCCCCCGTTTACGGTATATTGGTAGGACGTTGAATGTTTAAGCGTTTATTGAGAAAGTTTAAACGTTTTTCGTAATGTATGTACAGTAACAAATAGGTATGGTTAGATAGGTAGGTAGATTAGAATCGAGACGCCGAACCAAGGACGTCGATATTATATTGGGGAAGTACCTTAAATCCTTAAGTTAGCTCATTTTACTCAAAGGAATCATTACTATACTTTTTTAAAGAAACAAATCTGCATTCAAAGATCTTCTAAAATTCGCTTGTCTCACCTGGGAATCGAACCGACTAATAATTTTAAAAATAAGCCTTCGCCTTTATTATTTGCTCAGGATAAAAAAAATCTAATAAAGATTTGGTCGTCGAAATAAAAAAGTGATTAATATTTTATTTAATTTTATCATCAATAACATTAAAAATAGGTAAGAATCTTTAGAACTTAACTGAAAAATTGCCTGAAACGACCCCCTCGTTCCGGGTACATAAATTTAGTCGGGGTCATTTCGAATAACTTATTAGTTAAACAACACACACAAACATAACGTCACGCCTTCATTCCCAGAGTGGGGTAGGCAGAGCTATAGAATACCAACAACACTAAACTTATTGATAATTCTGTTAACACATTTTACAGTCACGCTAGGATGTTTACCAGTGTATTAGTGACAGGTTGCAAACCCATTGCCTAACAGTACTATACGCCTTTATTCCCTTAGTTGCCTCTCACAACATCTCCACAAATCAAACCCAGCACAATTCTAACCCGGCAACCACACAAGAAAAACGTTAAACTATTAAGATATTTTTTTCTCCTAACACAGACACAGTTACTGTCACTTGCGCTAACCGAATAGTAAAAATTTCGATGACTAACTGCGTTATACGGCGCTATCTCCATACAAATGCTAGCCAAGTTTCACTTTTCACAGGTGACCAACGATGACTTCGTAGCATTGAAAGACGTTACGATCGTGTTGCCGTAATATTAAAGAAGTAATAGTCAAAGTCTTATTTACTAAATTCAATAATAAATAATATCACAGTGCAATGTCACACAAATAGACCTAGTCCCAAACTAAGCTCTAGGCTTGTACTGTGGGTACATGACAACGATGAACATAATTATATAGAGAAATAAATATTAACCCTTAATTTCGCAAAAGTTCAGAAAGTCGTGAATTCAAACCCTATTTGATTTTGAAACAGTATAAAAAATTATCAATTAAAAAAGTACAAAAAGAACATTTTTTTATGTCAAGTATAATGGACACTATCGAATTAAGGGTTAAAAACATAGAAAATTTAAAATGGTTATACTATGACTATGCAGTTAGCTTCTTTCTTTACTATAAGTTGAAACCCAGTGTGCGAGAGCGTGTGTCATTGACATGCAACTTGGCTAGCCTTTTTTTTTCTGTAACGCAGAGCTATATTCCCGTCAATATACGTCATCATACATAGTTTCTCCTTATCAGTAATTTTTATACAGGACACGTGCTAAACATGTGGTGTTATCACATGCTCTGTGTTATTGAGAGCGTCCATGAACGTTACACAATCAATGTCAGAGGTAGATCAAGTTCAATTAATATAAACTCATATTCAGCGTTAACTATAACTTCCTCGTTGTCTTTAAGGGTCCCGAAGTCAACAGTCAACTCAGAGACTCTGTGTACTACATACGAGTAGCTGTTATTTGTCTTATTTATATATACATTTAATTATATTTGGCGTAATATATTTTGAAATAGTTTTATATGTTTTTGGCTTTGGAACCCTACTGTAACCATAATCTGAATCTGTTAAATAAAAAGCTGGGTAACAGTTTATAGGACTATGCTCAGTGTAGGGTTCCAAAGTCGTTAAGTACCTACTACATCATAAAAAACGACAAGGAATAACTAATGTTATATTTAAAGTATTTTGGTGCCATCTTAGATGATTTTAGTAGGTATCTCTTAATAACCAATGATGTCTAATAAGTCGGGATAGTTTTCCTTATAAATTGGTTATATGCGCTTTCATTGAAAATATTTTTAGTATTTGTAGTTTTGGCTGTAGGGGGGGGGACTTGACAGTAACAAAAATTAGCGCTTTAAAGCTTAATATTTCATAAACGGATCCTTTAATCGAAAAATTTTTTTTCAGAACCCGCAATATTTTTGAAAGATCTATCCAACAACATCCCACGCTATGGGGTTGACGAGAAAAAAAATACATGTAGGAGAGGTACACTTTTTTTTTTGTTTTCTAGATTTTATTTTATCACTTTGTTGGCGTGACTAATATGGATATTCATGCCAAATTACAGCTTTCTAGTACTAAGAGTCTCAGAGCTAGGCTCCGGACGGACGGATGGACATGGCGAAACTATAAGGGGTTCTAGTTTGACTACGGAACCCAAAAAAATGATGGTTGCGATCCAAACAAACACAACAAAACTCCTTGTTGTGTTGCATTGGAATCCTTTTGTCACTCGTAAACTTATTGTATGGAATTATAAAAATCAGAAATAGATAATTTTTATATTATTTTATGCTCGTAAGTATCGATAATCGTACTCGTAGAAGTTAGAAAGTTGCGCATAGAGGTTGCTGGGTGAAACTGAAAATCGGAAGACGGCTTTGGAGAAATGGCTGGAGGGAAAGAGGTTTTGTTTTAAAGTCATGTCAAATATGGGGGAGTACACCATACACTTGGCGGTGTTAGTGCTTAGGTTGACATTAACAATACTATAATACGACTATACTATATAATACATCTTATTTATTACCACAAAAACCAAATAAAGAGATAAATAAACCAAAAAGGTACTAATATGAATTAAATATTCGACCGACGATAATAATATTTTTACAGTTATGGTCTAAACTAGGAACCTATCAAATAATAGGAACATAATTGTATTGTAAAAATAATTTAAGAATCATTTGAAATCGTATTTATAATTGACAGAAAAAAATGCAGAAAAATTGAGCAGCTGAAGCAATTTCAATATTTGGGTAATCTTATCACCAATGACTTGGGATGCACACATGATATCTTGCTCGAATAGCCATAGTGAAGTCAGCTTTCAATTCGAAGAAATATTTAAAGCTAGAATTTCAAGTAAAAAACGCAAAAGGCTTATTAAAGTGTACATCTGGAGCATACCTCTATATGGCAGCGGAACGTGGACAATGACTCAGCGGGATCGAAAAAGACTGAAAGCCTTCGAAATAAGGTGCTGGAGACAGATGGAAAGAGTAAGCTGGATTGAAAAGAAGACGATTGAGGAAGTACTCAGTATAGTGAAGGAAGAGAGAAGTCTATTGCAGACAATAGAAAATAGACGCGGGAAGATGTTTTATCACCTGTTATGGCATGAAGAGTAAATAAGGATGATAATTGAAGAGAAAATAGAAGGAAAAAGGAAAAGAGGGAGAGAAAGAAGAACCAATTAAAAGAAAAAGTAGACGTGCCGTATTAGTGAGTTCCCTATAGGGAAGAATGAAAATTACTTCACCGACAACAACACAGTTCTTAAGTGAATGATCATGATTAATAAAATTGACAAAAATATATTCGAGATTGAAATTAACGATTTTATTATTCTTAGCCAAAAACCAAAGCGTTTTTTAACTCGTCCGCGCTGCGACCCAATTTGACCCAATTTTCTTGACAATAATAAATTCAAAATCGCAGATCATTATTTATTTACATACGTATTTTCCTCATAACTTTCTTCCTACCTGACAGGTTTATGCGCTGCCAGAAAACTAAAGGTTCGGTAAGATTACGTATATAACAATGTATAGAAGTAACATAACTTAGGCCAAAATTGCTTTGAGGTAAAAAAAAATATTCAGAAAAATAACTCATATTTACAATGAAAATTGCGTTACCTAACCAATGAAAACACACTCCATTTTATCGTATATTCCAGAAAGTTAAGGCATGTGCTTACTTTAAGTTCTTAGTGATCCAATCTAGGTGATAAAATACATTATTAAAAAGTGACGGCACTGATGAACCGCATTCTTGGTCTTTTCTTTTACCATTGACAACTCCGGACAAGAAATATTTATCCATGTGATACACCATCAGTGGGCCGCCTGAGTCCCCGTGACATATGTCCTCCCCGTGACCCCCTAAACTGCAGAACATTCCATCGTCTTTGTAAGAATACTGCGCTTTGCAGTCATTGTTAAATACATAGTTGACAGTAGCTGCTTGCTTTAAATTAGACTGTATTCTTCCATCCAAGCCCCAGCCGGCAATGATCAACGATTCTATATCTTCACTTAGCTCCTCAATGTCAGCAGATGGTAGACAAATTGGTCTAATTAAATCTGTGAACAAGGATAACGTCAAGTAAATAACTATGAAAATAATGCTACATTGTAATACACGATTTTATTAAATTCGAGAAGCAGCATCTAGTCAAAATGCAAACGCTCCTAACGTTTTTCTTTTCTATAGAACAAAACGTATGGGATGACAGTTGACCACTTGGTTTATCGTAATGCACGAGAATGTCATCCCGTACATTTTGAGCTATAGAAAAGAAAAACGTTAGGAGCGTTTGCATTTTGAGTGTTAGAAAAGAAATACGTTGGTAGCGTTTAAATCGTGGCTAGGGCTCCAGTTTATTTATGTACTTCCGTCTGCTACAATAAACATTAAAATCAATAAGTTAAGTATTGAATTTGTTTGCTAATCTTACCGGTGTATGGGATTTCCGAATCCAATTTGATTAGAGCCACATCGTTAATCAGGTAAGTGATATTGAATTTGGGATGTATGACGACGTGGTCCACAGTCATCACCACGTTCTTTATACAGTTTTTACCAATACAATCTTTTGGGTAAGAGTTAGTGTCGTACTCCGCTAGGAAAACTTCGAGTCTGCAAAAAGAAAAATGCTAAATTCTAGCACATATCTATCTACATTGGAATAATAACCAACACACATACATTGATATATATCATATTTTTTTAGTGCGATGTATATATATTAATATAACTATAGCATATTAATATGTAAGTGTATGAGTCTAGTTAGACCTTATGTTGCACCGCCATTACAATCTCTTTGCCCAAAGGTCAACTGGCAGAGAAAGCGTTGTGGTATAAAGTTCGCCTATGTTATATTATGTGTATTCTTTCGTGTAATAAAGATTAAATAACAAGTTCAGTAGTTACAAATACCTACCATTTTAAAATTAGTTATTTCTTGCGTTTTTGAAGACAGTTTTGGTTAAGGACTAAAAAGTTGGCAACGCTAACTTACCCAATTAAATTTTCTATGAAACTCTTCCGTTCTGACACGAAAATTAGCCATACATTTGTAGGGAAAAAATTCGTGTCACAACGGAACTTTTTTCACTTTTATTGTTTGTATGGTTAACTACGCTTAACTATGCTCCAACTATTTGGTCCTTACCCTTTTTTGTTTAATAATTTAACAAATATAAAAAAGAAACTTACTGTTTGATATGTTTGTAGGTTCTGTACAAGCAATGTGCAGCGGTGAGAACATAGCGAGAGCTAATTATGGTTCCGCCACAGCTCTTTGGTAGGCCAAAGTTCGCGTTCACCGGGTTAATGGATAAACGAGCCATCCAGGGAAACTGATAAAAAGTCGTGGCCTTTCCTCCTGCAAAGTGGAATTTAGCATAAATTATCATTACCATCCGAAAGGCGACAGACGGAGCTGCTTTTAAACTGCTGGCTTAATAATTTCCCAAAATTTCTTTCTACATTATTTTATCACAGTCGTGATTTTAAGGTTTCCGTTCTCAAAGGGTCCCTATTACCAAGTTGTTGGTGTCCGTCTGTCTGTTTAACAGTCAGAAAAGAAAGAAAATTGATTTTGAATGACGTCGCTTATGTTTTTTGTCCCTTTCTTTATGATGAAACAAAAGGGACTAAAAACATAAGCAAAGTTATTCAAGGTCATTTATCTTATTTTTAAACTGTTGTTCGCTGTGCAATCTCTAGTATCATATATAAGCTTCTTGAGCTAACCCTATGTGCTTCTGTTTAGTCTGCAAGAGAATATGCTCTTTTACAGATCAATTTTCCTCGCGTGTGTTATCCATGGACTTATTCCTCTAACAAGTCCATAGGAGAGTCTATAAATAACTCGACATTTACTAAATACACCTTAACAAGAGTGAAAGCTATTAATTTAAATTGAATTAGAATTTCATGCCTTAAAACCAATTTAGTACTGATTTGACAGCTGTCAAATCGCTGCCCTCGTACGCAAGAAAGCAGCTATCTGTTATAGGAATCGTATTGTAAAAGAAACCTTATGTGTAATCGTACAGAGTGGAGTATGCTTCAACTATTATAGTGCTAATAGCCGCCTTCTCTGGTATGACGGCAAATCGGGCCTTTTATAATGGCGCGAGTATAATACAAAAAATACCTCGTATCCTTTTATTATTGTGGAGAGGAGAGTGTCTAGTCGGTTGGGATGAGGACTTGCCAGAAAACCGTCCCATTGGGGACCCTGTAACAGAAGAACCAGGTTAATTTATAACTAAAGAACCCCGTGTTTGCCGGGTTAGAAAAGTGCCACTCCATGTCTTCCCGTGGATGAAGTAAGAGGCGATTAACGGCCGAACCCTATATTCAAACCGCGGACAGATATCCTTACTTCGGATTAAAATTTGACACATTTTGTTAGGGAATCAGGTCTTGTAGAGAGGGCTTATGAGATGATCAATGGTCAAAGTAATCAAACTTCCTTCTACAGTTTGTTACCTTCATTTAAACAGTTAAGAACTGAGTTATTTCAACTATGATATAGATTGGTTTTTAAATATTCTTCTGATCATTGAGAAGTTTCTTTAAACACATAACACCACGCCTCCATTAAAAAAATACCAATAACCCTAAAAAGACTTGTTTAATCTGTAACCACATTATGCACAATCAGGGCAAGAAATATACTAGACTAGTGTATTAGTTAGTGACAAGTTTCAAGCCCATCGCTTAACAGTACTGCAAACCCTAATTCCCTTACCCAAAAGCCAAATAAATTATGATAATATTAATTGATTGTTACACTTAAACAATTAAAAAAAATAGCCTTAGATTTTATTTAAAAGATCCTTTATTTAAACTTTTCTACAAGTATTTGGTATTTGGCTGTTAGGCAGTTTTGATAACTGCACTTGTATCACTGGTCACTGACTCCTTGTTATAAGACACATTGTCCTCGTTTAATGGAATTGCTATTATGAATTGAGGAGTTCCTATGACCGCTTTCCACCTTCCTTAACTTACCAGGGCCTCTATTCTTGGATATTTGCTATGTATTTAAGTATATATTTCTCTGTATAAGTAAATTTATCGTTGTCTCGGTTAGGTCAATTTGTGTGACATTGTCCCCAGATATATTTATTTATTATTCTACTGGGTAAAAACATGTTGTCTTTGATCTTGTTATCGTATTGTCAATGCTACGAAGCTCTTATTTACGGCTGCGGTTGCAGATATCTATTTTCTCAGAAAATAGCTTATCGAGAAAATACAAGCTATAAACAATACGATAACACGTCAAAGACAATTTTTGCTTTACATGTAACATAGGGAGATAGATACTTGTTTTTTTGCACTATTAATTTTACAACTTTCTCGGCGTAACTTCAATGTACAACAATGCGAAATTACAGCTTTGTACTACCAAGACTCTCATGGTAAGACCGCGGACATACTGACGGAGGACCATGGCAAAACTATAAGGGTTCCTTGTTGATTACAAAATCCTAAAATACACAAGAAATTGCACTTACTTGTCCGTTGAACACCACAGCATCCTGACTCCGGCCTTGGCAATCCTTGCAAATATTGACACTTCGCACCGCTATTGTTAACACCAAAAATCTTTTTTACAGGATAAGCTCGACGAGAAGCATTCTTTCTAGAATCGTAATCCTGAATATTTTTTCTGGGCTTTAAAACGACGTTGTCAATGCTGTTAACATCACTATTATTAACAGATTCATCATCTAACCCAAAGTTATCGTAATCCTCTTCATACGCGTCCTCCATGGGATAGCTATTTCTTTGAAAACTGTTTCCTTGGACCACTAATAATAATACGTTGAACAGCAATACAGCTGCTAGTTTGATGTGAAGCCCAAACATGATACCGAAATCACTTATTGGGCCCTAATCACTCAACAGAACAACGCGTCGATTTTTTTTATTAATTTAATTATTACCACTTTTGCGTTATTGCGTTTTACCTGTTTGAATTCAATCGTTTTAACTTTGAATTCAATCGCACAATGCTTTCTATATTTAATGCAGATCACACAATACAGGCTCATCAATACAACAGTATATCGGTGAATACACGCACTCTTGCGCACGGCTTTCGTGACACTGCGCCTGCGAGACCCTACTACCAGACCTAATGTACATCAAACCACTCTTATCACTATCAGTATTATTCATAATAAATTTCCGAATAACAAGTGATAAGAACACATTTTAATAAAAACATTACAAATAAATCATCATTTTGTTTTATTTTCATCATCATCTGGGATAGTTTTCCGTGTACCCTCAACCTAAATCTATCATTTCATCGAATTGCATTTAATTGAACGCTATTTTCTGCTGAACCCATAATGTTTTCAGGGTATCTTAAACATCTAACCTAGCCAAACCTACGTCATTATACATAAATAAAATAGCGTTCGATAAAATGAAGATCGATGAAATGATTTTTTTAATGTTAATGAGAAGGTACACGAGCACTCAGGCCACCTGATGGTTAGTAGAATCTAAGACCATGGACGTTTGATTTCTTAAAACTATAATCCTAAGACCTCAAATGCGTCGCCAACCCTGAGGACTAAGATGGAATGCCTCTATGCTAGTAATTTCACCGGTTGTCTTATCCCAATTAAGTTACGGTAACTTTTACATGTGAGTAACGAAAATTTGTCGTCCATTTATACAGGGTGGGAACGAATAACCCGCCAAATTTTAACCATCGATTCTAGAGCCTTTTTGGAGTATATAATGTGGTATAACATGAAGTCCAATAAAGCATAATTTCCGAGATGTTTACATACATACATAATGTCACGCCTTTATTCCCAGAGTGGGGTAGGCAGTGCTACAGAATTACCAACAACTCTAAAAAACTTGTTGATAATTCTGTAACCACATTTTGCACAATCAGGCTAAGATGTTTACCAGTGTATTAGTGACATGTTGCAAGCCCATCGCCTAACAGTACTACAAGCCCTTATTCCCTTAGTCGCCTCTTACGACATCCACGGGAAGACATGGAGTGGCACTATTCTAACCCCGCAACGAGATGTTTATTATTTAAAAAACAATTCCATAGTTAATCTAATATGAACTCTGTCACCTTAACGTAAAGCATTATTTACTATGAAATTTATTAAATTATATTTATGCTGTACGTTGATGATATTGCTATTTACAACATGAATCTTTCTAGTAAATAATGCTTTAGGTTAAGGTGACAGGGTTCAAATTAGATTAACTATCGAATTGTTTTTTTAAATAATAAAAATCTCGGAAATTATGCTTTATTGGACTTCATGTTATACCACATTATATACTCCAAATAGGCTCGATCGATCGATGGTTAAAATTTTGCGGGTTACTCGTTCCCACCCTGTATAAATGGACGACTAATTTTTGTTACTCACATGTAAAAGTTACCGTTACTAAATTTCAATTCTTAATTAGGTACAATTTCTTTGAAAATTACCCTACCCCACATAGGTTACTTTTTATCTCGGAAGATTGGACAGCTTCCGAGGGCCACAAATGACTTCTACGCGGACGGAGTCACTGGCAACCGCTAGTTATTACTATAATTTATGTTTTACCTATTTTTTCTCAACTAAAGCAAAGTACAGTAAAGAAACCTACATAATACGATAGCATGTATACATTATTGCATCATACACTGACCTCTCAAGGGCGTATACTCTAGATAGAGTCTATTATGTCATCTTATTATCTTTTGTAACGTAATGTTTAGTTTTAATGAAAGATCGCCCAAATAACGTGTCCTTCTGGAAGCTCTTTTGAAGTTTGAATGAAATATCGACGGGTCTTGCGTTTGCATATGCAATTTTGATGTCTGAGCGTTGAAACAAGTCGTGAGAGCGCAGGCGAGGTCACGTGCGCCATCACCGACAAACTTAAGATGAAGCATGTTTAGCAAACATTCAACTTCATACTTAGTACGTGACAGGGCCAAAACTTTTTTTGGCTTAAATTTTTACTTTGTACTATAAATAAATAAAGAACAGCAGGACTCCGGTCAATCATTCATTAATAAGTTTTAGGTCGCATACGTATCTAATCTACCTCATATAATGATGGCAAATTGAACTATTTGACACGAGATTAATATAGTCCATACCCATCTTACAAAAGTTAACAATTGTACGTGTCTATACATTTTTCTATGTATTCTTTGGCAAATTGTACACTTGTAAAGTTTTGTGGAATTTAGGGATAGTGTGACGCACTGTGAAAGGTTAATCGAGTGTGAATTCAATTGCTAGTTAAATTTTCAGTAGAGAGGTGTTCATGAATAAAATATAGAGGTATTTAATGAAAAAAGATTACGATTGATGCATTTGTTTTATTGTGTAAATTTGACAAATGTTTTATAACTAAATCCATACTAGAAACTTAAAAAATAATAGGAACAATAATGTACGGTAAACAAATAAATATACCTTCTAACAAGCAGTCATAGTAACTAAAGTACTATTTTAAAGACATTTCAATAGGTATATATTTAATTGATACACAAATGATAACTTATAGACAAAATATCCAGTTCTGGATTGAATTCACATTTATGTCTCATTATAAACAAAAATTACAGCCGTTTCTTCATCTTTTTGTACAAAAACCGTGTAAAACAGTTTAAAAAGCGGAGCGTGTCGTCGTGTATTGAAAGCATACAGCACTTAAACCTAACAAAACGCAATAACTTGCAAATAAATTCAGTTAGTTTGATTGTTACCAAGCGAAAACACATTAACACAACGACAAAGAAGTTATGTATTGACGCCATAAGCTCAATGATTGTCCTACTTAATAGGTTTTCATCCAAGACAGACCACTTTTAGGTTTTTCAAAAACACCTGCGACTTGGTAAGATTACTGTTATAATAATAGAGAAAAGTTAAATCAAGATGAGAATTTGCAATATAAACAAATTTTCAAATAAAATCACATTGAACTATGTTTATTTGAAATCTGACATCATCATAACATACGCAGATGGGAATTCCTTTCATCTTATCGTGTCTTCAAGTTATTTAAGGCATGTGATTACTGTACGTTCTTTTTGATCCAGTCGAGGTGATAGAACACGTTATTAAAAAGTGACGGCACTGATGAACCGCATTCTTGGTCTTTCCTTTTACCATTGACAACTCCGGACAAGAAATATTTATCCATGTGATACACCATCAGTGGGCCGCCCGAGTCCCCGTGACATATGTCCTCCCCGTGACCCCCTACGCTGCAGAACATTCCATCGTCTTTGTAAGAATACTGCGCTTTACAGTCATTGTTAGGTACATAGTTGACAATAGCTGCTTGCTTCAAATTAGACTCTATTTTTCCATCCAAGCCCCAGCCAGCGATGATCAACGATTCTATATCTTCACTTAGCTCCTCGATGTCAACAGTTGGTAGACAAATTGGCCTTATGAAGTCTGTGAACAAAGATAATTCAAGTCAATAACTCTGAAAATAAGTCTATTTTAAGACATGATTTTATTAGATTCGAAAAGCTATTGTATTTGTTTATTGGTCTTACCGGTGTATGGGATTTCTGAACTCAATCTGATCAAAGCCACATCATTGTTCAAGTAAGTGTCATTGTAATTGGGATGTATGATGACGTGGTCGACGTTCATCAATACGTTTTTGATACATTTTCTGCCAATACAATCGTTTGGGAATGAGCTAGTGTCGTACTCTGCTAGGAAAACCTCAAGTCTGAAAAAAAGGATTATATTGCTTAAGTTGTTTGATATATTCTTTGTTTGATGAAAGTAACATTGTATCGTTTTTAAGTCGGCTGCCATTACTGTCAAGAAAATGTAAGCTATCGTAGCATTGACATACGATGACATGTCAAAATCAATATGATTTTACCCAGTAGAATAGGGACCCTTAAAAAAGGTGCTAATCTTTCTTATTTCAAATTCAAAGGTAAAACACTACCTATTACTTTATTGCATAGAAAACCTTTGTTGAAATAAGATTCTGTCAACTGTTTTTGTAGACTTACTCAAGTTATAAATAAGAAATCGGTATTATTTGTTTCATTTAGCAAACTAAAAGTTAACCTTTTGAAATCAAATTTGTTAATTCATTTAAAACAAGCAAGTTTAAAAATTATTTTGAAAACAAGCACTTTCCACTAACCAAATTCAATATAACCAGCGCCTTCCAACATATTTTACGAAATTAATATACAAAATGTAAATCAGGACTTACTGTTTAAGTTTTTTGAAGGTTTTGTGCACGCAGTGTGCGGCGGTGAGAACATAGCGAGAGCTAATTATGGTGCCACCACAGCTTTTTGGAATGCCGAAGTCGGGGTTGACCGGGTTGATGGATAAACGGGCCATCCAGGGTAGTTGGTGAAGGTCCGTGGCCTTACCTCCTGGAAGATGGAATTAAGCATAAATAGTAATTATTATCAACATTAAAGCTAGCTGAAAGAGATCGCTGAAAGCGTTTTTGTACATTGTGTTTTGTTTAGCGTTTAGTACAAGAAATAATTAACTCTGGACATAGACCTGTTCAAGCACAAATGGCCATTACCTCGAAATGCGGTCTAAATTATGTATTTTATTAACCAATTTACAATGACATACATAAATGCATTATTGTATGGAAAAATAATTCCCAAATTTGCTATCTAAATCCTTTTGCTTGGATTAGTGATTTTTAGGGTTCCGTAGCCAAATGGCAAAAAACGGAACCCTTATAGATTCGTCATGTCTGTCCGTCTGTCCGTCCGTATGTCACAGCCACTTTATTCCGTAACTATAAGAGCTATACTGTGGAAACTTGGTAAGTAGATGTATTCGGTGAACCGCATTAAGATTTTCATACAAAAATAGAAAAAAAACAATAAATTTTTGGGGTTCCCCATACTTAGAACTGAAACTCAAAAATTTTTTTTTCATCAAACTCATACGTGTGGGGTATCTATGGATAGGTATTCAAAAATGATATTGAGGTTTCTATTATAATTTTTTTCTAAACTGAATAGTTTGCGCGAGAGACGCTTCCAAAGTGGAAAAATGTGTGTCCCCCCCCCCGTAACTTCTAAAATAAGGGAATGATAAATGTAAAAATAATATATGATGTACATTACCATGCAAACTTCCACCGAAAATTGGTTTGAACGAGATCTAGTAAGTAGTTTTTTTTTTAATACGTCATAAAAACATTGATCAAAGCTACAACGAACTTTTATATTATGTTACTTGCTGCTACGGAACCCTTCATGGGCGAGTCCGACTCGCACTTGGCCGCTTTTCTCTTTCGCATTTATTTCTTGTTTTAAGTGTTTAGTGCAAAAATGGTAAAAAAAAACTTCCTTTGTTTAACTCTATTGCATTTGAATGGCTTTTTTTAGTTGAAATTTAAATAAAGAACCTTATTCCAGCTAAACCATCTTAAAATGGAAATATAAAACATACATAACACCATGCTTTCATTCAAAACACCAACAACTCTAAAAAGACTTGATAGTTCTGTAACCATATTTTGCACAAGTAGTTTAAGATGTTTACCAGTGTATTAGTGACAGGTTGCAAGCCCATCGCCTAACAGTACTACAATGTAGATATAATGAATACAAAACTTACCTCGAATCATTTTATTAGGAGAGAAGTCAGGAGAACGCCTGTGGCGGCTAGCCGGGTGCCAGGAAGGCTGGCCAGGATACCGCCCCATCGGGAACCCTGTCAAAATAGAATCCAGGTTTATTCATAGCTTAAGAAACTTTTTAACGACAAAGGTATTTTAGGTCTCGAATATTTCAATTTCGAATTTGAGGAAGTTTTATTTATTATAAACAACGTACTTATAATTATATTATTACTCGAGAGTTGAATTATATTGGGTAAATCCGGGAGAGTTGCCACACTTTTTGAAATCACTATATATCTCACAGTACAAAAAGCAAAACACTTTATTTGTAAAACTAGCCGGTTCTTTGTTATTTATCTACAACTTTATGGAAAGTAAAAAACATAATTGTTATATTTCTAGAATATTAGTAGTTTTTGCGGACATTCGTTCCACATAAGTGATATTGACCTCTTCGTGTTGTTCTCCTAGACTGATTATTTTTAGTTAAATGTTATTGTAGCCTTACATTTGTAATGTATTTTTTTAGCTTTAATAATTATTATTTATTAAGTCCTTGTTAATTTGTAATATAAATTACTTTTAAGTATTACTGTACTTTTTGATTGAAAAAATGACCTACTGCTGGAAAATCTTGGCGCTTCTTCTCCGCAATGATGGTCTTATCCGAAGCGCAAGTAAATTCACTTCATATCAGCGACGTGTAAAAGAACCCTATGGTGGTCTTCTTACTGGATAAGCATTTTGATTTTGATTATTATTTGCCTAATCCACATAAATAACGTTTGGGATAGATGCCCTGCCTAGAAACAGGGTATCTATCCCAAAAACTTCGTTGGCATTTTGCCTTTCTGTGCATTGAGACATGCGACACGTTCAAATTAGTGGTAGTTGAAGAGTATTTCATTAGATTCATAAAGTAACATGCGATTCATCCGCGAAACTAGAGTAATTACATATGGGGCTACCCCTAGAGTAATTATCTTGGATTTACCCTTATTGATTTTAGTATTTATGAGACTCAATATAAATAACATCATTATTATAGCTATTTGAATAAACTGATTATGAATTTTATTGTTGAGTTTTCCTTTTACTTCGTTTAGACTTAATTTGGACTTCAATTTACTTTAGACTAATTGTATATCATACCGGGTGTTGCCTGTAATAGGAGCAATAATTTGAGGGATTGTTTCCACACCACAAAAGTAACAATATTTATTCTACAACTTTTGGAATTTAGTTATTGTTAACTAAATATTAACGAATTTAGATTTTCTAAGTAAGCAATGTATTGTGAAAACTACGAAGTTTGTAGGCTAACAGTAGAGTCTAGTTGGATGGATGGAGTTCATTGAAAATGCTATTTAGTTTGTTCAAAAAAATCCCGAATAATAAATTACATATTTTTTAAAGTCGAAGAACAAATCTTGCTACGTTTATAGAGAAGAAACGATCCCTCAATTTATTGCTCCTATTACAGGCCACACCCGGTATAAGCTTTTCCACAAATAATATTTTATGTCGTGGTAGTTCGACTGATGCTTCTATTACTGTGAAATAACTATTTATTAAAAAATAAGTCAATTGTCTCCAAGCTTAGTAAAATTGCTATTATTCATTGAGAAGTTCCCATGGTCTCTCTAACTCTATCAATATACTGGCTGAACTGTAAGCGCTTAAGAAAAATCAGCAGTTGTTAAAGATAACACTTACTTGTTAGTTGGACCCCACAGCATCCTGACTCCGGCGTTGGCAATCCTTCGATATTTTTACACTGCTCGCCCCTATTGCCAATTCCAGGAATTTTCCTTAACGGACCGCTATACGAAGGGCGGCCAAACCCAAGCCCGTTATCCCCTAAACCAATCTTGAACCAATCAGGCACAATACTTTCAAAATTGTAATGTCCAAAATCGTTTCCTCTCTTTGAAACATTGTCGTCGACGCTGTCAGCTTCACCACCATAATCAGATCCAACGTCTGAATAGAAGTGATGGCTACGCTCCACATGGTTTTCGTCCATAAGATACTCATCTTTTTGATAAGTTTTTCCTTGGACCACCAATATGTTGAGCAGCAGGACTGCTGTTATTTTGCTATTGAACCCAGACATGATTTCGAAAATCACTTATTGGGCCTAGCTAATGAATTGAATAGACTTATAGAACTGATCGGATTTGTAACGCGCAAAGTCTTAAATACCGACAAATGAGGAAACTTTTGTTTAAATTAATTAATTAATAAGTACAGGATATTTCAATGGTCTTCCCTAACACAGTTAACCATTAACTGTGTACGTAAATCAAAAGTCTCAAAGTCGTCAGTAGTTACGTATTTAGTTATATCCTACTTTGTATTTATTCAACAGCAATATTTTCTTGAACTATATCCTTGTCGATACTATGTTTTTTAGGGTTCCGTATTCAAACTAGGAACCATTATACTTTCGCCATGTCCGTCCGTCCGCAGCCTAGCGCAGAGACTCTTAGAACTAGAGAACTGTAATTTGGCATGAATATGCATGGCGTGACTAATCACTAATCACGCCAACAAAGTGGTACAATAAAATCACGAAAATATTTTTTTCTGTGTAATCTTCCCTACACGTAACGTGGAGATGTATGTTTCTTTTCTCGTTTATCCTATAGTGTGGGTGTCGGTGTCGGGTGTCGTTGGATAGGTCGTTCAAAAATATTACGGGTTTGTAAAAACAGTTTTTCGATTAGGTAATCCGTTTATGAAATATTAAGCTTTGAAGCGCAAATTTTTGTTAAACTCAAGTGTCCCCCCAGAAAAAAATATTAAATGAAAGAAAATATAACGAATTTTAAAGGAAAACTATCACGAATAAGTAGAAATCATTGGTTCTTGAGATGCAGGAGATTAAAGTGTTTATACCTACTAAAATCATCTAAGACGGCACCAATTGACTTTAAATAGAAAATTAGTTATTACTTGTTGTTATTTATGTTTGTAGTACTTAACGGCTTCGGAACCCTACACTGAGCATGCTCGTATATTATATGCTCTTGCCGGGTTTTTCTGGTTAAGGACCAATTTAAGTCAAATTAATAACACTTATTCCCAAAACGCCTGATTTTAAAATTTGGTTATTATAAACAATACCTTAATTTGAATCTCAAGTTTTGGGTTTTCAGTATAATTTGAGCATCTGGGTCATAAAAACAAAAGTTGTCTCTCCTGAGGTCAATAGTTAAATAGCTTGTGTGCATATAAGTTATGTTTTTTATGATAGGTCTAAAGCAGTCCTGACGGCGTTTTCGCGGGAATGGGCTTAGCCAGAAAATTAGGCCTTGAAAACGTTAACTTACGGTGTGTCCACAGGAAAGACGGTAACCTAAATCTGTGTATGACCCATCTGATCCCTATCCCACAAAACTTTACAAGTGTACAAATTGACAATATTGACAACGTTTTCTATGGAAAACCTTACAAATTTGTCAAATTGTACACTTGTAAAGTGTTGTGGGATAGGGGGCTGGTATTTTGAAAAAGCTTTAAATTATTTTTAGCCATTAATTATAACAATTGGCCAATCGGCGAACGCAATCTCTCCGTGAAAGTTTTATTTTCCCATGGTTCTTTCCCCAGATTCTTTCTAAGGTAGACGTCCGAGAGCTCGACATGTCAAGAGAAAATATTTATTAGCGTCGTGATATTACGTTAATTTATACATCTACCCAAAACATTTTCATGTGTTTTGGGAAATATGACCTTTATTTTTGTTAAATTAAATTTGTATTGTATGATGACCATATCAAAATTTCTCAAATTGAAAAAAAAATGTTAGCCAATCGGATTGTATGAGTAAATTTTGGTGCTTTAAATTGAAAATAAGTTATTTATTAATTACCGTGTGAAATATCACAAGTCATCACATTTGTCGTCTCTTAAATGAAGTGGTGATAAAGGTAATGTTGGTATTATTTGATTTACCACAATTCAGAGTATAGTGACAAGTACTAGCAGAGAGACGAGCACTCGACCATCCACCTTACCCATTACAAAAGCAGGTCAAGTAGGTCTTCAATAGCGTATTGTTTTTTTAATTAGTAATAGTTGAGAGCCTGTTAACGATAAACAATATTAGACGTTACTATTACGTCAATTCTTCTTGATAACCGCCAGGAATATAGATGTCGATAGTGTTTTATAAGCAACAACGATTAAATGTGTTTTTATGTTTTATTTATCGTTATTTAGAGTAATAATTTATGTGTAACATTTTTATGATTTTCTTGGTTTTTTTTTATAAACAATTAGTGGCTCTTTCTGTAAATATTTGCACCCAATTCAACTGCTCAGTGGCGCTAGACAAGTTGCATTCGACAATCGTTAGCGATTATGTTTCGTTAGACAAATGTATGAAATTGACGTAAGCCACCGAGATAGTCACGTGGTACTATCTCAGTGGCTTACGTCAATTCCATTAATGTTTAAATCGAAGCATAATCGCTAACGATTGTCGGTTGCAACTTATCTAGCGCCACTGTTTATTGCAATGGTTGACTGGTAGAGAATTCCATAAGGCATTAAGTCTTTCTTGTAGCCCTCGTACAGTCAAGGACTTTAATTTTTATGCCACTATGGAACCCTGTCATAATGACAGCGTCAAACCGCGTGAAAGAAAGCTAAAATTAATGATTTACGCTATCATTATGACAGGGTTATAGTGGCATAACAATTAAAGTCCTTGACCGTACCTAAGCTTACAACATTACATCCATCTGTCTGTCTGTCATACCTTAGGCTTTATCTTTTGAACCGTAAAATTATGTATGTTCACGAGATAAAAAATACTGTTACTTTTTGTAGAAGTTAAGTTTAAGCGTGTTATTTAAAGGCTGTGGCGATTGCAAAAGTGTGTTTTCAGGCTTCCGTAGTCAACAAGTAAACTTTATAGTTTCGCCATGTCCATCTGTTCATCTGCCTGTTTGTCCGCTTGTCCGTCTGTCCGCACTTTAACTCAGAGACTCAGGGCTACTACATTGCCGTTATTTGGCATAGTTATACAGTGAAATTACGCTGACAAATTAATAACCTACTTAAAAGGAAAACTATAGGCTTAACCGTTTATACCCACTAAAAAGCATACATACATACATAACATCACGCCCTCATTCCCAGAGTGGGGTAGGCAGAGCTACAGAAATACCAACAACTCTAAAAAGACATGTTAATAATTCTGTAACCACATTTTGCACAAGTAGGCTGAGATGTTTACTAGTGTATTAGTGACAGGTTGCAAGCACATCGCCTAACAATACTAGAAGCCTTTATTCCCTTAGTCGCCTCTTACGACATCCACTGGAAGACATGGAGTGGCACTATTCTAACCCGGAAACCACACGGGGAAAAACACTAAAAAGCATCTCAGCACTAAATAACTTTTAATTGAAAATTCGTACATGCCCACTTGTTTTTTTTATGTTTATGAGAAGGCACACGAGCACTCAGGCCACCTGATGTTAAGTGGAATCTAAGACCCATAGACATTTGAATTCAATCCTAAGACCTCAAATGCGTTGCCAACCCTGAGGACTAAAAGGAATGCCTCTATGCTAGTAATTTCACCGGATGTTTTATCCCCACACCGGAACACAACAATGCAAACACTGTTGCTTGGCGTGTGGTTAATGGATAAGGTCACAAATGGTCAGATAAGTATGTCGCTGACATGAAATGAAATTAAATATACCTACTCACTACTCAAGCGAACTTGCGGAAAAAGATAGTAACACATACTTTCCTCAACGAATGTAAGGCCTTAATTATGCAGGAAACAGTTTAATTATGCCTAGATTAATATGCTTATATAATTATTTAACAAGCACGACAATTTCACTGAAAGTGTTCATTGTTTTTTTATCCCACGCTCACATCTGTTTGGTGATTCACTTTAACAACTGCCTTTACAATTCGTCGACAACTTTATACCTTTTCAGCCTAAGTGTGACTATTTTATTTATTTGGCGCCTGTATTTTTAAATTCGCCGGTTTATGGGTTCCGTAGTCAAACTAGGAACGCTTATAGTTTCGCCATGTCTGTCCGTCCGTCCGTCCGTCAGTCCGCAGCCTAGCGCAGAGACTCTTAGTACTAGAAAGCTGCAATTTGGCATGAATATGCATATTAGTCACGCCAAGAAAGTGGTACAATAAAATATAAATAAAAATTGATTTTAGGGTAATTACCTCTCCTACACGTAACGTGGGGCTGTATTTTTTTTATCGTCTACCCTATAGTGTCGTTAGATAGGTCTTACAAAAATATTACGGGTTTGTAAAGACAGTTTTTCAATTAAGTTATCCTTTTATGAAATATTAAGCTTAAAAGGGCTATTTTTTGTTAGACTCAAGTGTCCCACCCTACAGCCAAAACTACAAATACTAAAAATCTTATAAAAAACATAAATGAAAGAACATACAGCGTGTAAATTTCATACGGGCATATATTTTATCCTGACGTAGTTAACGATCATACAAATCATGTGAGAAAGATATTTTGTTGGTAACTTTTATTATTGAGGAGCAGTAAATTTTTTAAAGTTTGTCTTAGGAGCAATGTACGAAGTGTGCGAGCGTCCATCGGTCGTCAATGTATCGCCTGTATCCAAGTGCAAGGACGAAATGTCTGGAAACTAAATACCAATCTCAGGCGAGTGCACCGCCTGCACCGAAATTTTTGACTTTCATGTGCGAAGTAAACAAATGGCGAACCATAACAATTCGTGAGCATAACATGACTATTATGTAGATGCTTTAATTTAATTGCGCAATGTCATACATTGCTTGCTGAATTAATTAGTAAGAAAAAAAGAAATACAACTAATGTTGCTGTTACACACGTTTTTATGTTAATTAGGGTGTATATTAACTATTGTTAAAATATATGCCCGTATGAAATTTACACGCTGTATAACTAATTTTAAATGAAAACTATAACAACTAAGTAGACATAATTGGTTCTTGAGATACAGGCGATTAAAGTGTTTATATATATTAAAATCATCTAATTACTTGTTGATTTTTATGTTTGTAGTACTTAACGGCTTCGGAACCCTATACACTGATCATGGTCTGCCATGCTCTTGCCCGGTTTTTCTGACAGTAGCTCAAACGAAGCTATACGGCAGTTTTAGGTAGGTACCTAGGTTGCCGGTTAATAGGTACTTTGCAAACGAATTTGGCTCAATTTACTCTACCTGTGGTTTTTGCAGATTGGTTTTTAATATTGTAGTATCAGTGACGGAATCCTACAATGAGCATATCCTACATGCTCTCTCCTGTTTTTAGGGTTCGGTACCTGAAGGGTGCTGAACAGCACCCTATTAGAAGGCCTTCGCTATCTGTCTGTTTCTGTCCCAACATAAAGAGCTGTAGCTTTTGAACCGTTACAGATAGCATTTTTTTACGATTACGGCATATTTCCTACCAAGATAAAGTTCAAAAATAAAGTGGCCCCTTTTCGAGATTCCTACGTTTCTTTTCAACAATTTTATTTTTTGTAGCATCTTATAAAATTGCGTTACTTAAATCATTATAAACTTCAAATTTGGTATCGTTTCAGTTTCGTACCAATCAGCTCTGGTACGTATTTTTTGTTTTTCTTTATTATTTAATAAAGAAAACCAAAAATACTTAAAACACGGTCAAGTTTGATTTTGGGCTCGCGTTGGAATTATACCTACTGTGCGACGGCACGGAATCCTCAATCGTATCTATTATGCAAAGTGGATAAAACCTGGTGGTTTTTAGGGTTTCGTAGTCAAACTAGAAGCCCTTATAGATTCGCCATATTGTCTGTATGTCCGTCCGTTTGAAGCTTGGCTCTGAGATTCTGTATTAAGAAAGCTGTTATTTGGCATGAATATAAATACATGTATATTAGTCACGCCAACAAAAATGGTTGTATAAAATGTTGAAAAAAGTTTTTTTAGTGTACCTTCCCTGCACATAACGTGGGGATGTACTTTTTTTTATGCCGACAAAGAAGTAGGTGTAATAGAATCTTGAAATAATATTTTTTGGGGTAGGTACCTCCCCTAGACTAAATTAAATAAACAAATATCAGAGGACAAACTCACTCAAATTGACCTACTCCCAAACTAAGTTCTAGGCTTGTACTATGGGTACTAGACAACGATAAACATACTTATATAGAGAAATACATAGAAAACATCCAAGACTCGGGAACAAATATTCGCGCTCATCACACAAATATCTGCCCTTACCGGGATTTGAACCAAGGACCGCTGGCTTCGGAGGCAGGGTCACTCCCAACTAAGCCAACGTGTCGTCAACTTAAAGTGCGGATGGATTTTTGATGGGTATCTGATTTTTGATCCAGTTCTCGTTATAAAACATGTATACCCGTTGGCAATGCAATATTATCATGACCAAGATCTGATCTGATGATGGAACCGGAAGGTTGCAACAGGATTGCTGCTGTACTTAACGTAGACCTACCGAGTTTGGACTCGTGCAATCAGCGGCAAATTGTTTTAAAAAATGTAACTATTGGCTGAAACTTATTACATATAGTATCACTAGCGACCCGTCCTAGCTTCGCTTCAATTTATATGCGGTTTTTGCAACACCCGTACATAAACCAGAATGCATATACATAAGAACTTTCATGAAAAAATATGAAACTGATAGTAAACTGCATCAAAATCCGAGCGTCCAGTGGCGCCCTCTTTAATTTTATTGCGTTTTCTAATAAACTAAAGTATTATCTTAAAATCTAAGAGCGCTTTACTGTTGATCAAAAGAATACACAATTTATAGGGAATATGACATAACTTAACAACTTTTTTTTTTATGTTAAGGAGAAGGCACACAAGTGAAATCTGAGACCCATAGACATTTGAATTCTCAAGATTATAATCCTAAGACCTCAAATGCGCTGCCAACCCTGAGGACTAAGATGGAATGCCTCTATGCTAGTAATTTCACCGGTTGTCTTATCCCCACACCGGAACACAACAATGCGAACACTGTTGCTTGGCGGATGGTTAATGGATAAGATGGTGGTACCGATCCGGACGGACCCTGCACAGGGTGCTACCACCACTAAATTGAACTATGAGTGAGCAACTTAACCGAAAAAAGCGGCCGCCTTCTTCCTTCAAGTTGACTACACGAAGGTTGAAGGTTATTAAACTGTGTCATGTATACTATATTGTTAATTCATTGGACAACAGTAAAATGCTCTTAGATTTTAAGATAATACTTTAGTTTATTAGAAAACACAATAAAACTAATGAGGGTGCCACTGGACGCAGACAGACGCGGCAAGCGATTTTGTTTTATACTGTATAAAATTATAAATATTCCAGTTTTACCTACAACTATAATTATGACAATTGAAACTTGCATTCAGTCTTACCACAATTACCGTGACCGATGATGAAGACAGTCAATTTGCATCTGAATCATTGTTATATAGATTTTACCCAATCAATGACCGCACCCTATCGAGTGATCTAACTGCAAATGCATATTATGTATATAGCGACGGGTATTTACATTAAATATAGCCAGCTGTTGCCCGCGTTTTTATCCGCGTAGACGTTATTTGTCGTTTTACCCTCAGGAACTGTCCAATTTTGCGGAATTCAATTAGTATGTTAAATAGCATATTCGCAAAACACCATATTCGCAAAACATCATATTCGCAAACATGATATTCTCAAAACATCATTATTAACAAGACATTAATTGGACAGTGTCGACGGAGCTCCTATTTCTGGGTGGTTTGGACCTCCGGGCCTGCTGCAAAACTAACATACTTAACCTACCTACCTACGAGTCTATAACCTAATTCCACTATTTGCAAATATCATATTTTGCGAATATCATGTTTTGCGAATATCGTGTACCTATTGCGAATATCATGTTTTGCGAATATCGTGTATTGCGAATATCATGTTTTACTAATATCATGTTTTACTAATATCATGTTTTGCGAATATCATGTTATGCTAATATCATGTTTCGCGAATATCATGTTTTGCTAATATCATGTTTTGAGAATATGATATTCTTCAAGTTGCCCAAAATAGCCCGCATCAAGCTTATAATATCGATGTGCAATTTTTTAAGATTGACCAACATAACCAAAGGTCGTTCACGTAGAAGACTGGTTATACCAATAAAAAAATCTATATTATGTGCTTTCCGGGTTTGAAACTGTCCATGGATAGGTAGGTGGATGTCGTAAGAGGCGACTAAGGGAATAAGAGCTTGTAGTACTGTTAGGCGATGGGCTTGCAACCTGTCACTAATACACTAGTAAACTTCTTGGCCTGATTGTGCAAAATGTGGTTACAGAATTATCTACAAGTATTTTTGGAGTTGTTGGTATTTCTGTAGCTCTGCCTACCCCACTCTGGGAATGGCGTGATTTTATGTATGTACCTATGTATGATTCAAACCGATTAGACGTGAAAGCGTAACAAACAAAAGAGTTTTTTTTGTACTAGCTGTTACCCGCGATTCCGTTTACGTTAGAAGTCGTTTATCAATACTCGTGGTTATAATGTACCCTTTTTCCCTGTTCCTCGGGGAATTCTCTCCATACTTTTGTCGAGATCAGTTTATCGTAACAATCACAGGCAAACAGAGTTACTTTTACATTTATTATGGATAGATGTGAGTTATTTAACCTCGGCCTTCTACATTATCTAGAATCTAGTTGAATGTCGAAGAGTCTCCGGATTACCGTGACCCTGTTAATAGGTTCCTTTTAAGAGGCCTCAGCAAAATAAAAACATATTATGATTTCGCAGCGTTTAAATAAATATCGCAAATTGAATACTTGCAGCTTTTTTGCCCGTGAAAGGTTAACTCGGGTGTTTGACACACATAAACACAGTCAAGACGCAAGTTGGACCATGCTCAGTGTAGGGTTCCGACGCGGGTACCACAAACTAAATAACTATCTCGAAAAACAACAACCATCCATTTTTAGGGTTCCGTACTCAAACTAGGAACCCTTATAGTTTCGCCGTTCGTCCGTCCGCAGCCTAGCTCAGAGACTCTTAGTCTTAGTAAGTTGTAATTTGGCAAGAACTTACATATTAGTCACGCCAACAAAGCAAAGTGGTTAATTAATAACCTTCCCTACATTCAACATGGGAACATTGCGGGTTTGTCAAAACAATTTTTCGATTAAGGCATCCGTTTATGAAATATTAAGCTTTAAAGCGGAAATATTTTCAATGAATGCGCATAATATAACTTAATTAAAAGGAAAACTATCACGACTAAGTAGACATCATTGGTTCTTGAGATACAACAACAACTCGCCAGCGCCGCCAGCGTCAGACAGCGCAACTAAATCTGACAGTGCGCTACATCGCGCTAACGAAGTTTCTTCAGTCGGTTGGCTTATATACCACTTTCACCTTCATCCAAAAACGGACTTCGGTCCCCAGGCATAACACCCGCCTGAAGAGAGATCTCTCTATTGTCCTCTCTAACTACAGGCGATTAAAGTGTTTATACCTACTAAAATCATCTAAGACGTCACCAAATGACTTTAAATATAAATTTAGTTATTACTTGTTTCTTTTTTGTTTGAGGTACTTAACGGTTACGGAACCCTACACTGAGCATGCTCCGACATGCTCTTGATCGTTTTTTTTGGTAGATAATTAGTCGCCCCGTATCTCAAAAAAAAAAAGGTACACCGTTGTACATTTTCTTTTTAACTCGTTGCTCGTATGTGCTTTCATTTATGATGATTTAACTTGTATTTCTTGTACACACGAAGACACTGTTAACTGACCACCCGTAGACTTTAATACGTTGCGATAAGGTTTATGTTCGTTTGTAAATGTACAGTTAACAGTGTCTTCGACTGTACATGGCGTAGCTGGTAATATGCATCCCGCTGACTTAAAAGATTATTAATTAACTTTTCAATGTATAGTGAATTGTCACCTGCCACCCATCATTGTGAAGATGGTGAACTAGGGGATTTTTAGTACTTGTAGTTTTGGCTATATGAGCTGGAGACACGTAAATAGTGAAAATTGCACTTTTCAATGTGTTTTTTGCTTGAGTTACGTGTTTACGTTCAGTATAATTATCCTAAACGGTCCCCTAATTCCAAAATCAAAAATAATTTTCAAATAATCGTTTTTAATAGCTTTTCAAAAATACTTCACAAATTATTGTAAAGTAAAAAAATTTTTTTTTTTACATGTTTGGAAATTCCCCTAATTATTATTTTTACTTATGTAATTATTTACTTTTACATCATCTTATTGCGCGGTATAATACATTTAAATGTGTACAAAAATTCAGTTTTGTTAAAGGGTTTTGAGAAAAAGTAAGTGTGTCACACCAGCCAGACAGAATTATAAGAGTTTCTAGTTTGACTTTGGAACCCTAAAAAGGGTAAAAAGGTCAAAACCCTTACAAGAATTCAACATTACAGCTTGACTGCATGACTTAATATGAAGACTATTTTTAAACTCATCCAAACCAGTCTGCTAAAAGCATTCCAAGGTCCAAGAGATCAAATTTCTTGAGATGTATTAAGGGTTTTGGGAAATATATATATCAAATAATAAGATTTTGATTGTTTGTTCGCGTAGAATTCGGTTCATAGTTTATAGTTTATAGTTGTTTATTTCAATTTAACAATAAATACATTGTGTTTGAAATATAGCTAAACTTATAACTAGTTAAGGCAGATACATGAAAATTTTCTGCCAATTATTATACTTATATCATTAATATTTCAGCCAAGTTCAATTTCATTGCTTACATAAAATGACAATATAATAAAATAAAAAAACTGATGTCATATTAATTAAAATTATTACAGGTCAGACAAATAAATAAACAATTGAGTAAAAAAGGGGACATTTCATAAAATATAAACAAAAATAATTAATCCTAAATTTGTACCTAACATCTGTCCTTGCATTCCTCTATAACGTCTTCAACAGAGTAATTTAAAAACAGTTTTCAGCAAAAAGCTTTTTTTAAAGATATTCCTGTTTGTAAATAGCCTTACACTCTAGGGGGAGTTTATTAAACGGGGATACTCCCTGATATGCAGAGGAGTGTTTGTGTTGGTTGTGGCCGTTCCTTTGGAAACTGGAACATATTCCAGGGGGCCTAACATGGCCGTGTTTATCGATGTGGATAAACGTGGATAACGCTTCCGTCACTCTCGCACTGGCATACTGGTCAGAAAGTGACAGATGTGTTATCCACGTAATCCACATAGATAAACACGGTCATGTTAGGCACCTAGGATGGAAAGTAATTAACATATAAACTGTGCCTATTCCAAATTCTGTTCAGTGCACTAGTTTTATACTATACTAACTTCTGCCCCGGACTTCGTCCACGTAGATTTCTATTATAAACTAGCGGCCCGCCATCTTCATACATAGGGAACTTTAAAAATTTCCGGTATAAAAAGTAAGGTTTAAGCTATCTCCATTCCAAATTTCTTCCAAATTCGTCAAGCCGTTTGCAGCGTGAAAGACTCACACACATTAGTAGAAAAGCAGTATTATATTATTCCTGCGGGCAATACCCAAGCCGTTTCTATTCGTTTTGTATATAAACCAATCACGTCATACGAAAAGTCACGTGCTCTACCAGTGACGTGATTGGTTTGAAAACAAAACGAATAGAAACGCTAGTTAGCGAACGCATCTTGGCTATGGCCTCTGGTGACTGTAGTACATCATCGATATTATTTAATTTATTGCTCTGTGTTGATGTAAGGAAGACAAACAAACAAACCGGTGTGGCATGTATAATATTAGATCAGAGTTAATGAATTGTTATTATTTCGTCACAGCATTCTGGTTGCTATGGAATTATTTAAACCAATGTTTCAACATCTTGGTCTTAGAAAAAAAAGGTAACATCACTAGCATAGAGGTATTCTATCCTAGTTCTCAGGGTTGGCAACGCATTTGAGGCCTTAGGATTACAGTCTTCAGATTTCAAATGTCTATGGGTCTCAGTTTCCACTTACCATCAGGTGGCTCGTGTGCCTATTCCTTGCCATAAAAAAGCATCTGCTTGAAATCTAGACTAATCCATTTCCTATTCATAATTCATAATGATTCATAATGATTTATTTGCAAAAAAAAAAGGGTTAGTAATCGATGTTACATTAAAAATTATTCCACCTTTTCAGCTGTTTACAAACGGCATGCAAATTTGTACAATGGTCACAAGATACAATATTAAATTAATATTTAAATTACATTATTTTTAACAAAAATAAAATAGGTACTTAAGACCACCCTTCCAAATAGTTCACGTCGTATCGATAAATCTCCCGAAAACTGTTAAGTATTTTCACTTACTCGTATTTTCAATTTTCAAAATGTTGGCTTTCTAACCTGTACCTCCTAGGACAATAAGCTGTATCTCAAATTCAATGGCCAAAACAGATTAAATCCTATACTGTTGGTAATAGGTTGCATTTGCTACAGGAGTTTTGTCTGAGATACTGCCATTTTGTATTAGCAAGGCATTGTACTAAAGCCAAGATGACGATGAGTGGTAGTATTCAGACTTTTGGAATTCATTGTAAATATTTGGGTATTTTAAAAATGAGACATTTTAAAATTTTATTAATTCAGATTAGGATTTAGACCGATAAAATGTTGGAATTCGTCATAAAACCTACTCATTTATTAGTCATTATATCAAAGACCGCAACTCCCAAGTGATTCACTATAGTTTATTTAAACTTACTTTCATAGACCGCAAATAAGTCATATCTTCCTGAAGAACTCATGGACAAAATCTACACATTTTAAAGTGTGTGTAATCAAGACAAAGTTTAAACTATAATGGGTGATTTTGGGGTCATGATCCGGAATGGCCAAAAGTGAATAAGATGGTCATACTGAACAACCTCTCCGATGGGACCAGCCACGAAATCGCCAAAAAAACCAGCTATTCCATACGCTAACTATCAATTTATTTATTATTACTTTCTCTATTTAACGAATGTATCATTACTGGTGTCTATCCTGATATTTTAAAATTAATAAAGGTACAACCAATTTACAAGGGTAAGGGCGAATTCCACTCGCCGAAATCCTACCGACCTATTTCGTTAGTACCTATAATCTCAAAGGTGTTCGAACGGCTAATTAGTAACAGACTAATGCGGCATTTTACCATCAATAGGCTATTGAACAGTCAGCAATATGCCTACCAGCCGGGCCGGTCGACGGTGGACGCCGCTCGAGACGTGGTGACGCGGGTGCTGGGGCACCTCGATGACGCGCGGCAGGTCGCAGCCATCTTCTGTGACTTGTCGCGCGCCTTCGAGATGTTTGATCACTCGCTCCTCATGACAAAGCTGTCACATGCCATTACGGGCACATTCTCCGAAACTATTAGATCCTTCTTAAATAATAATAGGAAATAGTGCACTCACGTCCTTGACTCAAAATCAAGGCTGGAGTCAATAGGTGATTGTGCCGTCCCCCAAGGATCTATAGCTGGCAATAACTTGTTTCTTATTCTTGTAAATGATATCACAGCTGCTTGTCCGGATGCGGATTATGTCATGTTCGCGGACGACACATGTATAATTGTTCACGCCGATAATTTTTATAACTTAAAATCAAAGCTTTCTGAGGTTATGCGTCAAATAGCAAAATGGTTCTCTGCAAACGGTATGTTACTGAATCTTGATAAAACCAATAGTGTTCACTTCCAACTTAAAAATATGAAAAAGGCGAAACTCGATGTTATTGTCAACAACACACCGATTCCACAGGTTGACACCGTAAAATACCTGGGATTCCAAATTGACGCTGGCTTAACGTGGGCTCCACATATTCAGTCTACCTGCGATAGGTTAGCCTCAACGTGTTACGCATTGTCCCGACTAGCACCTAGTTTATCCAAAGAAAACTTAATGATAGCTTACTATGGATATTTCTACTCGATTCTTGCGCAGGGTGTTGATCTTTAGGGCACAGCTGCTGACCGCGACAAACTGTTTAGAATACAGAAACGTGCTCTGCGTATAATCGATGGAAAATCTGTAAGCTATCCTGCACAGACGCTATTTAAAAAACATAAAATTCTCACCTTGCCATGCATGTATGTACTGACTGCCTGTATGTATGTAAGAAACAACATGCATGACTACAAACTGAGTTCGTCCAAAAGGCGACCTCTGCTGATCATTCCGAGCCGCCGGCTGGCTAAGTCGCGTAGGTCACTCAGCATCATGGGGCCCACCCTATACAACGTGCTCCCGACTAATATAAAAAACTCAACCAGCAATAGTATATTTAAGAGCAAGCTTAAATCATTGCTTATGGAACAGGCATGTTACTCAATTGACGAGTTTTTGCACACTCAGAAGGATCTGGCACCGTAATGTGTTACTTGTGTACCTAATTTAATTTAATTTAATTGTAATTGCAAATTATGACTTGTAAAATGTACTTTTACCAATAAAGATCTGTATTCTGTAATTAATTCACCGTTAATGTATGGAACAGCTGTTTTTTTTGGCGATTTCGTGGTTGGTCCCATCTTATTCATTTTTGGCCATTCCGGATCACGATCCCAAAATCACCCAGTATTGTTATAAGTATAAAGTTTATTTTTATTTGTTTCTTAATTGGAAATGTCATTTAGGACCAATGGATATTGAACTTAATATAACTGCAGTTAGATTCAAAGTTCCACTCACAAAATTCTTCTTGTTAAAGTACGGTGGGCTCCACGAGGATATAAAACTCTCCAGTGACTGACTGACTGAAAGATAACGTACAGTCTAAACCGGGATCTATAGGGACTTATTTTTGTGAAGGAATATTCCTTGAGTACCTATCCCAAGTAAAACCTAACCTAATTTTCACATCATTTTCCGCGATTCTTATTTGAAAAATGACCGGACTCGTTTACTAATTTCTAACCCCCAACATAAGTTTTTCCAGTTTTTCTAAAATAGACGTTTTTTTTAAATAAAAGTAGCCAAAATATATAGGTACTTCTACCGCCAATTCACCACGTTAAACTGCGACAGTTTTTCCAAAATGGCCGCAAGCAATATTTCTATTCATGAGCAGTAGCCTAAACATCGAATTCCACGTTTCTCAATTAAACACTCGCTTACTAACTTTATCCCTTTTGTCACCACTTTAGGGGTAGTTTTTCCTTCGTCGCCGAAAGTAATCTTATTTATTTATAAGTTGCCAAAAGCTAACATCAATTTTCACGTTTCTAACTTCAAAAATGATCTTGACAGAAGCGCGTGGAGTTAACCCCATGTTTCTGTTTGGTCCACATGAGAGAATACTCTATAATCGAACAATTTGTCATCGCGTGTGATATTCATGGTCTTACTTATTTTTCTAATAAATCAGTGGGAGAGTTCATAAATAACTTGACATTGACGAAATACACCTTAGCAGTAGTGAGCCATTTATTAAAATTAGAATTTCATAAATGGAACTTTCCGGGCAATTATTTCCAAAAATATTCACGTAACCTTTTTTTTAATTAGAAACCTTCAAAGGGTTTTTAATAGAACTGTCGAGATAATTATGTGACACAATGATGTTTAATGAAAAAATAAACACCTGTTTCATTATGGAGTGCCCCCTAGTTTTATATTGTTATTTAACATTCAAACTAAGTAGAAGTTTATACAATATTTCGTACTCTGAATTTCATTAATATTCATCTTGTAGTTTTTGAGTAAAATGCCTGTGACATACGAACGGCCGCACGTATGGACGAGACGAAACAATAAAATGCATTATTACTAACCCTAAGCGTGTGACGTGATTGGAAAAAAAACTCTTTTAAACTATTACAGACGCGTATTTACTTATTAACTTTTTTAATTGTCATCTAATAACCGCAATGCATGCGTAACTCTATGAAGGTTGACGGCAGCTGTTGCGAAGGCCGATGAAAGGGAATCGAAACGCAACAAGAAACCAATCTGTATTGACCTGTCAACTATCATTATACGACTCTTCTCTTCAATAGGTAGGGCGCATTTAAGAAAACCGCGAGGTCTTTGAGGCTGGCTGGTCGGTCTTGAGAGTGTCTTTAAACAAAACGTAATGTTTGTTGGTACCTGTCAATGTTTGAATTCGGAACGAGGCGGATGCACGCATTCGTTGGTTTTTTCGCGCGGCTTTTGTTATTTGCCAGTATTTTATAAGTGTGTGGAATTACAGTGTGTGTACAAAAAATTGTAAGTACGCATTTTTTATAAGGTGAATTTAGGTACTGCACAGTAACTTCTAAAACCATTTTTTTGTACAAAAGTGTATCGTCTAAACTATCGGATTTCTTATTCAATTGACTCTGTCGGCAATTTATTTATTATTAATATATTTTAATTTACTCGTACAGTTTTATTTATCACAAACTATCGCTTTTTTGAACTATTAAAGATACAGGTCAAGATATATATTTCTAAATCTACTCACATTTATCAAAGCCAACCATTATTAAACCCTTCTATATTTCAAATTTATTAAAGGATCATATTTATTAAAACCAACCGTTTTTTTAACCATTCTAAATTACAAAATTATCCGCAATATTTACCTACTTCTAATCATTTATAAGTTCATTACATCTCTGGGTAATCGTAATCATAATATATTAAGTTAGTAATTTAATGAAGCCTTCTTGAGTAAAGCTAAAATAATTAACCAGCATATTCTGTAAATGTAATTTTAAGAGAGGATTCGTAAGATCAGTGAACCGCGTGAACCAAGATATTGAATTTTAGTTAATTTAAGCTTTGGTTATTATGTATGGCTAAATTAAAGTTATATCCCATGTGCTTCAGTTTAGTCTACCAGAATAAACACTCTTTGACCGAACAATAATGGCCCTAACGTGTCATATCTATTAATTTATTCCTTAAATTTTAATAAGTTCACGGTGACTGTCCGAAACTCGATATAAGCAAAATACAAGCCATTTACTAAGAAAAAAAGTTAAGATAATCAAAGGAAAACTTGTTACACGTAAAGTGTTTTGTGTTTATGTGTAATAAAATAACAGTTTTATATTTAAACTTAGATACAAAACTAACATTAGTGGTTTAGTGGTGGTAGGACCCTGTGCAGGGTCCGTCCGGATCGATACCTCCATTTTATCCATTACCCTACCGCCAAGCAACAGTGTTCGCATTGTTGTGTTTCGGGGTGGGGATAAGACAACTGGTGTAATTACTAGCATAGTGGCATTCCATCGTCTATGGATTTCAGATTCCACTAACAATCACGTGACTTAAAAAAAATAAAAATATAAGCCAGTATAAGTAATCCGCTAAGTTTATACTAAAAAATAAATAAATACACGGTACACGGTACACTTTTTTCTAATAAAACCCTCATAGAAATTAGTCTTAGTTCTACTCTATTTATTTATTTCTAAACTTATCAACGGTAAAACTTATATTAAATTAATAAATATCGGGGACAATCTCACACCAACTGACCTAGTCCCAAACTAAGCTTAGGGCTTGTACTAGTTGTACTAGACGACGATATAAATGCTTATATAGAGAAGTAGGCCGCACGGGCACTTTTACGTCAAAACTCTACTGGCGCTTCAAAGAGACCACTGCTCAAACAGAACATGGAACAGTACATTTAAATCATAGGTATACAACAGGCGGTCTTACCGCTAAATAGCGATCTCTAATAATAAGATAAATAAAGTTTCGATACGTTTTCCTACAGAAACCATGTCCCCTAGACAAGATAGGTACTAAGCTGTTACGTTACGTATCTTAGGCCAAGCATTTTTGTAGTAAGCTTTAGACATTAATGCTCTCCTGTAAAATTTGCCACAAGTCAGTTACGCGGCATTAGCAATTGTTGGTTACACGGTATCGCAGTTACATCGACGATTTACTTGTAACGTTTAAAACAAAAAAATAGCAACATCGAACTGCATACATGCAGTTTTTTTTTTATATATGTTAAGGAGAAGGTACACGAGCACTCAGGCCACCTGATGTTAAGTGGAATTTGAGATCCATAGCCATTTGAATTCTCAAGACTATAACCCTAAGACCTCAAATGCGTTGCCAACCCTGAGGACTAAGATGGAATGCCTTTATGCTAGTAATTTCACCGGTTGTCTTATCCCCACACTGGAACACAGCAATGCAAACACTGCTACTTGGCGGGTGGTTAAAGGATAAAATGGTGGTAGCGATCCGGACGGACCTTGCATAGGGTCCTACCACAACTAAATGCCGCCGCCGCTGTTTCGGCCGCTACAGAACTATGTCGAAATGTTTTTAGATTTGACTCATTGCGTCACCTTAACATAACTACAAATAGCCCAGAAAGCCGTTCACACATCTACCGCCACCGTTCCATTCCATTCTATTGACTGTACATTCTACCACCACCAAGTGACCTTCTATCAAGATCAATACTTATAAAACGAGCAAGTTGCTGAGTTATTGATTATTACTTTTATAATTCCTCATATTCCAAGTGAAACCAGGCAAGAGCATGTCGGACCATGCTCAGTGTAGGGTTCCGAAGCCGTTAAGTACTACAAACATAAAAGTTAACAACAAGTAAAATTAATATTTCCTAAACGGATCCCTTAATCAAAAAAATAATTTCACAAACCCGTAATATTTTTGAAATACCTATCCAATGAAAAGAAATAAATACATTCCCAAGATACGTGTAGCGGAGGTACACTAAAATTTTGTTTTCAAGATTTTATTTTACCACTTTATTGGCGTGACTTATATTTATATTCACGCCAAATTACAGCGTTCTAGTACTAAGAGTCTGAGCTAGGCTGCGGACGGACGGACGGACATGGCGAAACTGTAAGGGTAGTTTGACTACAGAACCCTAAAAAGCGCCTAAACTTAGCACCGTGTTAGACTTTTCTCAAATAATCCATATCTATCCTAATATCCTACATTACGAAATTAACTCCGTCTATATTACACCTGTTTATGTTTGTTGCGCTTTATTATAAACAATGTCTTGTTCCCGAACAATTTATTTTCCTCTACCTACTTCTTTTATTTTTTGCCGTCCTGGGTGAGTTTAGGAAAAATAAATTTAATTTTAGGTATGTTTAATGTTTTATCATTAAAATTGTCCCAAAACTGGGTGTAATTATTAAAGCAGAAAAAATTAACACTCCAATATATATTATTTTAGGAGTTATGAAGATAATATTAAATGCAGCTCAAAAAGAATTCAACATTATCTAAAAATTGTTACAGATTCCAAAACTTTATGAACAATAATAAAATTAGGCACACTAGCAATCGTAACATTTCATTTACACGTAAGTACCATTGTTTTGAAGTTTTGTTAGTGTACGTGCTTGTAAGCATGTATAAAAAAATGACCATCGCAGTTGACACCCAATCTCACACAAGCACCGGTTCTGCAGTAATATCAAAGAAGGCAGCTAACTGCATAGTAATAGTACAAAGCATTTTAAACTTAATGTGGTTACCGATAGAGTATATAATGCTTTGACGACTTAATGCAGTTAGCCGCTTTCTTTGATAATATGGTGATGTATAAGCCTTTTTTTCCTGAATCATACAAAAAACCCTCAGACTTCTGAAGTACGACACTAGTTAAAGAAACCTATATATAATTGATTCGTCTCAGTGAAAAAAACGTCAAATGCAGTGATTATGATTATGACTAACCTATTGGGGAAACATCAACATAGTTTTTACCTACTAGCAATACTAATGATAACTGATACTTTGAATTTTAAATGTGGTTACGTATAGATTATAGAACTCCTCGACTATTATAACATTGCAGGGGTTTCATTCTAGTGAGTTACGATATTGCGTTTGATGTGTTTAGAGTATCGTTTTTGACGAAACACGTCAAAGACGATATTGTTGTTACCATGTAGAAACTCACGCCCAGTTAGCCGCCTTCTTTGGTATGAGTAGCTTGGACCTAGGATCAGGGCCTCTATTCTTCTGCGTTACAACGATATCGAGTTTGACGTGTTTTACAATCGTTTATGTCACAGTCGCCATTATGGTAAATGACATTAGAGTTATCGAAACATTGACAATACGGAAACAGGTCAAAAACGATATCGTTATTACCGTGTAGAATCCCAGCCTAGGACAAATCAGAGATTGTAAAACCGGTTTAACCGGTCAAATTATTACCGCTAAAGAAATAATACCTACATTCGAATTAGAGGTATTGTTGTCATTGCGCTTTTGTGTTATATCCATTAATTTTTCATAATTTCATTTGCCATAATGGTCACTGGCTTTAACCTTCATTTTCCCTAATATCACATACCATAATTTAATTTGCCATAGAGACATTTTTTATGAAATCGTAAACCTTTCAGGTAATTTTTACATGCCATCGTATAGAGCCCAATAGGTTAGGTTAGGTTTGTTTTATCACAATTTTAAATAGTTGGCGGTTTCAGAAAAAATGCCTTTATGGCATTTTTTCTGTGTCATATTAAAATTCGGGCAAATGAAATTATTGCATATGAAATTCGGTCAAACGGTAGAGAACCACTACTTACAATATTTAATACCTGTATTCAATACACGCTATTAATTGCACTTGATAAGCAAGATGTCATTTAGACTGTAACAAAATGTAATTTTAGACTTGTCTAAGGCGTGCCTAAGTTTTTTGTAATAACACCGAAAACATTTACAGAAACAAATAAACGAGTATATTGACACTGACAAGTATTACTGTTAATACTTTTTAATGGTAAAGTATCAAATAGAGGTTATTCTTGTCAATTGGCTAAACCGATTATACTGGTGTCCCAAAAATCGACGTCAAGCCGAAAATAGGTTATAAGGCAGCTCATAAGCTATCGGCTGAACCCCCATGTATGTACGAGGGGTGTTCAATATATTCGTGGTACAGGTAAGAAAAAAAAAAGTTTTCGATGTAATAATATTTTTATTTTTCAATATATTCGCCTCTTATTTCGATGCATTTGGTAGATCGGTCAATTATTTTTCTTAACCCGTCATAAAAATAATTTTCATTCTGGCTGTCAAAATGTTCATTCACCGCTACCTTCAACGCTTCATCGTCACTATACCGCTTTCCGCGCAGATCTTTTTTAAGATTGGGAAATAAGAAGTAGTCGCTTGGAGCCAGATCTGCGCTATATGGTGGGTGACTGATAGTTTTAAACCCACAGTCACTAGCAGTAGCTGTGGCAATTTGAGCACTGTGGACGGGGGCATTGTCGTGGAGAAGCAGAACACCTTTGGCCAGCTTTCCTCTCTTTTTTTCTTTTATTGCTTCCCGCAGCTGTTGTAAAATATTAGAATAGTACGCTCCAGTTATATTAACACCCTTATTTTTGTAGTCAATGAGCAATATGCCTTTATAATCCCAAAATATTGTAGCCATGACCTTGCCAGCTGAAGGGACGACCTTGAACTTTTTGGGATGGGCTGTACCTCTAACATGCCACTGCATTGATTCTTGCTTACTCTCTGGGTCATAGTGATGAACCCAGGTTTCATCTCCGGTAACAATCCTTTTAATAATCTCATCTGGATTTTCCCCACACAGCTTTATAAACTCTGAACAGCATGCAACTCGCGTTTGTTTCTGATGTGGCGTCAACATTCGCGGCACCCATCTCGCACTAACTTTTGACATGTTCAGTTGATCATGAATGACAGTGTGTATGGTACCTACAGAAAGGTTGGTTCTCTCAGCAATCGATTTTACTTTGACCCGACCATCCTCTAGTATAATGTTTTCCACTTTTTCGTCATTTTCTTGAGAAGTGGCATAAACAGGCCGGCCCGGTCGAGGGTCATCTTCAATGCTTGTCCTTCCTCGTTTAAACTCACTAGACCACTTTTGAATCATCGATAACGAAGGAGCATACTCGCAATAAACTGTATCCATTTCTTCTTTTATAGTTTTTTGACTTTTTCCTTGTTTTGTTAAGAACTTTATTACGGCTCTGTGCTCTAATTTTTCGAACATCGTAAAATCGTTCATAGTGATGACGTTTCTTCGGCAGTTGCAGAAAAACAAATGAAAGTTTTGCCTCCATATCTATTGGTTTTTAATCACTGTTAATGACACTTACTGGCCAGTAATAAAATGTTTACTAAAAGAGGTTGTAACATATCAGTACCACGAATATATTGAACGCCCCTCGTACGTTCAGCGATTTTTTTGTACTTTCGGAGATACTGATAATTTTAATCGGAATTATTGTGATGTTTCCGTTTGTCCATGTTTCGAAAACCCCTTAAGTTCATGTATTATTTCAATATTTTTCAGTGGTTTCTTACATCGATAGAATCATTATGAACTTAGGATGTTTTTAAGGCTACTTGCCAATTTTTCTATATTTTTTTTGTGTAATCACACAAAGTTGCTTTCTCCATACTAAGTGAACCCTAGTTCCCTTTTCATCTAGTATGGAAAAACAAACTTTGTTTTATTACACAAAAAATGCCATGAAAAAGAAACTGGCATTGGATTCTATCGATGTAAGAAACCACTGAAAACATATTTAAATAATATAATGTACAAAGTGCAATGTAACTGGTTATATCTTATTTAAAACCGGTAGTCCACCGGTAATGATCCCTGGGACAAAATTAATGAGCTCTCGCTTGGTCTCCTTACGCTGTTTCTGCTGACTGTACCCACGAGGTCATAGTAAAGTCACGTTGTAAAGGCAGTGACCTTTAATGTGGCACAAGGTTTGCACGGTAGATGAGTACTGAGCAGTAAAAAAGTCATTAAAATAATACACCCACGACTTGTCACGGCTTAAACAATCAGCCAGATTAGAGGAATGCCCTAAGGTTTATGTAAATGTAATGTGTTTTAACACCATATTTACCCATTTATTTTTTTGCTGGTCCGATTATGGAAACATTTTTGAGCAACTTGCCGGATTATATTTATTTAAATTGTAAATTTGTTAGCTTATAACAAATAAAATGAAGTTTCTGGGCATTTTCAAAATAAAGTGTACCTACTCTAGTTAAGAAATATTAAGGAACGTTAACTTTTGTCAGTTTTGTGACTAAATTAGCCATATAAATGTATGGTTAATTTCGTCACAAAAATGACAAAAGTTAAGGTTTTTTAACTTTCCTTAACTAGGGTACACTTTATAATGAAAATGCCCTTCTACTCAAATACGTTAGGTCTAGCTGGTAACAGCTGCGTCGTATTGTATATAAAATTGAAATATCCATTAGTTTGTTTCTAAAGTAAATAATCGTAATCGTAAAAGTATTAAATGCGTGTCGAAATCGCTCACCTACATAAGAGAAAGAAAGAAAAAATTGAATGTTGCCACAATAAAATACATGCATGAGTATAATAAAGGAAATAAATAAATGGAGGAAATAATATACTTTGTAACAAAAGGGTCAAAAGGGTATCGCGTCTGCGTATGCCAGCGCACGATATCGGCATTGGTTTTCAGCGTAGCCCATTAAACTAAAAAGTAAAATTTAAAACTAAACTAAAGGTACAGGTAATACGCAATAAAGAGGTTACTAAATAACTTTACTTTCTTCTGTCAATCCTATACATTTTTTAATAACGATACATTCACGCAAATGCATCTTGGGTAAGGTCACTAAAGAAGCCAGAGGCCACTCTTAAAAACGGTTCTTTATCGATCGTACGATAAAGCGAGCCCGCTATATCGTGCAATCGATACGCCCGCTAAAGAAGCTAAGACTGAAAAACCGGCCAAGAGCATATCGGACCATGCTCAGTGTGGGGTACCGAAGCGGTTAAGAACTACAAACACACAAAAATATCTCTAACACAGCATGCCAAATAACAGTGTTCAACAATGAAAACAAGTCAATTTCTATGGAAATTCTATAATAGGGTCACACTGGAATACACACTGTTAAAAACAAAAATTGTCTCACCTGTGGTCAATACTTAAGAGCTTGTGTGCATATAAGTTATGTTTTTATATGATTGATCTGTCCTGACGCCGTTTTTGCGGAAATGAGCTTAGCCAGAAAATTGGGCCTTAAAAACGTTAACTTTCGGTGTCTCCACAGGAAAGACTGTAACCTAAATCTGTGTACTTATGACCCAATAAGTGATCCATTTTTGTTGCTCTTGAATATCTTGACTATAGTACTAAGAGTCTCTGAGTTAAGCTACGGATGGACAGACGGACAAACGGACGGACATGGCGAAACTCTAAGGGTAAGTTTGACTTCAAAACCCTAAAACCCTGAAGAACCTGTGCGGCACCGCACCGACCGGGCCGAACCACACGACGACGCAGCTGTACGTGTCCCTATTACATTACTCCATGGAGGTGAAGGAGTACATAGAGTATGTATGAGTAAAGACCGGAGTTACTCTGAGGGTCGAGAGGTTAGAGCTTCGCCACAAGGTTTATTTTAAGTCCTTTGTGATGAGTACTGCAATAACTGGGATACAGGCGTTGTAGATAATAACTGTTTATTTATTTTAATAGCATAGCTTAGCTGCTTATAGTATGACAGTGCAGCATCACAACCCATGGGTGACTCCCCGTTATTTCTTAAAAATAAACAATCTACATTCTGACGTATTTCTTAACTTCAATTTGAAAAATTAAATATAAATGCGATAGCTAGCATGCAATAAGTTTACGATCACAGGTTATCGCAACCTTATTGCATTACAGCGGGGTTATAATGACATGGCTATGCAATTCATATTACGGCCAGCGTAAAGGGCAGAACTATAGCAGTTATATAGGTCTGTCCTTTTCTCTCGGCGTAAACTGAACAGTGGGGCTAGACAAGGTGTATTCGACACTCGCTAGCGATTATGTTTCGATTGAACAATATATAGAATTGACGTCAAGTGTCACGTTACTATCTCGGTGGCTTACGTCAATTCCATTCATTCATCAATCGAAACATAATCGCTAACGATTGTCGAATGCAACTTGTCTAGCACCACTGCATAGCTATGACATAATAGCCCCCCAGTACCGACAAAAGGATCTACTTCATTGGCCTTTTTAAAAGGAATTCTGACATATTTCGACGATTTCATGGCCGCCGGCTAGGTGCGAAAGTATTTTAATAATGGTGTTATTTTTATGTCTATAAGGTATTTGTATATATTATGGGCCTTGTTGTCTAAAAAAAGTTATTCTATTCTATTCGTCTATTCAAAAAACCATCCTTTGATTTCAAGACAATACTTTTGTTTATTAGAAAACACAATAATAGTAATGAGGGCGCCACTGGCGATCACGATCATGCGTATCGAGCTCGCATATCCTAAGTATGTACCTACGCTCAATTTAGGCATACCGTATCACTAGTTGCTATCGCGTGAAACAATGCGTCCATACTAGCCGTAGCGTAGCAGGGTATCGTATTATAACGCGGTATCCCGTTTGATGATTGGGAAAAAACGATTTGAGGTGGTTTAAATCGTAACTGCGTATCATGATCGTTAGTGTGGACGCCAAAAGATCGCGACCATGCTACGCACCGTATCTGATCGCCCACGATCCATATTGCTACGCGTTTATTAAATACCCCACACACTCGCGATCGGATACGTGTATCAAGATCGGTAGTTATGAACGTGTGATACTGTATCATGATTAGACCCCGGATTTTTGTCGCAATGACGTCACAATAGGGTAGTTTGGGGAGTAAATGGAATGGTGTTAATTAATACGGTAACCTAGTCCATTGGTGTTCTACGGAATTAAATATTTATTTATTCACGATATTTTATATCTTAGGTCTCAACTTAAATAGGCGGTATAGGTTAAAACTGATTAATTGATAAAGATAATTCTAATATGTTTAATTATGTTCTTTGTTCCATTTACTGGATGGAATGGTGTTATTTAATACGAAAAACTGCCAGATTTAACCGAACTAATTGTAATAACTAAGTAGGCATTCACGATAAAAAATACCTATTCAATGATCAACGTTATCTATCGATTACTGCAAACCATACATTTGTTCGTACATTAAACTGGTTTTTTATCGGTCGCCCACTTTTTGTCCTTCAAAATCCAGTTTAACTTATAAATGTATGGCTTGAAGTTATGTAGGTACCAAAAGATAATTTGGATCAATTGACTAGATAGTTTTTTTCGTCAATGCCTTGTCATTTAAATTTATTAGGTTAAAAACCGTATTTATTTCTGTATTAATTAACACCGTTCCATTTACTCCCCAAACTAATACCCCTAATCCGGGGTCTAATCATGATACAGTATCACACGTTCATACCTACCGATCTTGATACACGTATCCGATCGCGAGTGTGTGGGGTATTTAATAAACGCGTAGCAATATGGATCGTGGGCGATAAGATACGGTGCGTAGCATGGTCGCGATCTTTTGGCGTCCACACTAACGATCATGATACGCGTCAGTGCTACGCGACGACGATACGACAAAATGATACAAATGTGGATCCAGCTTTAAGCTACTAATGGAGCATTCTCGCTCTAAAATGATGTTTCTATGCAAGAGAACAGAACTCGTCGAAAAATAATGTAAAAGCGGGTGACAATCCTTAAGGAAATATGAGGTTATTTTTACTTGGCAGTTATCAACGCACGTGTAATTTGTGGTCGTTACACGTGTCCCAAAATAAATCCAGGAAATTTTCTAATGAAATTGCTGGTGACTGTATTTTTTTGTGCATGTATAGGGTGGTCACTCACTGATAACTTTCGTAAGAGCAATATTAAACAGTAATATTTTTTTGTACAAAATTCCATCACATGACATGATTTCAAATTGGTGAAATTAGGGTTTACAGATAGTTTTAAAATCATAGAGAAAGAAACTGAGCTAGCAAAAAAAAAACATTTAAAAACCTGCAAGTTTAGATATTCTTACGTATACCTTGACGACACGCTAGCCTCGTTAGTAGTGACCCTGCCTTCGAAGTTAGAGGTCCTGGGTTGAAATCCCGGTAAGGGCAAATATTTGTGTGATGAGCATGAGTATTTGTTCCTGAGTCTTGGATGTTTTCTATGTATTTAAGTATATATTTCTCTATATAAGTAAGTTTATCGTTGTCTAGTACCCATAGTACAAGCCTAGAGCTTAGTTTGGGACTAGGTCAATTTGTGTGAGATTATTATTATTTTTATTATTACCTATCTAAGTATATATTGTAAGTAAATGTTTTAAAGTCCTTTTAAGCCTCAGATACAAGAACACCCTAGCTTAGGCATGTATTTTATAAGTAAAAAAAATAGTGCTAAAAAATAAATAATGAATAAAGGTTGGGCACTTTTTAAGACAAAATTACCAGTTTATATCAGTACTACTTTTTGTCAAGGGCACATTATCCACACTAATGTTATAAATGTAAATGACTATGTCTATCTGTTTATTACTCTGTCACGGCTAAACCACTGAACCGATTTCGATGGAATTTGATATGAAGATAACAGAGATCCCGGGGAAGGACGTAAGATACTTTTTATCCTGGAAAAGTGGACAGTCCTCAGTGGAATAGCGATAAACAATTTCTACGTGGATGGAGTCACGAGCAACAGCTAGTAATACAACAATACAAATACTCTTCATTGACCGCCAAAAACACAAAATAAATGGCGCTAAATGGCGATCTCTTCCAGACAGACTTAGACAGAGAAATAAGGACTAAACTAACACCTTCTGTCAAACATTAACAATATCAAAGATTAAGTTACAATAATAAATTTAGTGGTGGTAGGACTCTGTGCAGGGTCCGTCCGGATCGCTACCACCATCTTATCCATTAACCACCCGCCAAGCAACAGTGTTCGCATTGTTGTGTTCCGGTGTGGGGATAAGACAACCGGTGAAATTACTAGCATAGACGCATTCCATCTTAGTCCTCAGGGTTGGCAACGCATTTGAGGTCTTAGTATTATAGTCTTGAGAATTCAAATGTCTATGGGTCTCAGGTTCCACTTACCATCAGGTGGCCTGAGTGCTCGTGTGCCATCACCTCAACATAAAAAAAAAAAAAAAAAAAAAAAAAAAAAAAAAATACTATGGGTATAGAGAAATATATACATACATAGATAACACCCAAGAGTCAGGAACAAAATATTCGCGGTCATCACACAAATATCTGCCCTTGCCAGGATTTGAACCCAGGACCGCTGGCTTCGGAGGCAGGGTCACTCCCAACAAGACCAACTCGGCCGCCAATACAAGTAGTCTTTACTGACCGCCAAACACACAAAACATGGAACTTTACATTTTAAATATAGGTATACCGCTAAATGGTGATCTCTTCCAGACAACTTGGACAGAGAAATAACTAAGGACGCAAATACATGGCAGGCGACAATGTCATAGATTGAGTTATAATTTCGTCAGAGTTAAAAGATAATACAAATGAAATTGTTCTTTGGACGATACACTATATTTCAACGGAAGTTTACTTTGAACTCCGGATGTAATTATAAAAGATGCCTGAAAATATAAGAGTTTTTTTTTAGAAATGGTAATAAAAAACTAAAGTAAGAGACTTTTTTTTATGTTAAGGCGAAGGCATACGAGCGCTCAGGCCACCTAATGTTAAGTGGAATCTGAGACCCATAGACATTTGAATTCTCAAGACTATAATCCTAAGACCCGCGTTGCCAACCCTGAGGACTAAGATGGAATGCTAAATAAAAGCTGTTATATCTCGAAACCTAAGATAAAACTAAAGGCATCTTTATTTTATACATAGCTATGAGATTTATTTATTTAATCTTTATTGCACAAAAATACAAATTTTAGTGCATAAAGTGAACTTAATCCCCAATGGCATTTTCTACGAATTGACCTTTGGGCGAATCAGAAAATTGTTGTAGGTTGTGAACAACCTCAATGTTAATCTGGTAATTTTGGGACATCCTGTATAATTTAAATAGACAATAGCTGTGTAATTTAAAGGGTATGTATCCCCCCTACATCTAAAAAGTTTTAAAAAACACGGTGACAATTTTACATTACTAAACCTAGTCCCAAATTAAGCTCAAGGCTTGTACTACGTATGGGTTCTAGACTACGATATAAATACTTACTTATATAGAGAAATAAATACTTAAATACACAAACATCCAAGACTCACAAACAAATATCTGCCCATACCGGGAATCGAACCCGGATAGCTTCGTAGGGTGGATCACTTCCAACTAGACTAACTGATCAACAAAAACGATACCTTGTTCGTCGAAATTGGGTCATCCATTTAGCTTCTACAAGGGAACAACATCCAAACCAACGTACCCCAACGATAATGTTAAGCACTTTAGTACATTGTCATAATAAACTTCAAAGTTCATATTTAATGACAAGCGTGACTATGGTAATAACATTTACAATGACAAGGTTCTAAGGTTCCTACCTACCTCCATTTCGCCGAAACTTTTTGTCCGAAAGTATAGTAACGCCGATTTTTTTCGCATGTTTTTTCTGATATGGGAAATATACTTTTTAATGTTTTCTGTAATCCTGGTAAAATAGGGTAGGTTTGTTTAGGTTTACTTTATATATACATACATACATACACATACAAAACATCACGTCTTCAACCAAAGAGTGGGGTAGGCAGAGCTACAGAAACACCAACAACTCTAAAAAGACTTCTTGATAATTCTGTAACCACATTTTGCACAAACGGGCCAAGAGGTTTATCTTACAACTTTAAAAAAAAAACAAAGTATCAGAACAATTATGCAAAATTAGCTTTGTGCGATATCATAGGTACATTTGGACAATCATGATTATGCTTAAACAAGGGAAACCGGTTCTAAGTATGATCAACATTTTTATTGGGTGATTGTTTATATAACACAAATATGGTGGTAAAGAAAAAAAAATCAATCCCCGTTCGCGCATCGGGGTAAATAGCTTTTTAATTCAAATTTTAATTCTTGTGCATCCTCGTCCCGCTGTGCCCCGCCATTGGAAAAGGAGCTTTAGTTCATATTTATAGATCGAATTCCCCGCTGAGCGACAGTGTGCGCACTATTATGTTTCGGTGTGTGAATGTAACATCCGGTGAAATGGCTAGATTAGATTAGTATTCCAACTTAGTTTTAGGATTCTAGTCTTAAGAATAAATTTGTGTATGGGTCTCAGACCCCACTAACTATGAGGTAGCTTGTGTGTTTGTTTGTCTTCGCCTTGCCATTAGAAAAGACATACAAAGTACCTGAATAAAGATAAAACTTTACCCTCCTTTTTGGCAGTCGAATTCATCCAATAAATTGAACAGAATCTTTTATGCACGTGTTTAATTTCAATTTTAATTAAATCTCTCGTGGCACGCAAAATATTTACAAAGGCAAACGAGAAATTGTGCTTTGAAGTTAAAGTCAAGAAAGTCGCAACCATGTTTGCGTAACCGAATAAATCCTTAATTATGTATGCTGCAACTTCGGAAAACGCTTGTAATTAATAACACGTTTCTAATAAGAAGCTCATGAAAACAAGAGGTGAATTAAAATTATATTTTGTTTTTAAAACCGGCGTTGCAATTTATTGGCATTTTAGACGAAAATTTAATAGATACAATCATTTTTGCTTCGATTTACCGGAATGGAAGAAAAAACTTAAAAGGTCTTAGATAAAGATATGGTTATACTGATATACGCGTAGATGGGATATGAGTACCTGTTTTTTTTAAATATTGTTTACTGCGAATCTCGATTAGTGACCACGTTTGGGCACCGTAAGTAAGGATAGAAGTCCAATGATAGATGAAGGTTTGCCAAAGAGAAACAGAGTCCAGCATTTTGGGTGTTAAAAAAACAAACCGCGTACGAAACATCACGCTGCGCTCCAAAACTGGCACAGCTGATATTGGCGGAAAAACCGCTAGGTTAAAGTGGGTGTTTGGCCTGGTCAAAGTGGAATTTGGTCTGTGCCAAGACAAGTGGGCACAGATAGTATCTGAGTGGGAGCCACAGGACGGCTACCGGCGCCGTGGTAGACCAAGGAGAAGGTGGTGGGACGACTTAGATGCATTTCGAAGCGATTGATCCTAAACTGCTATGAACAGACTGGGATGGAAATCCAAGGGAGACCCCTTTGCCCGGCAGTGGGACACTAACTCAGGCTATAAAAAAAAACTGCGAAAAAAAGGACGACGAATAAAACTAAGTTTAGAAAATTTTGTGGTGGTAGGACCCTGTGCAGGGTCCGTCCGGATTGCTATCACCATCTTATCCATTAACCACCCGCCAAGCAACAGATTTCGCATTGCTGTGTTCCGGTGTGGGGATTAGACAACCGGTGAAATTAATAGCATAGAGGCAATTCATCTTAGTCCTCAGGGTTGGCAACGCATTTGAGGTCTTAGGATTATAGTCTTGATAATTCAAATGTCTATGGGTCTCAGGTTCCACTTAACATCCGGTGGCCTGAGTGCTCGAGTGCCTTCTCATTAACATAAAAAAAGTGGTCGGAATGACGTCATGTTGTTTGTAACTACGTTTTGTTTTTATAAGTCTGGCACTAGCTGTAATATTTATATGTTCAAAAGACCATGTTGCGTTCAAGCTCTTTAGCCATTTGCAGAAATTTGTTTATTTATTTTCTCAGTAACTAATGAAAATTGTTCGCTTTTGAGACGAACTTCAATAAGCATGTTTTTTTCAGAACACCTAGGAAAAAGTTTCTGTTTTAATTAGTAAGTTAATTGTAAAGTTCAGCGTTAGAAGCTGGTTATAATTTAACATTAAATCATTTTATTTAACATAACTTTCGTCATCACATTTTTCTTCACAGTCCTCTTTAATAACACCTTAACTTATTAACATAATGGAAAGTTAAAATTATATTCTGAATTGGTAGTTAGTAGTTTATAAAAACATATATATTGCGAAGTACATCCTTAAATACATATAAAACATACAGGGCTCAGGAACGAATACTTGCGCTCATAACACAAACATTTGCCTTTACCAGGATTCGAACCCAAGCCCGCTAGCTTCGGGGGCAGGTCTACTACCAACTAGGCTAACGTGTCATAACACCAATGTCATATAACCGAAATAATTAGTTGATACTCGTATCAATATTCAGAGCTAATTATCCGCCTCTGCCTACCGAGGAGGAGAAGAGATTAGAGATAAGACATAAGATCCGAAACCAGTAAAGATAAATTTAAACGTAAGTTATTTAAATTCCTTTGTCCATAGTTAATACTTAAGTCAGATAGTTTTAGTTAGTTAGTATTTAAGTCTTTATAGAATGTTACTCGAGCATATTTATAGTTAAGCTGTAGAGACCCAACTTATTGATTCCGCAGTCAAACCGTGCGAGCGGTTTTGCGGGACATTATTTATAAGTTAGCTACTGTATTTTTGTGATTAATAAATAAAATAAATGGTTTACATTCATCCGGCATAACTTTTTTTGGCATAATCATCACTTGGCATAATCATCATTATAAAATAAACATAACCTAACCTAATGAGCTCCTTTGCAATGCTATTTTAAATAATCCTGAAAAGTTGTATACTTTTCAGGATTATTTAAAAAAAGGTTTCTGAAAAAAAAGATTGTATGCCAAATGATGATTATGCCAAGTGATGATTATGCCAAAAAAAGTTATGCCAGATGAAGGGAACCCAAAATAAATAAATATAAAATATAAATAGATTGCGCTTAAGCTATCTTGGTTTGCTTTGGAAGAAAATTATTCAGGCCGCAGAAAAATTATATTTTTCACATCACCTATTCGGAAAGGGAACTTTCAAGGACTTTCTTGCGTGTTTATCATTTTATTGAGTGTATCATTTCATCGAACGCTATTTTCTGCTGAAAGCAATGATAACCAATAATGTGTTCACGGTATCTTAAACATCTTAGCTAACCTAACCTACGTAATTCATGTTTGAAATACCCTGAAAACATTATGATTTCAGCAGAAAATAGTGTTCGATGAAATAATATATTCGATGAAGTGAAATTCGATTAAATGGTGAGTTACTCTTTCTTGTACTTTTGGTTAAATAGATAATTTTTAATTTAATTTATAGTGGATTGTTTTTGAATTTGACGTTTGAAGGTTATTAATTGTATGTTAGTGAAAACTGTCATCGTCGCAGGGTCGGTACGGTTTGAAAAATAGGTACCACAAATTACCTTGTTATTTTTTTTTAATTTCAGCTGTTTTACAGTGTAAATAATGAAATTGATTTCATCACATTTTTTTTTACTTTCCTCATACCAAGCAGCCAGAGCAAAGGGTTGTTTTGTGACAAACAACGCATAAGCCAGCACCGACCTGCCTGATGAGTATCTTTATGCAAACTACATAGTATGGAAAGCAATTATTCCGCTAAATACTGCATTAATAGAGTAGTTATAGTTTCTAGAGCGTACTATCCTCGCACAAACCCTTGAGTGGTTTATGAGGTGTTTTTTGATTTGTAAATATGTATTTTTGTTGCACAATAAATAAAAAAATAAAAAAAATACTATGCGGAAGTATCTTTCTGACTTAGAAATTTATGCGAAGTGTTAATCAGTATCGTATTTCAGTAAAACGATTATTCTACCAAATATGACAGTAACTGTTAAGCAAACATGTTAGTGAATCGGTTCTCTGCATTTTCGCCGACAAATCTTTAACAAATGCATCGTTTCGCAACCTATTCATTTGCCAACCTCCTTTTTTTCTGTAACTACAAATATTGCAGAATTTTTGTATCTTTACTAACCTAACCTAACCTATAGGGTACACAATAAACATAACCTACACAATGGTCCTGTAATAAATCCAGAATTGTTTACAGTTTCGGAAAAAAACGCAGGTTGTCAAATGATATGTTTGTAAAATGAACCGTTTGTGATCTGAATGATCCTTTCATAACATTGGTTATGCAATGATAGGATTCTAGTGAATCTAATAAAACAGCGATACATTGCATGAAAAGTGACATGAAACCTTCCTTAATTTATCAGAATTAAATAATCCCGCTTCGTGACCGCAGACTCAATATCCTCCAAAGTACAAAAAAATTACCAAACCCTCTAACTTATGTGTAGAGTGTTGTTAAAGCTAATTGCTAGTTAAATACTGGCTTGGTTATATGTTAGAGAACATGACAAAAAGACTAATTATAAGGAACTTTTTTTTTAATAAAAAAACAAAACAAATACTGAGCGATGAGAAATGTAAAATTTTAAGGGTGTTTATTTTTAAGAAAATATGCTTTTGAGTCGATATTACAAAACACTGTGCTCATAAATTTCCAAACATATAAGCAATCAAGCAATATGCTCAAACAAAACTCTCTAATACTTTGGAAGACAATTTCTCCCAATAGATTGAGTTTGGGCAGCTAAAAATAAATACTTGTCCATTATTTTAGACTACTCTCTAACATATTTTAAAATCAAAGAAATGGGAGCCGGACAGTTGGGTACCTTTTCTTGTCAGCTGATAATATCTCTTCCTCGAAAATCCGTGAAGCAGAAAGAAAAGCAATCGAATCCACGTATCGGAAAGGAAATCAATTGCTAAAGCACATTCGTAATTTATTTCCTTTCAGCTTACATAATAATCTTGGCATTCACTTTCATTTGTTACATGAGTGTGTGAAGCATCCTAAAATGTTCTGCGCATGTATGTGACATATTTTATTTCGTTAGGTCCGTGAAATCCAGTTGTATTTGACAGAAATAATAATTATTCACACAATAACTCTATAAAAACATAAAAGAAAATGAAAACCAGGCAAGAGCATGTCGAGACATTTTAGTGTGGAATTCGGATACCGTTACTACAAAAACAAGTAAACCCAAAACCGTCTTCAGAATGCAAGAAACAACTGCTTTTAAAATGATTGAATTGAATGATGAAAATAATAATATGATGATAGAAATGATTGAAATTATGAATTCGGCTACTGGTTAAAAATGTAGTGGGACTCCGACTTTAGTTGGACTGACCTATTACCGATCATTTTAAAAGGAGTTATTTCTTGCTTTTAAGACGGTTTTTAGTGATTTAACTCATTTATTTTATTTCATTCCTTATAGTGATCATAATAATACTGTTAAGTATGACGTCTACGTATATTTGTTCCTATAATAATTGAGGAGTTCCATCGATTCCACCAAGATCCTATCATCTTGATGATCTTGACGTGCTGGAAGTGGAACCAACTAGAAAGCAGAACCAAAAAAAAAAAGGTTCCAGAGGTTTTTGTGTAATCGGAGAACATACATAAAAAAAATCGAGTTTATTTTATTTATAACTATCTTTACCTAGTTTTCTAATTCAGTATAGTTATTTGGTGCAAATTTTGATTAAATGGCCCCTTGGCCGGTAGCATGGTCGCCTTTATCGATTTGGATAAACGTGGATAACACATCTGTCACTCTCGCACTGACATACTGACAGATGTGTTATCCACGTTCATCCACATCGATAAAGGCGAACAGGCTACGGGCCTTGGAGCGTTGAACCAAATATGCTGTCAGAATTTCCTCGTTTAATGGCTAAACTAATTCGACGAATAAGGAAATGGCTATCTCTTTGTTGTACATTGTAGGGCGTTATTTGTTTCACATGTAGTGAGTATAAACATGTATGTAGAGATCGCTTATAGCGATAAGACCGCCTGTTGTCTACCGTATAACAATTTCACGTTTTTATCTTTACATAATATTGTAATATATTATATGTATTTAAAAGGCAAGCTTGTTATAAACAGATCGCTATCAGCTAACCTTTGGGTTAAAAATCATAGATACCTCAGGATATATCTTACCCATAGGTTATGTATTTAGCGATGAATGATATAAGAGTAAGTATGTTTTGTGTTTATTGTACAAGGATTAAAAAACGATACAAAACAGGTATTATCTATCCATAGTAATATAATAAATGTGAGTGTGTGTCAGTCTGTCTCTCTGTTACCTCTTCATGCTTAAACTGCTAAATTGATTTAGATGAAATTCAGTATGGAGATAGTTTGAGTCTCGGAAAGGACATTGGGTAGTGATTAATCCGGAAAATTGCAGTTCCCGAGGAAGCAGCGATAAACGACTTCAACGTGGCCGGAGTCCCGGGCAAAAGCTTAAAATAAAAAATGCAGTGAAGAGTTACTTCCATCTTAGTCCTCAGGGTCGGCAGCGCATTTAAAGTCTCAGGATTGCAGTCTTCAGAATTTAAATGTCAGCGTTCGGCTTGCCATAAAAGAGCGATATCTTATTTAGTCGAGTATGTTTGTTTTTGTTCTGCCTCATCAATTATATTATCGATGGGTGCTGACCCTCAATAAGAAAACTAGAAAAAACTAACTTTTCCGACCAAAAACTAGATTGAAATTTCCTGAGTAAAAAGTAGTCTTATATGTTAATCTAGGGTATAAGCTATCTGCATTCCAAATGTCATCCAAATCCATTCAGCCGTTGCATTGTGAAAGAGTAATAAACTAACACACACCTACTACAACCGAAGGTTTCATAAAGATTACATGAATGGCGTTATTTTTTAATTAACAAGGTTCTAGTCATTGTATGTTGCTGTACTATTTCAAAAGGAAACAATTACTACGACTATTTACACGTGCCGCTGTTTCTTATAATTTTACTGAAGAATCGAATAAAGCATTTCTATTTTTACCTAGTTTTTGAATGTTTTCTTTTCAGGGTACTCAGATTTAACATTTATTTTCACGTGCCCCAATCATTCTTAATGTTGAATTATTACTAGCTGTTTTCTGTTGCCGTTTATTGCTCTAACAAGTCTTGCATGCTTGCACAATATTAAATAATTGTATCTTGAAATTATACGGTGTTATTATTGCAAAAACAAACGACATGTACGTCATCTATAAGAGTATGACGTCTTAAATTACAGGAAAATAATTGAGAGGAATGTGAGACTGAAAAATTCCATACCAAATGCGGTAATGGTTATTTTTTTATATGTGGTTGACATTGTAGAAACTAGGTACGTCTTTTATCCTTTTCAAGGACAAAGAAACGTACAAAACCACCTGGTTTATACAATGAAGGTGATTTAACCTTCCCATTTCCTCTTTAGCCTAATGCTATTTTAATAAATTAATAGGAACACGGAGTGTAGCTATAGAGATATCAGACAGCTGTCAAGAACAGAATTAGAGAGAATCTCTTAAATTTGGATAAATGGGGAACAAGCATACATTATTTCCTTACGCTCTCTGGAAAGTGTATGAAAGAGAGGAATAACTGTATACGCGAAAGAAATGTAATTTTTTCAATAGATATGAAGACTCCCTGCAAAAACACTCATACCAAATCAACGAAAGGAATGACGTCACAGCTGTTGTTCCATGTTTAAAATATAAGGAACTTATAAAGAAATTTGCATTTTATTTCGAAAACAAAATCGTATTTTATTTAGTGGTGGTAGGACCCTGTGCAGGGTCCGTCCGGATCGCTACCACCATCTTATCCATTAACCATCCACCAAGCAACAGTGTTCGCATTGTTGTGTTCCGGTGTGGGGATAAGACAACCGGTGAAATTACTAGCATAGAGGCATTCCATCTTAGTCCTCAGGGTTGGCAGCGCATTCGAGGTCTTAGGATTATAATCTTGAGAATTCAAATGTCTATGGGTCTCAGATTCCACTTACCATCAGGTGACCTGAGTGCTTGTGTGCCTTCTCCTTAACATAAAAAAAAATAAAAAAAATACTATATTTAAGTACATATCGTTGAATTAAAATAATTACGTTAATAATGTTAATAAACGGGTCAAAACTTAGTGTATTGCGTTTTATATGCTTTTTTTACATTTTCTCCTAAATCGTATTAATTAAACTCAATTCTGATTTTCATGCATGTTCTCTATCAGCAACCATGAAATGTAACAAATTGTATTAACATGTTACTTTTAATTGAATACACCTCCATAATACACACAACACATTCAAAAAACGTGTAAATCAGACTTGTTTTAGGCTCTTAATAATTAGTTCCGAAGAACAGTATTTACAATAAAGCGCTTGGATTGTGTATGCCTGTAGTTTTCTTTGTAATGTTTGTATGTGCCCAGAGCAAAACAAAGCGATCCCCTGGCTTAAGTTTCTAATTTGCAATATAGTGTACAGAGTGTTCTGTATTCAGAGTTCCAACATCAACCTGTATATGTACGAGCCTTTGCATTGGAATCCCTTAATTTTTCATAAGTTCATTTGAACTAATTTCATTTGCCATAATGGTCACATAACGTTAATATAACTTACCATATTTGTATTTGCTATAAAGGCATTTTTTATGAATTCGTAAACCTTTCAGGGCCTCTATTCAACTGCGTTATAACGAGATCGTATTTGACGTGTTTCCGTATTGTCAACATTTTGATAACTCTTATGTCATTTACAATAACGGCGACTGTGACATAAACGATTCTTAAACGAGTCAAACACGATATCGTTTTAACGCACCTGAATATAGGCCCAGGTATTTTGTACATGCCATCGTATAGACCCCAATAGGTTAGGTTAGGTTTGTTTTATTACAATTCTCAATAGGTCAAGGTTTCAGAAAAAATGCCTTTATGACAAATTAATATTATGGAACATTATCCTTATGGCTTATTATAATTATGACACATGAAATTCGGGCAAGTGAAATTATTGCATAATTATGTAAATCGGTCAAACGATAGAGACCCCTTTGCACTATCTAAACAGCCTAACACTGGTCCTGGGCCTCTATTTTTCTGGGTTCAAACGATATTGCGTCTGACGTGTTTTAGTTTTGTTTTGAGTCGGCCGCCATTGCCGGCAAGTACATAAAGTTTCAAAACGTTGACAATACGGAAACAGGGCTGGAATTCTACAAGGTAATAACGATATCGTTTTTGACCTGTTTCCGTATTGTCAACGTTTTGATAACTCTTATGTCATTTGCAATAATGGCGACTGTGACATAAACGATTCTTAAATGTGTCAAGCACGATATCGTTTTAACGCACCTGAATAGAGGCCCTGGTAACACGTCAAAGGCAATGTCGTTTGTACCGTGTAAAGGTCTTTACGGTTTTCGATATAATCGCAACTTACTGAAGTTTTGATATTTCGCATCTCATGTTCGATTATTTAAATAGAGCAAGTTTGTCTATGTACAGGTTGATCTTGAGGCGATGTAGGTAAATATTGCTTACGTCACACTACGGTGATTTTGCGTATGACAAATATGGAGGTCATGTCGCCCCTGACAAGTTTAGCATACGTATTTGTCGCCGCGTTGAACGTGTCAAAGAAAGCTTCTTAAAAGCTGGCAAGAGCATGTCGTACCACGCTCAGTGTAAGGTTCCGAAAGCTATGAAGTAATACAAATATTTTTTTATTGAATACTTACATAACATCACGTCTTTATTTCCAGAGTGGGTTAGGCAGAGCTACAGAAATACCAACAACCCTAAAAAGACTTGTTGATAATTCTGTAACCACGTTTTGCACAAATAGGCTAAGATGTTTACCAGTGTATTAGTAAAAGGCTTGCAAGCCCATCGCCTAACGGTACAAGCCTTTATTCCCTTAGTCGCCTCTTACGACATCCTCGGGAAGACATAGAGAATTAATTTCTGCTGAAACCTTATTGTTATCAGATTATCTTAAGCATGGGTTTTGTAGGTTAGGTTAGGTTAGGTAAGACCTGTGACTACCAAAGAGTAATCTAAAAACAATAATGTAGGATATTAGCTTTCTATAAAATGAACTGTTGTCTGTGACTAGGTCAATATATGTAAATTAAACCCCTGATATTTATTTATTGAGTTATGAGTAGATCCATTTATAACAATTTAGCTTAGTGACTTAGATATCTGAGCCTACATTAGACTGGAATATTCTTCTCTCATAAGCCAGTAGGGGGTATGTCAATATTAAATAGCCAAAGCAGAATTATTTCAATCAAAACATTTTTATAAAATGGGGATTACCATTTAAAAGATTTACAATGTAGGTTTTGTGGTTACTTTTTATAAATATAATATTTTATTCGTATCAAACGATATCAAAAATGAATTCGCTAAGGAACGGATTAGTTGATTACTAGCTGTTATTATAAAATGCATTCATATGTACAGGGTGTAAGTGTAAAAAGGACATAAAACAATAAGGTCGGAAATTAGCTTTGTATAAAATGAAAAGGCAATAAGGTCCGTGTATACATATATTTGACGCGATGGCTGTATAGATATTAATGCCCTTGACTGTCCAACCGTCTAAGATGTTTTTAGTAGGTATTTTTAATTACTTTAGTCGGCTGTATGTCAGACTTTAATCAAGTCTACTTAGCCGTGATAGTCATCCTTATAAATCTGCTATAGTTATGTACTTTTACAAAATTCCTCTGATTTTTTGTACTTGTAGTTTTGCCTGTAGCTGCGTGGGCGCAACTGTAGTGAAAATGATACTTTACGACTTCTAAATGGTGCTCCAAAAATTGAAAACACCATATTTTAAATAATATTGTTATAGCCCATTCGCTTAGATAGTGTCGCTACACCCACCGCACGCACTTGTGGTTATTGTAACAAAATATGAATTTAATTCGATGTAAACTGCCAAATTAACTTGCAGGTACATACCGCTCGCATTCTTTGTTTACGCGGCGGCATCCATTGACAAAAGGCGGCACGTGCCAAGGCGGTGCGATATAAAGGCGACGACAATATCAAAGCGAAGGAGCTATAAGAGTTAACCAATGATAATTCACAAATGCTTTAAACGTATCGGAGCTAACCTCAAAAAAAAACAAGACTTTATACAACTTTGTCGCCATAATCTATATGTATAACTATGCCAAATTACAGCTTTGTAGTTCAAAGAGTTTCTGAATTTGACCGCAGACAGACGGACAGACGGACATGGCGAAACTATAACTGTTCTTTGTTCACTACGAAACCCTAAAAAGGCCGTTAGGTGACAACACTCCTGGGTATTATTGAAATGTAGATTTGCGTACTTCAGATTCCCGTTTGGATTTCCGCAACTACATTTCGAATACGTATTTATGTTAAGTGGGTTTTCAGTACATTCGGTCGTCAAGGAAGTTACTGCTGCGGAAATAACTATGTAGGCAAAAGCACGTATTCTGGACAGTTAATTTATTCTAATAGTGGTAATCCCGAATAATTTTAGCTTATAATTATGGAACTGGTCATAACTTGAGCACTGATAGAAGCTTTTTTTGCCTTTTAAGTCCTGATTTCATTGTTTTGAATCTATTTACGATTGTTGTTTGAAAACGCGTTTAGCCTAGTTAGTAGTGATCTTGCCTACAAAGCTTGCGGTTCTGGGTTCTGGGTTCAATTCCCGGTTTGGCAAATATTTGTGTGATTAGCGAGAGTATTTTGTGATTAGTCTTGGTTGTTACTTGTGTATTTTTTTTATGTTTATCGTTGTCTAGTATCCATAGTACAAGTCTAGAGCTTAGTTTGGGACGAGGTCAATTTGTGTGAGATTGTCCCCTGATATTTATTTATTTATAACCGATTTCAAAAAATGGAGGAGGTTATACGTTCCATTATGTGTATTTTTTATGTATTTTCACCGATTACTCCGTCAATTTGTGGACCGATTTTGAAATATTTTTTTTTTGGTTTGATAGTGTATACTTCCGAAGTGGTCCCATTGTCACCAAATCTGAATCTGATGAGGGGATCAGTGAGGAATTAAGGGAACTCCTCAAATATTGTAGGCAAACATATAGTGATTTTTAGTAACAAATCTAGCATTTACACTTAGAAAAAATCATTTGGGGAAGTGGAACTGATGATGAAGACCACAGATGCCCATTGGAACTCCTAAACGGTACCTATTTCAAGGGTGGCGATCAGATATCTCGATTAGGATAGTTGAGAGACTACTACGAAGAATATTTACTTGTTGAAATATGACTATAATTTTCCGGCGGCGTAGCTTGCGGCGCGCTTGAATCTTAAAGTTTCGTAACAACTAGTAAGTGGGGCTACAGAACAGCGTATTATGATTACTAAAAAGTATAAAATAAAATAAGGTTAGTCCAACTGAAATCGGCGACCACAATATCTTCACCAAAAAAGCTAACTTCAGTGGGATTTGTTACCTATAAGTTACATGCCTACAATTTTAAAGGAAGTATTTTTTTACGTTTTTGAAGGCGGTTTTTTTTACATTTAAAGCTAGCGGTCCTGGTTTAGATTCCCCATTTTGGCAAATACTTGTGTAATAAGGGCGATTTTGTGATAAGTTTTGCTCGTATTTTTATATACTTTAGTATGAGTTTATGTACATAAGTAGGTCTTTTTTCCATTTGTCTAGTAATAGTCCAAGCCTAGGGCTTTGTTTGGGACAGTTTGAGTCAATTTGTGTAAAATGGTCCCCTGATATTTTTTTATTTAGCGATGAATAGATCAATTTATAACAATTTAGCTTAGTAACTTAGATATCTGATACTACATTAGACTGGAATATTCTGCTCTCACAAGCCAATAGGAGGTATCTCAATAGTTCATAGCCAAAGAAAATTCAATCCTATCCTGTTAATAATAAGGTTTCATTTGCTTCAGGAATTTGTCTGAGATGCCGCTATTTATATTAGCATTTTTTTAACGTTTTCAGTCGTTCCGGAGATTTTCCTCGACATAAACAAACGCACTAATTTACCTCTTTCATTTATTTATTTATTTATTTTTAGGGATAACAAACAACCATACAATATGTGTTACAATGTTGGTAAATACAAGTATAACTTTATGCATGGTCAACAACATTATCCATATGTTACCTGTGTGTTTCATAATATTATGTAATAGTATTCAAGACATATAGTAATAGGGAACTCTGTTATTTTCACTCTAGCTTGTTATTTTTGTTTATTAATTATAAGACACGTACAATAGTCTAAGTAAAGTTTTTGGAAGAGATGTAAATTATATTTTTTTCGATAGTCGTCATCCTAAAGATCAAGGAACTGCGGCTCTTTTATTTTTATTTCTTTTTTAAATATTTTTTTTAGTTTTGGAGTTGACATTTGTAAACTTTAATGGCCGACAAGCTTGTTGCCTTCGTACTTAATGAAAAAGAAAAAAAACTGTCACTTCTATATCTGTCATTGTCAAGTCAAATCAAAGCAAACAAACGATTCAATTCAACGGCTCTTTTCTGTTTGCTTTCGTTTCATGTGATCAGTGTTTTAAGAAAAAAAAGTTAACGACCTCAGAACTAACCCCGGACTTTCAATTTTGCCGCTTTACTCTACGACCTTTGCACGATATTTGGACTACGATTTATTTTCGACCCCTTTGGCACTGCTTCTTGAACACAGATTTCTTCATTTCACGACGACTCTTGCCTTTAAATTCCGTAATTCATTGCGTGGATTGTACCATTCAAACGTGCTCTCGTGGCTATCGAAAAGAAAGGCAAGAGTAAACACATTTCTAAAAACACTGATCACATGAAACACAAGCAAACAGAAAAAAGCCGTTGAATTGAATCTTCTTCTTTTTCTTCTTTTTTATTAATGGCGGTCCACCGCGATGCACGCAGTGATTTCGCCAATGTCAAGTGAGTAGAGTAAAACAGTAAACGGAATAAATCAAAATCAAAAGCCGGACATTTTTCAATCCTTGAATTGAATCGTTTACTTTGATTTGACTTGATAATGACAGATATAGAAGTGACAGTTTTTTTTTCTTTTTCATTAAGTACGAAGGCAACAAATTTGTCGGCCATCAAAATTTACAAATGTCAACTCCATAACTAAAAAAAGTATTTCTAAAATATTAGAGGAAATAAAAAAGAGCCGCAGTTCCTTGATCTTTAGGATGACGACTATCATAAAAAAAAAAAAATCTCTTCCAAAAACTTTACTTAGCCTATTATATAATTAACTCAACACAAAGCAATACTGCCGTCCTTAAACTAAAAGGCGACTATAGGATCATACGACCTTTTTGAGTTATCTATACAGCGCGATTCAGCTAATTATTAGCTATCGATCTATCTAGGTTTCGTGCCAATATCTTTAAAAATCACCGAGATACAGCCTTCGCTCTAGCGGCTAAATGACTATATATTGGGCTATTGCTACTAAAAAGGCAGTTATTTAACACTTGCTTAACTTAAAGGTGATTAAAAGTTGATAGCCGCCAATTTTACGTAATACTGTACAAGACTTAAAAGCGGCTATTTGATTTTCAACGACTTAACAGCGGCTTTTGGACTTTTGCCGCCTTATAGCTTACAAACACAATACTCACCTGCAAAGAGGTCACAGATTAAAAGGCGGTCAATCCGTGTACACTTAAGAAAAAAGCGGTTAAAGTCCAATAGCCACCTTATTGTTTTGTAAATAAAATTTAATTTTATCAAAATACATACCATAAATGCCTTCACGGCTTTATAAGCTAGCAATAATAGTAATAAAAATACATCCCTGCTTAATTAAATCACAGCTACACGATATTGCCTAACTAGAAGGAAAATGTCTGCGAGTTCCAAGTATTGTATCTCAGTAAATATTGGGTATTTAGAAATAATCCAAAAACCGTATTGTAGCGAATTTAGTCTCTTTATTTTCTTTAAAGTAAAACTTCGCTGTTAAACTCAAAGTTTATAACATACAGGGTGTCCCAGATATTGACGTAAATATTATTACATACCTATAGATTTAAGTTTCTAATACGTTAGTTAGTTTTAATTTTAATTTCTGTTAATTAGTTTACAGGTATTAAGGTTTGAATGATTGTGATAAAAAATGTTACCTTTGCCTCCCTTGGCTCTAAAATTACCTATAATTCGTAATTCTAAAATTTGATATTTAATTCTCAATGACGTAGAAACGTAAGTAAATTGCATTAAACTATTATTCCAAAATGTTGACTTATTCAGAATAAATTCATACTTTTTAAGCCATCACTACATTAACGTTATCATTCAACAACTTTTGACTTTTCATACAGGAAAAATATTTTTTTTCGACCAAGGTGGCATATTGTCAAAAGTTGGCGCAGTTAAACAAAATTTCGAAATCGTGTAACAAGTTCTACTTAATATGGGTAAAAAATAATGAATGTTGCTTGCTTTTCTTCTAAGTGATCGAATTCAATCGACTCAATTTCGTACTCATCCAAGGCACTCAGGAAATGTTGGTTTGGGTCGTTTATTGCAATATTAAGTACTAGCGACCCGCCCTCGCTTCACTCCGGGTTAAATTATTATACATATAAACCTTCCTCTTGAATCACTCTATGTATTAAAAAAAAACGTATCAAAATACGTTACGTATTTTTAAAGGCATAAATAGGGACAGACAGCGTCAAGCGACTTTGTTTTATACTATAGTTTCAAATAATATATCCACGACATATTCAACGGTCATCGTCAGAAAATCGATTTCATCCCAGATTTTTTTTAAGTTTAGGAATCTAAAAGAAGTCGCTAGGGGCCAAGTTTGGACTATACGGTGGGTGAATAATAGTTTAGAACCCAGATTCAAAAGCAACAGCCTCGACAATATGAGCAGTATGCACAAGGGCGTTGTCGGGCAGAAGCAGAACATTCCTGGGTAATTTACCCCATCTTCCCTTTGATTACTTTCTTTAACTGCCGTTAAATATTAGCGTAGTACTGTCCTGTGATATTTACACGCTTTATCTCTATAATCGATCAGTAATATTCCTTCAAAATCCCTGAATATTCTGGCAAAGAGCTTGCCAGCTGAAGGGATGACCTTGAACTTCTTGGGATGAGGTGTTCCTTTAATGTGCCACTGCATGGACTTTTGTTTGCTCTTTCGGTCGTAATGATAAACCCATCTCCAGTACCAATTTTTTGGAGTACCTCATCAGGATTTTCATTGCATAGCTCAGTTAGCTAAGTCAGATCAACAAGCAACAGGAATATCTTTCTGAAGCGTTGTCAGCATTCGCGGCACCCATTTCACACTAACTTATGACAATGTTAAGATGATCAAGGACGATATCGTTGTACAGTAGAAATACATATTAATTAATAAGAATTGGTTGTTTGAGCTACCGATTTTACCTTCACTCGACCATTCTCCAATATAATTTTCTCCACTTTTTTATACATTTTCCTGTGAAGTAACTTCAACAGGCCCAGCAGATCTAGGGTCGTCATCGTTGCTTTCCCTCCCACGTTTAAATTCACTTGACCACTTTTGAATTGTAGATAGTGAATGAGCAGACTTGTGACATTTATAAACATAAACATAATCCATCCGTGCCCTGATATTTGTATTTAATTTAATTAACATTGCAAATTACTCCTGTAATCAAGTTTATTACGTAATTGCAGAAAATCAAACCATCGAATATTTGAACATCACTTTTTCAAATTTTAATGAATGATACTTAGCGGGATTATAAAAATAAATTCAAAAGGTTGATAAATATAAATACCGAGAGCTTATTGAAGTTCCCTCGTATTATTGTATAGGCTGTATTTATTTATATATGGGTTCGGCTGAAAACCAGCGCTGCTGTTTCGGCTGCTGCACTGAGCATGTGCTGCAGCCAGAACATAAGCTGAGTCCTATTTGACTTCACAGTGCAGTGCAACATTTCTAAATATTTTCTCATTTTGCTCTTTTTGTACCTAATAATAATATGTCGGTTGTGTTGTAGTGTATTTTTGACAAGTAAATGTACCTAGTGAGTTATGAGCTTTTTTAGGACTGCATTTAAATTTCCAGCTTTACACATAACATACATAACATCACGCCTCCACTTCCAGAGTGGGGCAGGCAGAGGTACAGAAACACCAACAACTCTAAAATAGCCTGTTAATAATTCTGCAACCACATTTTGCACAATCAGGCCAAGAAGTTTACTAGTGTATTAGTGAAAGGTTGCAAGCCCATCGCCTAACAATACTACAAGCCCTTATTCCCTTAGTCGCCTCTCACGACATCAGCGGGAAGACATGGAGTGGCACTATTCTAACCCGGCAACCACACGGCATATTATTAGAAAGTTAAAACTAAATTCTTGACCGGTATGGAAGAGGTTTTCTAATAATAATATATAAATAATATTTGCGTAAAATTCTGGGACACCCCTCTATTTAATAAAACAGTAATTTTGCAGTTATTTTACGTATTACGCAGGGAGCACAACTTTCTTTTCCTTGCATAATGTAGTTTCACACTCCTCTAAGGGATCCAAATAACATTGTGGCAGTAACTTCCCCAAGTTATTGGATATAAAAACATATTTTGATTGCAATCCATAACAAAAAAGCAGTTATTGTGATTTGTTCTGCAATTAACTGCCTTTTTCTCAAGCATTGAATATTAAAACTACATGTCAGATTCCACCTCATTTACCTTTTCTTAATTAGAAGGCAGTTAAAGTCGCGTGGCCGTTTTCTAGACATGTATGTTTGCATAGTTTTAACTAGACATGCATAGCTAAAAAGTGGCCATGTCATGTCACCGCCTTTTAGTTATGTTTTCTATATAAGTTTTGTTATATTTGTAAAATGTAACGCGGATATCCTAAATTACTGAGCTAGAAGGCCGCTAAACATATTTTAACCGTCATTAAGCTATGTAAAGTATTTCATTAAATTCAACGGGTCCATAGCTAAAAAGGAAAATTTAAGATTTCACCTATAAAAAATAAGTAAAAAAATATCAAATTCATATAAATATATAAAGCAACCCTCATTACTTAGTATATAACAAAAAATACATCGATATCGTGCACCAGTTTGTAGAGACATAGTTTCAAACGTTTTTTGGCCATAACTCAAAATGACCCTCTTGCATTTAACGGCTTTTTAGTTTGAGGACGGCAGCATATATTTCTACCGAAACATTTACATAAAATGTGGTTTAACATGTAACAGATTTACAGTGTAGGTTTTGTGGTTACTTTTTATGAATGTAATATTTTATTCTTACAAAAGCATTAACAATTAATTCGCTAAAGATAGGATTAATTTATTACTAGCTGTAATTATAAAATGCATTCACATATACAGGGTGTTAAGGATGGTCTCCGAAAAACTGACAACTACAAACACAGGTACATACATAACATAACCACACGCCTTCATTTCCAGAGTGGGATAGGCAGAGCTACAGAAATACCAACAAATCTAGAAATACTTGTTTAGAAATTTATAAACACATTTTGCATAATTAGGCCAAGAAGTTTCCAAGTTGCAAGCCCATCGCCTAACAATACTACAAGCCCTTATTGCCTTCCACGCCTCTTACGACATCCACGGGAAGACATGGAGTGGTACTATTCTAACCAAGCAACCACACGGGAGCAAATTTTTTAAAATCTTGTTTACTGCATGTTTTGTGCGTTTTCCGAGCTAAAAGAGCTATAAGTATGTAGCATAATGAAGTTCATTTTATAACCAGCGTTATCTGTCATAATTATGAGATTAAAAATAAAGCCTTGCTCTCTAATCCCCGTGCAGCAAACACATAGCGAGACTAAATAGTTTTTAAAATCACATTCTTTTACCTTTATCTGGGAAAACTAAACTGAATTTGAATTCAAACAAGTTTCAGTTTTTGAAGAACCGTCCGAAGGGACTTTCGTTATATATCTACAGAATTTTAGCACCCTGTAGGTACACAAAATCTACCTAAAGACAGGAGTTTTGACGCACTATGCTTTAGTATATAGAGATAGATATTTCCGCCTGTTGGATTTTTTTTTCAATTAAGTTGTGAAACATAATCGAAAAATGATACATAGCCCGTGTGGTTTCCGGGTTAGAATAGTGCCACTCCATGTCTTCCCGTGGATGTCGTAAGAGGCGACTAAGGGAATAAGGGCTTGTAATACTGTGAGGCGATGGGCTTGCAACCGTTCACCAATACACTGGTAAACATCTTAGCCTGTTAGGATAAGAATAAATACTATTAGAAGGCCATCATCGGCGTCGTTTATGTGGATTTGACAGCAAAGCTCTCTCTCGCGGGCATTCGACTGCATTAATATTAATCTTCTTCTTTCAAAGCTGCATTACTACGGGTTCGACCATGCCGCTGTTTAATGGTTTAGTAGTTACTTTGCTAATCGTCAGCAACTAGTGAAAATTTCGCGAAGTGATGGTAGTAGTCTGCATTCGGATCCTAGTCCTGTTAATAGAGGAGTTCCTCAGGGATCGATTTTCATCTCTATGCTGATGACCTTCAAATTTATTTTTTATTTGATACTACGAATGTTATTGAGGCAATCGCGAAGATAAACGAGGATCTGGAACGGATACATGACTGGGCCACCAGAAACTGTCTTGTTCTAAACCCGCTTAAATCAAAATTCATGATAATGGGATCCAAGAAGCAAATAGAAAGAATCTCCATATGCGATCCTATCATTATGATTGACGGGGTTCGCGTTGAATGTGTCTCTGAAGCTCGTAATCTTGGTTTACTAGTCGACAGTAATTTGCGCTTTGAGAATCACGTCATTGGGATAGCCCGGAACTGTTTCTACCGCCTGAAAGTTCTGTATAATGTTCGTGATTTTCTCAGTGTTGATCTCAGAGTCAGACTATGTGAAGCACTCATACTGTCCAAGTTAAACTACTGCCTTACCACTTACTGGCCATGCCTGTTAGAGCGATCACGGCGTCTTCTCCAAAGAATCCAGAATGCTTGTGCTAGATTTTGTTTCAAAATTCCACCGCGTACTCATGTTACTTCTTATTTAAATGAAGCAAATATCTTAAAAGTTTGTTATCATTATCATGACCTCTTGCTGTCGTGCTTACTGTTTAATATCGTTAAATTTAAAACCCCAAAATACCTATACAAAAAACTTCCTTGGTCTAAATCATACTCTACTGCCAGAGCAACACGAGCTTTAGTGTTTTTTGTCCCGTCTCACAGGACTTGTGCTTTCAGGGGGAGTTTCAAGTACCAGGCGACAAAGTGCTGGAATAATATCCCACCACCTTTGCGAAAAATCCGATCAAAGCAAAATTTTAAACAAAAACTCAAACTTCATTTGCAAATTCTACAAAAAATACTTCCTAGAATCTCCCTATTTCAGAAATAATATTTTTTTAAATTTTATAATTTTTAATACTTTTAGCATTGGTATCTACTGTTGGGATCACTGTAGCAACTTTTAAATTTCACTTTTATTCCGTTTAGTTTACGGGCCTCTTGTTTTCGTTTTATACGGCACAATTTACCGAACTATATTTATTATTATTATTTTTAACTGGCGTCACTACTGTTTAGGGTTCTGGCAGAATATCAGTGCTGTGGTTTACCACAGTTTTATGCTGAGCCAGCGCCTTCTCGTCTCACCATCACATGGCTCTTTTTCTGCATTTATGTTTTTAGTTCTAAGTTAATTTTATTTCGCAAGTAAGGCTTTTTACAATATTTATAAATAATTGATATTTGCATGTTCCTTTTGTTAGACTAAGAACCCATGTATTGTGTGAGATGAATAAAGATGTTTATCTATCTATCTATCTATCTATCAAAGCCGTCAAAGAATTACCTACAGCGCCCTACGCCCCGCCTTACCTCTCTCTCGCCTGTTGCATAATTAGGGTCGTCACAAGTATATAAAACTAACTGAGCCCGCAACCTCGTTTGCATAGAATTAGTTTATTGACCTGTAAAACTATACTATATAAACCGAAACCTTTTTTTTACACAAGCGGAGTGTTATAAAAAGTACCCTAAGTATTTTACGTCTCAGTGATGTCCTTGACAATCTCTAATCAGTTAAAACTTGCAGTTTTAAATTAAACGCTTATCCGGTACTCGTATCAGTGACGTAATAATACTATTATAATTTATACCAAGAGCAAGACCCTGAAGTCGAATCGCATTTTTTTACTGTGGTGTTTTAAAATAAGTATTGTTAAATCTTAACAAAAAGTGCACAGGTAAATAATGTTTCATTTAATTATTTAATTCTTACGCTCTTTACTAAATGTGTTTATGTTACAAATAATAAATAAAGATTCAAACTTTGTTGATATTGTCCTACAAATATCCTAAAGCACGTAGTCAAATACGGCACTAACAATTTCGTATGGTAAAACCACAGTTTGCGTAGACAGTGGCGCCTTTGAGAGCTTCATTTGAAATATTGTTGCAACGTGCAACACTTCAAGCGCCGATTCTCGGTGGCAACCCGCTAGTGTTTGCTGCGATAAGTAGTCTTGGATTGTTGACAGGCCACGCGGGAGCAAACGTGGTGGGGATGAAGTTACCCTTCTATTATATTTTATCCTTATACTGCTGCAGAGTGTGGTTAGAGAATTACCAAGAATTTCTATAGCTCTGCCGACCACAATCTGGGAATGAAGGCGTGAAAAAAATCTTAAAAGCGCATATAACAAGGTAAAAAGGTAAACTATAACGACTACGTAGACGTGGTTCTTGAGATACAGGCAACTAAAGTGGTTTATACCTACTAAAAATCATCTAAGACGGCACCAAATATTTTTTTTAAAGTTTTTTTTTTTGAGACAGTTGTGTTTGTTACCTTAACTTCGGAACGCTACGCTGAGCATTTAAATACTATAAAATTAAAACTATTCGAAGTAAGTAATCAGATCCTATTATCAACTCACCATACAGCTGTAAAGTCGATTCGTAACGGCCTCCCGCAAATTACCAGTAACACAACTGGAAAACAATTAAATGACGACCAGAAACTAATTGAGTTGTGTTTCATTGACAGCGAGTTCGTTTATCGCACGTGCTCTTGAGTGGTTACCTTGTCTGCAAATTCTCTGTATACAGGGTGATGTAAAACTACATGATTATTATGTGATATTGTAGGTAGGAAAATTGTGTTTGTATTTAATAACGCTCGTGACTATTTGACGACACGTTAGCCTAGTTGTTAGTGAGTTAGTGACCCTGCGTTCGAAGCTAGCGGTCTTGGGTTAAAATCCCGGTAAGGACTGATATTTGTGTGATGAGCACGAGTATTTGTTCCTGATTCTTGGATGTTTTCTATGTATTTAAGTATATTTGTCTATATAAGTATGTTTATTGCTTAGTTTGGAACTAGGTCAATGTGTGACATTGTCCTGTGATATTTATTTATTTATTGTTATAAGACGAATGTCGTTAAATAAAATAACGATTAAAAGGGATTGTTTACCTTGTATATATATCACCTATTCCCAGCTTCTTAACCTCGTGAGGTTTACCAAACTACGAACGACGAGATTTAAATAAGTGGGAATTAGAATCTACCAGCAAAGAAATAAGTTTCCCAAATGCCATTTTCAATTTTGAAAACTAGTTATAATTGTTTTAAAAACAAAAACCGCCTTCAAACGCATAAAACATTTATTTATTTTTTAACTGTAGGTTACCTTATAGGTTAGGTAGGGTAACCTTATAGGTTAGTCCAACTGATGTCGGCTTTTTTTGTTGAAAACATTTTGGTCACCGACTTCAGTTGGACTAACCTGTTAGGTAGGTACCTACAATTTTAAAAGAAGGTAATATTTGCGTTTTTGATAGCGGTTTCTTGTTTTTTAATACATTTATTTAGTTTTATTATTTTTAGTAATCATAATACGCGGTTACGTAGTCCCACTTCTTAGTTGATATGAATTTTTAAGTTATTTCAATCGCGCCGCAAGCAACGCCGCGGGCAAGTCACAGTCATATTTCAACAAGTAAATATTCTTGTAGTCGCTCAACTATCTTAATCGAGATATCTTATCGTCACTCTTGAAATAGGTACATCATCAGTTCCACTTCACCATATGATCCTTTCTGAGTGCAAATGCTAGATTCGTTACTAAAAATAATAAAATCGCTATATGTTTTCCTACAATATTTGAGGAGTTCCCTCAATTCCTCACTGATCCCCTCATCAGATTCAGATTTGGTGACAATGGGGACCTCGGAAGTATACTTAACGGACCAAACAATAATTTTTAAAATCGGTTCAAAATTCACGGAATAATCGGTGAACATACATGAAAAAAAACAGTGGAACGTATAACCTCCTACTTTTTTGAAGTCGGTTAAAAACTTAATTGCCCTGATTATGTTTTTTTTGTTTATGTTATGAGAAGGCACACGAGCACTCAGGCCACCTGATGGTAAGTGGAATCTGAGACCCATAGACATTTGAATTCTCAAGACTATAAATCCTAAGACCTAAAATGCGTTGCCAACCCTGAGGACTAAGATGGAATGCCCCCATGCTAGTAATTTCAGTGGTTGTCTTATCCCCACACCGGAACACAACAATGCGAATGTTGCTTGGCGGTAGGTTAATGGATAAGATAGTGGTAGCTATCCGGACGTACCCTGCACAGGGTCCTACCACCAGTAAAGTCAAGGCATTCACTATGCTCACTTGCACTGACAGTTTTATTTGTCACTAGTGTCATAAAAAACACAGATATCCGAACGCCGTTAAGAGACTGGTATGTGTGATAAAATGATATTTGTCACGATAGTTCATATGCCGTATGCGGAACTTAATGCGTGGAATTGTTGTGACGTCAAATCATTGAATAGCCGATGCGATTACAAAAACAACAGCAAAAAATCGTAATAAACCACGTGTGTTAGGGCGTTCAATATTTAATCTTACAATTATTTAATTTAGTTAATAAAACAAAATTTCAAGTCTGATTTATATTTTTATCGAATTTCCTCGTAATAAAATAGCCCTTTTGTTTGGATCACCGAGACTCATTTCATCGAATGTGTCGTTTTATCGAATTTCGTTTTAACAACAGCAAATTTCTGCTGAAAAATTATTGTTTTTAGGTTATCTTAAGCATGGGCTACATAGATTAGGTTAGACCTGTGACGGCCAAAATCCTGAACTTGGAAATGCCTGTCAATGAAAGGAAATTCGGAGAAGTAAAAAAAATGATCGTCGGTGGTTCAAGAGTTTTGTTTCCTTACCAAAACAATGTGATACTTATTATATTTTCCTGTATGAATAACGTCAATAAAGTTATTAAATTTAAACTGTACAAAACAGGATATAGATAATAAATTGTACAAACAAATAGTATATCTGTTGTATTGTACGTATGAGACTGAATACGGAAAACCCAGGAAACTTGAGCCAATGCAAGAATATGTTACCTAACCTTACACGAGTTGACTTACCTTTAAAATATTTGATCAGCTCTACAAGGAGTCTCTGACTCCTGCTTCAAATGTAGGTATCGATTCTACTCCTCAAACGGAACTCCTTTTGTTCTACAACATTAAAAAACTATGTAATTCTAAATATTATTTTACAGACAAAAAAAACCAATGATTCGACTTGTAAAGTTTAAAAGTTTGATCACGTATAACTTACTGTTAATTTAGTTATTCTCAAAGTAAAACGAAATAAGTAGCATTTGAGGAGTAGAATTTATACCTACAATTAAAACCAGGTCAGAGACACCTTGTATACTATGGTAAAAAAGTATATTTAACTGCAGAATGACTTGAATGTGTGCGGTGCACATACTAACACTGTTAAATATTTTCAAATACTTACAAAAAATCTTTTATATAAAATAAATTCGGTTTCCAACATCAGATACCCGAACTTCACTATTATAGTTGTAGAGGCACTTGAACAAGAACAACCAAACTGCAACTATACTTGCCTTTAGTTTATTAGTTTAGCTATACGTGGAAATATCAGCGGGTATTAGAGATAGACAAACAGTTTCCCGGATGCTCTGCTAACTGACCTGCACAAAGTGTTGCGATACAACTGCGTAGTGTGCGTAGTTAAATGTTTATTGGTTTTTTGGTTGCTTGTGTTTAATTAATTTGTTTTTGTATTAGATGGTCACTTAGTTTTTTTTTGTTTAGTTTTGTCTTTCTTGCTTTTATTGTTAAGTTTTTGTAATGTCTCTGGTATTCGTGGTTTCACTCAAATAGGAGCCACAGAAAATCAGCGTCGTGGGTAGTGGCTCGCCACGCCGCGGCATCATGCTGAGTGTTACCCTATTTGACACTATTTGATACTATCTTACTTTTGTTTTATTTCATGTTGTATATGTATTAATGTATATGCTTGGAGTTTCTCTGATGGATCACATCAGAAATGAAGTCATTCGTCAGAGAACCAAGGTGACCGACATAGCCACCAGGATTGGCCAGGAATGGATGAAAGAGGGTTCTTGAGTGGAGACCACGATCTGGCAGACGCAGCGTGGGACGCCCGCCGGCCCGCTGGACCGACGACCTGAAACGAGTCGCCGGTAGCGGATGGATGAGGATGGCCGAGGATAGAACTCTGTGGCGTGCTCTTGGAGAGGCCTATGTCCAGCAGTGGACGAACATTGGAAGATGATGATGTTGATGATATTTATTAAGTGTCAAATATTGACAATAAAATTGTTTCTAAATTGTTTCTATTCTAACTAATCTTTACGAATAAACTGAAGTATAAGCTAATACAAAAAAATAATAGAAATCGACTAAGTATTTTTAAACATACTGTATTTCCACTGTGTCTTCTCTTGTCAAACACTATTTCGCGTCGAGTCGCAGCGCAAACACGATAACGATAGTACAGTGCCGGTGAAAACCCTGTCATTTGAACGGATTTAGTAAGGTTAGTTGCAATTTTAGAGCATTTACGAGCGTAATTAAATTGTATTTACATATTGAGCACCTAGCGTCCTGATTTACAAACAAAATGAACGTTGACGTCATTATAAACTGTTTTGTATCTCTGAAAATTTTGATAAACATCGTATATAAACCCTTTTTACTTACGATTATTTTGATTGTTAAAATGTAGTATAAGGAAATAATGCATTGTAGCCAAGCTTAAAGTACTGGGGGGGAACTTTCATGGGCGAGTGATTATAGACGGCTGAAAAGTAGTCAAAATCCTCTAGTCTACAAGTTCATAAATTGCACCTTCTGCCGAGGCATAGTTCTTTTCTCAACTACTGCGAGGAAATAAAATAATTTACGTGATTACAATGAACTAGGCTTCTTAAAAGTATTTTTTTTCTAACCTTACCAAACAAAAAATGTATATTATTTCAGAGCAGTTGATTATTGTACAAATTTTAAAATATACATTAATTCCTTTGAAAAAAAAGAAAACAAAAGAAATGGTTTATGTGTGAGAACTCGTGTATTGTATTTGAATTTGTGTTTAATACAATAAAGTGTTTACAAACGTGCTTAATTTTAACACGGAATGGAATTTCGGACACAAAAGCATAATTTGTCACGAATTGGTCACGACTCAGCGTTATGTTGGCAGAGCCAGCGCTATTCCTCCTAGTTCCTACTTTGTAAGAATACTTTTTAATTTTGCACCATAAAAACTTATTTACTTACTACAGACCTAACAATACTACAACAACAGTAACGATACTCGCCAGAGAATCAAATGCTCTGTCCCTCTCACCCTATTACAATACTGTGAGGGACAGAGCATTTGACTCGCCAACGACTACGGTAATTTCAACTCATGGTAAAAGTAGTATATTTTAAAGTACATGAAAAAGTAAAAGCTGCCCGTTTTCTTTGCAATAATTTTAACCCTCTGCCACTAATGAGTTCGATTTTTTAAGATTTTGGATCCGGGTTAGTAACAAAGATATAAAATACACATATTTTTTCCGGTGTGATATGGAGGTTCATAATGAGGGCAATTTAGTTTAAACTATATTTTATTTTTATAATAGTGCCCTTTCCATGTCTTCCCGTGGATGTCGTAAGAGGCGACTACAGGGAATAAAGGCTTGTAGTGTTGTTAGGCTATGTGCTTGCAACCTGTCACTAATACACTGGAAAACATCTTAGCATGATTGTGCAAAATGTGGTTACAGAATTATCAACAAGTTTTTTCAGAGTTGTTGGTAATTCTGTAGGTCTGCCTACCCCGCTCTGGGAATGAAGGCGTGATGTTATGTAAGTATGTATATTTTAGTGAATATAAAGTTCATTTTTAATTGAACTTTATTACCTTGCTGTTAGATTCACATTTCCACTTGCACAATTACCGAAGCGGTATGTTGCTTACAGTGTGTATGGCCGGCATTACACCTATAAGTAATTCCTGTAAGTTTTGAGACGCAACTATGGGTAAGAGTGAGTGGTAAATATGTGCATCTCAATCTTGCATATAGCTTTGTTTCAAAACTTACAGCAATAACTTACAGGTGTAATGCCGGCCTAAGATACAGAGGGTTAACTTACGTAACTTTGTTTCATTAACAGTACTAAAACTTATTAATTTAATTTTCTCCTCCCGACTTACCAGCGTCGTACCTTAAATCCCCACTTAAAGTACATTTAACACAAGTATGTACTCGATTTGTTTGTTCTGATAATACATTATTATGTTAAACGTACCTATAATGCGCGGCATGTAAGTAAAAACTGCGCAGAAGTCGATTTTAGGGTCTCACCTGTGGTGAGAGCGGGGCGGGAGTCGCTTCTCACCTCCGCCACCCCGCGCACGCGTCGCTTTCGTCTGGGAGTACAGTCGAAACTACCTACCTGCGCAGTAGCGGCCATGTTGGTTTTTACTTACGTGCCGTGGATTATACTATACAATACAGGGAATCCCGTACATTGATAATAAGAAAAAGTATTTAATTTTACAACTATTTCAATTAATCACATTTATATAGCTAAGATGTCGTTACACGTAAATATTAAGGCCCATAAACCTTACCTGAAGTATACATATATTGGCAGGAAATAATTGCATACAATTTTTGCCGATTCTTGTACAAAATAGTAATAATAATGATAATATCAGGGGACAATCTCACACAAATTGACCTAGTCCCAAACTAAGCTCTAGGCTTGTTGTATGGGTAATAGACAACGATAAACATACTTAAATAGATAAATACATACTTAAATATATAGAAAACATCCAAGACTCAGGAACAAATATTCGCGCTCATCACACAAATAGCTGTCCTTACCGGGATTTGAACCCAGGACCGCTGGCTTCGGAGGCAGGGTCACTCCCAACTAGGCCAACGTGTCGTCAGAGTTGTTTAATGTAAATGGGCCTTTACACTAAATTATTGACAGTATGTGCTTGAGAGATGCCTTCTTAAGGAGATGGCAGACAGACGTAGGAAATGAATGTCTTGCGTTTGTTTGCCTAGCTTGTCTGATAGAGGCCTAAGCATGGATTTTGTTGTTTTTTTTAAATATATTAAGTACCCAAAGGGTAAAGCGGGAACCCTATTACTAAGACTGCACTGTCCGTCCATCCATCTGTCACCAGGTTGTATCTCATGAACCGATTTCTTTCGCAGCTATAACAACAAATACTAAAAAACAGAATACAATAAATATTTAAGAGGCCCTTTTATAGATGATGCGGAACCCAACGTGCGTGAGTCGCACATGGCCGGTTTTTTTTACTTCTCCTACAAACTGTACCGTTTGTCGAAGAGTATTATTATGGTACAAAAGTGTACTAAATGTAATAAAAAGAAGTAAGCAAACGGTTATAGCTGTAACAGTTTTACAAAATGACTAGCGACCCGCCAGCTGCTTCGCCCGCTGCAATTTCTTTTCTATCATGTCACTTAGGGGTATGAAAAATAGATGTTGTCCGATTTCAGACCTACCCGATATGCACACGAAATTTCATAAGAATCGGTCGAGCCGTTTCGGAGGAGTTCAATAACGTACACCGTGACACGAGAATTTTATATATTAGAGATAAAGACGGTCACAACGGACGGACAGTACCTACCTAAATTGCCCTAATACCAAACAAGGTGGCTAACTGCAATAGTATAAGCATTTTAAATGTAATATAGTTACTGATAGAGTATATAATTAACGCCTTCTTTGGTATTATGGCAGTAAAGTGAATATATTATACTATAACTTTTTTCAAATATACTTACGTACATACATAACATCACGCCTTTATTCCCCTGGGTTAGGCAGAGCTACTGTTACACAACTACCAACAACTCTCAAAAGACTTGTTGGTAATTCTGTAACCACATTTTGTACAAACAGGCTAAGAGGTTTACCAATGTTTTAGTGACAGGATGCAAGCCCATCCTTTAAAAAAAAATATAAACCAAAACGCAAATTATATAAATCAATTAAGCAAAAATAATTGGTAATTTGCCAAATATTAAATCCGGATTGCCTTACAACATTATTTTTGACGTAATCTTCCACGTTTTTCAATAGGTATAATTAACGCGGCACTTTATCTTTGCGACTTCGCCCCGAATTGGTCTAAACGGCGAATTATAGAACAACAAGATCAATTACCAATTGAATTAATTGAAAAGTTGAAGAATATTGGCTCTTTCAAATTAAATACAAATACGGAGCTTTAGTAGAATTTAACTTCGAAGGATACAAGGCCAAGTGGACTTTGATAGAACTTCTAGGTTAACTTACGCTTCCCGTTTCTCGTTGTAACTGAAATAAGAAAAAAACCCGTCAAGTGCGAGTCGGGGTCGCGCGCTGAGGGTTCCGTACAAATTTGTAAGTATGTAAATTGGGTTTGACGGACAAACCTGCGTTTTTTTATGTTAAGGAGAAGGCACAAGAGCATTCAGGCCACCTGATGGTAAGTGGAATTTGAGACCCATAGACATTTGAATTCTCAAGACTATAATACTAAGACCTCAAATGCGTTGCCAACCCTGAGGACTAAGATGAATGCCCCTATGCTAGTAATTTCACCGGTTTTCTTATCCCCACACCGGAACACAACAATGCAAACACTGCTGCTTGGCGGGTAGTTAATGGATAAGATGGTGGTAGCGATCCGGACGGACCCTGCACAGGGTCCTACCACCACTAACTAAGTTTGAAAAACTTTTGTCTCCATACATCAACATAGGTGAGTCGTGAACCGTTTACAACTACAAATGATGCTCCTTGTTATCTCGTCCTCTATGCTGCCCTGCTAACACAAAAGGCAGTATCTCAGAAAAAACTCCTTTAGAAAATACAACCTTATTACTAACAGCATAGGATTGAATCTGCTTTGGCCATTGAATTTGAGATACTGCCTTTTGTGTTAGCAGGGCAGTATGGTTTGCAAGTGTAGTCGCGGCTTTATGACTCACTGCCGCCATAATAATATAAAGCCGGGACTACACTACACATTTAAACCATCATCGTCTGAAAAAACAACACGTATGAACTAGTTTTCTACTTAAGGGGCTACATTTACATTAATATCACTCAAACTTAACACAATATGAAAATACCGACAGTTTATAGGTGATAACTTTCTGGATATTTTACATGTTTTACAAAAGTATACAGTAATTGCAGAGGGGTAACAAAAACCTACTCTTTGAAACGCCAGAGGCGACACCTAAGTGTTGCCGGCTTCGAAGAAATTTAATGACAACATTTTTAAAAAGCCCCATACTGTAGCATTGCATTTATAACATACTAGCGACCCGCTCTCGCTTCGTTTCTTTTTTCGTCAGTTTTTTTGTCGTCGTATATAAATCAGAACTTATCAAACTTAAAAACATTTGGTATAGAATTAAGTGGTGGTGAAAACCGCATTAAAATCCGTTGCGTAGTTAAGGAGTTAGCGGATACACAGACAGGCAGAAATACATTATTACAGATAATATGTAATAATAATAAAGAAGGTACAAAAGAAGCAAACATTAAATTAGTCAGGTAGAAAAAACTGCTAGGATAAAATACTGGCAACCCTTAGGTAAAACTAGGGGGGGTTATTATAACATAACTATGCAGTTCTGTTAACGCTCAGAGAAAAGGACAGAGCTATATATCTGCCATAGCTCTGTCCTTTACGCTCACCGTAAAATGAACTGTATAGCTAGGTCATAATTACCCCCTTATCGTAATAAAGTGGCCAAGGTCTCAATGATAATAATTATGTTGGTTGCTTGCTAGTACGGTCGTCTTTATACATACATATAGTATGTAGTTATAGATTTGACATCCAGCGACCAGAAGTAAGAGAAAGATATATATAATGAAGTCAAAATGTACACAATTTGACCGGTTTACATTTTGGTACAGTTGTTGCTTACAGTTTTTTTTTTAAATGCCCGGTCGGTGATACAGACACGACATGGATTTTTTTTCTTTTTCCTCTTACAGGAATCGCAATAAGGCTATCTTTCTCCGTCAAAACGTGTCAGGCCCTTGGCTTTTTAAGTAGCACACTTCAGTTGTCACTTTATGTTTGAACTGTTGCAAGTATCTGTTAAAGGCGTTAAAGAGGCAAGGTACTAACGTGTGAAACTTATTATCAAAGTTAGTTTAGTGATGGTAGGACCCTGTGCAGGGTCCGTCTGGATCGCTACCACCATCTTATCCATTAACCTGCCGCCAAGCAACAATGTTCGCATTGTTGTGTTCCGGTGTGGGGATAAGACAACCGGTGAAATTACTAGCATAGAGGCATACCATCTTAATCCTCAGGGTTGGCAACGCATTTGAGGTCTTAGGATTATAGTCTTGAGAATTCAAATGTCTATGGGTCTCAGATTCCACTTACCATCAGGTGGCCTGAATGCTCGTGTGCCTACTCCTTAAGAAAAAAAAAAAAAAAGTTCGATAAAGTACCTTATGGGTATTTTTTACAAGATCGTAGATAATCTACCAGGTTCCGTCTAAGTGTTCTTGAGGGTCCATATTGGCTCATATAAAATTATTATTCCTATTTTTTTTCCTACCGATTTGTATTCATAACAATCACTCTATACAATTTTTTTCCTCGTAGTTTTTTGTTCATAATTTGTTATTCATAAACATTGTAACTCCTAAAGCGAATTTTACTGAAACTGTTCTGATTTAGGACGTTTATAAAACAAATTTAACCTAACCCACCCCTATTTACCAGTTGGATATTTATAAAATCCTGAATATAAACGGGTGTATGATGAATATTGATTATGAAGAGTGATCATTATGATGTAGAATGGTATGAGAAATATTTTCGGACTTCCGATAATAGGACTTAAAAAGTTATGTGTAAAAATGCGCACCCTCTGCTTAGAGATGCAAATGCTGTCGGTATCCGTACCCTATACCCAATTACTTAGCCCCCGCTGTCCGTCTGCTTGTTTGTATAATAATTTATATAATATATCAGTGGGCTATATCTCGTGAACTGTACAAAAGTGAGACAATAAGTTTATTAGATAAAAAAAATAGTTTATTGAAAATAACTCACTCACTTTATTAATAAGATTTGCCATATTCTTATTACTTTTAAATCTTTTCATTTCCTTTTTCCTCTTACGTGAAGTGAAATGCAATATGTCATGAAATATTTTCATATTGGGCTTCAGTAAAAATTCTCTTCGCTCTCGACCCAATAATATGTAAATATTTAATTCGCTCTCGTGACACAATTTCCTATTCGATTTTAATGATTAGGAAACCCTGTCTAAATCTATATATTATGAAGAAATAATGAAAAAGACAATAGTAGTTTTTTCACCAAGGGGAGTAAGGCACGGATTACTAATCGAGTATGCATTTGCGAGTTTAGCAATCTGTAATTACCCTCGAGTGTTATATACTGCTTTATACTACACTTAAAAATAAATAAAATACAAAAGTAACAAATGAATTCGTTCGAGGAAGAACGAGCGCGCTATCTAACAGGAGCTCTACTTTGAAATCCGTTATTCGAAATTCGTCTACTGCTATCCCTTTTGCTCTCGATGCGTAATTTATTTGGAAAAAGTGACAGGGCGAAGTTAAAATTACGGATTTCAAAGTAGAGCCGCAGTAACAAAAGTTTTTTTTTAAATTGTGAATTTTGACACTCCGCACAGTTTGCGTGCCAAAAGTCGTTAACGAAACTGAATACGCCCCGATTTGAAGGGTCCAACTTGCGCGCGTCAAAGTGGGTTGTTTGACAACGTCATATAGAATTTAAAAAAAAAAAACAAAACGGGGTAATAATGGTTTTTCATACGATATTACTGCCCTGATAAACAGAGCAGTTATGAAATTCCATTCAACATTATTTTTGAGAAGGTTTAATGAACGGCTTTCACGCCTTTTATTAGGGTAGTAATTAAACACTTACTAACAAAGTGTAGTATAATGTTTTGGTTGCCTTGAGGGATTTCATTGTTGCTGTGGTGTCTCGTTGTAAGGATTTTTGTTAGTGTTAATTTGTGTAATTCTCTGACTGCCTTCCGCATGTAATCAATGTCGTATCCGTGGGTCCAGCTGTACATCAGCGCTGTGGCTACATGCTGCAGCATTCATGCTGACCTGGTCGCCCTTTTAGTGTCTTTAGATAAAAATAGTTGTATAAGTAGTTTGCACTTTCTTTGTTTTCTTTCTATAACTTATAATTTTGGTTAAGGAAATATACGTAATTAATTCATGTTAATAATAGCACTAATTATTGCTAAAAATGTATCATACTTAAGTCTATTAAATTTCTGTTTCAATATGATAATAGTGACGTGACGTGACTACGGATGAATGCGCGGCATTTTTAAGATTTTATCTAGACTCTCTTATCAATGAATAAACATTTTTAATTCTCTCCGCACGGCATTTTATTACGCTCGTGTACGATATTTAAGATAAACCGCTAAGTAAGTCGTAAGTGACGTACTCGAAAAAAAATCCTTGTTTTGTATACACACATCAATACATGTTTAAATAAAACGGCTAAGTTTGCACGAAGGGTTCCGTAACATTGACTATTCAACATTAGACACTATTATAAACTATTTTTTTTAAAAGGCGCAAAAAAAACACGTTGGTTGTATGGGAGCCCCCTAAATTTAATTTAATTATTTATTTACAAAAAAGGAGGTTGTACGTTCCATTGTATGTTTTTAAGCTATTGCATAGCTTCTATCGCGGGCCTTGAGCGCGGGGATCGAATCCAGAAATTCCGTAACGAAAAAACCTCACGCTCCCCACTCCGACGGGCAAGGAGGTGTGGCTTGAAGGCCGTGCATCGTCTAACGTCGTTTCAGTTCGGCAGTCTTCGACACGGCGTTGTGTGCGATTAGACGTATTGTACGACTCGTATTGTACGTAGTGCCACACGTACGCGGTATTTTCTAGGTATTTAGAGGATATTAAGTCGCAAACTTATGTTTCTTATTAATTTCAGTTATCATAAACCTATAGTTTCAATGATAAATATTCCTGAATAACTAACAGCTACTGTAAGATAATAAAACCCACATGTATTGTAAAATAATAAAAATATTTTAAACAATATTAACTTTTTTTATTTATTTAATAATAGAAAAATTTGTTTTCTTATGGGTCACCACGCTCAAAAAGTGTAACTTGAATTAATATCAAAGAAAAAGAAATACTGCATGAATAAAATAAATAAATAAAATTATAATTGCATAAGTTGATACAAACTGCTATGCAATAGCTTTACCGCGGCAGTCCCCGAGTGCCACACGTCTTTTTTTTTTATGTATGATCAATGATTACTCCGTCAATTATGGACCGATTTTAATATTTTTTTTATGGTTTAATAGAATATACTTCCGAGGTAGTCCAAGTCAAATCTGAATCTGATGAGGGGATCAGTGAGGAATTGAGGAAACTCGTCAAATATTATAGCCAAACATATAGCGATTTTAGTATTTTTAGTAACAAGTCTAGCATTTGCATTCAGAAAATATCACTTGGGGAAAGAGAACTGATGATGAAGACCACAGATGGCTATCGGAACTCCTCAACGGTACCTATTTCAAGGGTGGCGGTAAGAATATCTCGATTAAGATAGGAGCGACTACAACGAAGAATATTTATGTGGGGGACGCGGCCTCAACCAGGCCGGCGTCGAGTGCCCCCGGATTTGGGCACTGGCAAAAGTACACCAACACACAGCTCAGACACGAACAAGAAAACCACAATGTTAATTACAAATATATTTACAATAAATAAAGTCACTCAAAAGTACAAACACTATAACTAAAACACTTAGCACTAACAAGTCCCTTAACCTAGTTCGAGTCCCTTTTCTCACAATAGTGGCCCTCGTGGCACACTTAGTACCCCGACCGTCCAGGGGTACGGCGACCTGTGCTCGCGGCTGCCTCAGTGCGACCCACGTGTCGCAACTAGTGAGGGGAGCACCCAGGTCGCTGATCGACGCTCACGGAAATCTCACTGTGCGACCCCACGTGGCGCAACTAGTGAGCGGAGCGACGAGGTAGCGGATCCTAAGCTAATTGGAACTTTCCCTACTATGCACTTTTCAGACTTGGCACTTTGTTCCTTTACTTCTTCCTGTTTTCTTGAGGGCGGATCCTGATCGACTACTACTAGTCGACTATTACTACAATTTTCCATGAAACCTTACCGGTTTATATACTGCCCTACTTTACCATGGAGAGTCCTCTCCCTCCATGACGTCTTGCCTCTAATTGGCTATTAATTATTACGCAATTTCGATGATTTATTGATACAATTTTCACTATGGAATTCCTACTTTGTGGCCTATGATTTCCTAATTATTTTAACAAGACTTTTCTTTTATGGCCATAGTGATGCAGGGGGTTGCCGCCCTACTTCCTACGGGGTCCCTGCCGCTATAATTCAGACTTTAATAGCGGCAGGGCCAGCTTTCTCTCAGCTGTGGGAGCGCCGACCTCATTTCCTACAGAGGTCGACGCCTCCCGTCTCCCAGGAGCGCTCCCACTCTATAGTTCAGACTTTAATAGTAGTGGAGCACTCCTGGGGACCAAATAAAACAACATCCAACCTTGTATTTTATTTTCAGCGGCGGCAATCGGCCCTAATGTATGCTACGCTAAGTACAATTGCTATCCTACTCTAATACTTAACGCTAATCAATTGCTATCCCTCTCATAATCAACTAATTTCTGGCTCCTACAATCAACGAAACATTTTACACAAATTTAAAAGCTAGCCGTCCGCAACATTCTCCCCCCGGCGTTAGTCCAGCGCTCTCGCTGGCGTAGCCTCTTCCACGGCAAGGACGGCGAGCTTGCTCGTGGGCCGACGGAAGATCCCTCCGCGTGTCCTCACGTCGGCGCTCCGGATGGCTCCGTCCGGTCCCGGGTGTGTTGCTTCGACGACTCCACGCGGCCAAAGGTTCCGCGGCAGCGTGGCATCAGCGACCACCACCAGGTCGCCAATCTTCAGGGGACGCTCCCCTCCGCTGGGGGACCCGCGGGGCACGAGTGTCGGTAGGTACTCGCGCACCCAACGGGCCCAAAACTGGTCGGCTAGGGCTTGGGCGGCGCGCCAAGTTCGTCGGTCCGCCTCCTCGCAAGCCCCCGTAGTTGGGAGACCCTCCGAGCTGCCCAACAGGAAATGGTTGGGCGTGAGGGCCTCGTCGTCTCCCGGCTGGACACTGACGTGCGTGAGAGGCTGAGCGTTGACTGTGTACTCGGCCTCTGCCAGCACGGTCTTCAGCACCTCTTCTTTAGGTGCCTTTTCGTGTAGCGTGGCGGCTAGCGCGTTCTTTACACTTCGCACTAGTCGCTCCCAGGCGCCTCCCTGATTGGGCGCTCCGGGCGGGATGAAGCGCCACTCGGCGCGTCGCAGCTGGGCGTACTGTTGCAGCGCCGGCTGCCATTCTTCGTGGGCGGCGCGCAGCTCGTTGTCGGCCCCGTGGAAGCATGTTGCGTTGTCACTATACAACATGCGGGGCCAACCTCGTCGCGCCGCCATTCGTCGTAGGGCCATGATGGCCGAGTCCGTCGATAATGAGTGCACCACCTCCAAGTGGACGGCGCGGGTGGTGAGGCACGTGAAGAGCGCTACCCAGCGCTTCTCCCGGCGCCGTCCGATGGTGACTTGTACTGGTCCGAAGTAGTCGACCCCCGTGTTCGTAAAGGGCCGACTGTAAGGCGCCACTCTGGCGCGGGGCAGGTTTCCCGCGGCTGGTGTGCTCGGCTGTGCCTTCTTCACTAGGCACACCGGGCAGGAGCGGGCGACAGCGCGTACCGTGGGCCGCAGGTTGACGACCCAGTACCGCTGCCGCAGGTCGTTCACCACGCGCTCGTTCGCTGCGTGGCCGGCTCGTTGGTGCGCCTGTAACACTAGTAAGCGTACCAGTTGATGTCGCCCGTCCAGGATGACGGGCCGCTTCGTCGCTGTTGGTACCGGCGCCGCGTCGATGCGGCCGCGCACACGTAGCAGCCCCGCCTCCACTACCGGGTCCAACTGGTAGAGGCGGCTGCTACGGGCTACGGCTCTACCGGCGCCGATGTCGCGTAGCTCGTCGCCGAACGCGTCGGTTTGGCTACGCCGTAGCCACAGCTCTTCCGCTCCTTCGATGTGGCGTAGCTGTAGTTCCTTGCTACGCCCTCTACAGGCGTCTACGAACTGTAGCACCCTCGCTGTTGCCCGGATCAGCCGCTCGTAGCTCGAGAAGCGGCCGATGTCCGGGAGCCACTGCAGTGTCGGTCTCTTCGTGACCGTCACGTTGACCCTCTCCTCTTGGTGGCTCGCGACCGGTGGTGTCGTTTCGTCTTGGGGCCAGGCTTCACGTCCCTGCGTTAGGAAGCCCGGCCCGGTGTACCACCGGTCAGTGCCGTGTGGCGCGCCCGTCTCGCCGCGCGTCGCGTCGTCGGCGACATTATGGGCCGTCGGCACCCAGCGCCACTGGCCCGGGCGCGTGAGCTCGGCTATCTCGCCGAGGCGGTGCGCGACGTAGGTGCTAAACCTTCGCGCGTCGTTTCTAATCCATTGTAACACAGTTTTCGAGTCAGTCCAATAAATTACCTCGTTTATCCTGAGGCGTTGCTCCTTCTGAATGTTCGCGGCGAGCCGCGCCCCGATGACCGCGGCTTGTAGCTCTAGCCGCGGCACACTCTGCTGTTTCATCGGCGCGACCTTAGCCTTGCCGGCGACGAGCTGCACCGTCGTCTCGCCGTCCGACGTCAAGTGCCGCCAGTAGGCCGCCGCTGCGTAGGCGGTCTCGCTGGCGTCCACGAACACGTGCAGCTCGCGGCGTGCAACCTCTCCCCCCGTATGGTAGCTACGGGGGAGTTGCAGCGCGGCGACCGCGTCGAGCCCGCTCAACCATGCACCGAAGTCTTCCCAGTCCCTCCCCGGGATAGGCTCGTCCCAGGGTAGCTCCTGCCGCCATAGGTTCTGTAATAAAATTTTCGCTCGGATAGTGTATGGCGACAGGAGCCCAAGCGGGTCATAGATACTCATGACCGTGCTTAAGGCCTCCCGCTTCGTAGGCGCTCGCCGGCCGTTCTTGACCTCGGCCGGCACGCGGTTCATCGCTGTATTGAACCCCAGACTGTCCGTGTCTGGACTCCAGCACAGCCCAAGGATTTTGTTCTCAGCTGGGCCAAGCTGGGCAGGCTTGCCCGCTAGCAAGCTTGGCTCAATCCTCTTCTTTAGCTCCGGGCTGTTAGTGCTCCAGCCGCGGAGCTGAAAGTCGGCCCGCTTGTGGACCGCTGCCACTGCCGCCGACACTCGCACCGCCTCCTCCTGCGAAGCGAACGAGTCTACAAAGTCATCCATATAATGATTCTTGGTGATTGCGTCGACGGCCTCTGGATACTCTGCGGCATGTTTTCTCGCGTTAAAGTTGCGCACACTGTGCGCCAGGAAGGGTGAGCTCGATGCTCCAAATATCATCGAAGTCATTTTAAAAACTTCGGGCTTCGTTTCCTGGCCCGGACTGCGCCACACGAATAACTGAGCCGGCTGGTCCTCTTCTCTGATTTTGATTCGCAGGAACATTTCTTGTACATCGGCTGTTGCGGCGTAGCGGCCCTCCCGGAAGCGAAACAGGATGCCCGGGAGGGACTGCAGTAAGTCCGGCCCCTCGAGCAGAAAGTCGTTCAGGCTTCGGTTCTGTGACTTTGCTGCTGCGTCGAAAACAAGCCGCAATTTCCCTGGCTTATTGGGGTTACGGACCCCAAAATGCGGCAGCACCCAGGCTCGCGGGTGCCGTAGATCCTCTTCGGAGGCCCTCTTGGCGTATCCCTTCTCCAACAAATTTCTCACCTGCGCCTCGTACTGCTCGGCGAACTCGGGATCACGCCGCATCTTCTTTTCTTGATTCTTGAGGCGCGACAGCGCCATCTCCAATGTCGCCGGCATCGCGACGTTGTCCTCCCTCCACGGGAGGCCCACTTCGTAGCGCCCGTCGCGGTGCACGACGGTTTCTTCGAAAATGCGCTCCGCCCGCGCGTCCGCCGGCCTTTTCTTCACGGCCAGCGACACGCCGAGCGCATCGATTGCAAAGTGTTTACGTACCTCGTCCGCAAGCTCGTTGTCGCGCTCCGCTGTGCGCGTAAACATGATCACTTCTTCATTTGAGGCCCGTGCCATTGCCCTCGGCACGGACCCGAATATCACCCAGCCTAACCTTGTTTTCACTGCTGCCGGCTCGCTGCGTCGTCCTGCTCGCACCTTTCTGGCAAGCATCAAATCCCAATTATCGTTTCCTATGAGAAGACGCGGCGTAGCATCTTCGTAGCACGCACCCTCTAGCGCGCGTAGATGCCGGAACTTGGTTAGGCTGGCCGGCAGCGTTTGCCGGCCCAGCACCAGCGGCCGCACTGTCCTGGCGGCGATGCGGTGCGCGGACCCCTTGCCGCACACCTCGATGATCACGCGCTGGCTTACTGGTTGCTCGATGGTCGCGCCGACCCCGCTCATCGTTAGCGGCGCGACAGGTCCGCCGGCCCCGATTTCCTCCGCGAGGCTGGCGTCAATCAAAGTGACGGTTGAACCGTCGTCGAGCAGGGCGTATGTGTCCACGGCGCCCCGCGGTCCCCGCACTGTCACGGGGCACATCTTCAACACGACCCGTCCCTGGCTGCGGGTTGTAGAGATGCGATGCTCCTCTGGCACCGGCGCTTGTGCCGACGCGGCTCGCTGCACCGATACCTGTGCCGGTGCAGCTTGTTTTGGTGCCAGCCCACGTGCTGGCGTGCGTCGCGGCGCCGGCCCACGTGCCGGCGCGCCACGTGGCGTCGGCCCTCGTGCCGACGCGGTGTGTGGCGCCTCTCGTTCGCGAGGCGCCCCGGAGTACGCCGCCCTCTCAGGCGGTGTAGTGTGTAGCAGCGTGTGATGCGGGCGAGTGCACCCCGGGCTCTTGCATCCCTGGGCGCGACACTGGTAGCGGCGATGCCTATCCGATAGGCACCGGAAACACACCCCCTGCTGCTTGGCCCACTCCCAGCGGGCGTCGACGTCCAATGCTGCCAGCCGGCCACAACTCGTACTTCTGTGGCGGCCGGCGCAGTACAAGCAGCCGTCGTCCTCTTCCACGTCGGCGGCGGCGGCCGTCGCGTAGACAGCGCGCGGCTGCTCAAAGGCCGCGCTTGGCCTTAGCGCGTTCCTTGGCGCCTTCCTAGGCGCCGGCTTCTGTTCGGCGCGGGCGGGTGGTGCATGGGCACCCGCGTGCGCCTCTCCGATGGTCCAGTGGCACATGACCCGGCTCGCTTCATGCTTCAAGAAGCGGCCCATTGTCACGATCGGAGGATCCTCGGGGTTGCCCCGGTCCGCTGCGTAGTCGCAATACTTCGACCGCAGGACCGGCGACAGATGATCCATAACCTCCTCGTTCAGTTGCGGGTTATAGAGGTATCCAAACTTTCTCACTGCTGTAAGGATACTTACGACATTCTGTACCTTGATCGCGATTAAATTCAAGTCCGCAGGCATCGGCGATGCGGAGAGCTTCGGCAGCTTCTTGAGTGTCGCCAAAGCTTCGTGCGCGACCACTGACGGCTGGCCGTAGGTCGCGCGCAGCGTGGCCATCATGTCCTCCGGGTCTCTCGTGGTGAAGAGCTGAGGCGCGATAAGCTCCCGCGCCTTGCCCTTAATACACAGCCTCAGCCGCGCCATATTGTCGGCGCTGCCGAAGCGGTTTGCCTCCGTCGACTCGTAATAAGCCGCCTCGAAGGCGAGCCACTCCCCCCATCCGCCGCTGAAATCAGGCAGGTCGTAAATCTGCCTGGGCAGACGGGAGCGCGAAGAGTGGCCGATTACCTCAGCTACGGCTCGGATGGCGCGCTCGGTGCTCTCACTGCGCGCCCGCTGAGGTTCTTGCACCGCTGGCTGCGGTGGCGGCGCGGTCCGCGGCGCGTAGTACGCGCTAACCAGCGTCGTAGGCGGCGCGTAGCTCCATGGTTTCGCCGCGGTGGGTAGCGCCGGTGGCGCATAACTAGCGCCGACCGACGTCGCAGGCTGCATGCACGTCGGCGGCAGGTAGGCGGGCGCCGCGTGCGTGGTCTCGGTGGCAGCAATGTGGGTCGGCGTGTGGCTCACACCGACCGTCGTCGTTGCGGGCACCCGGCTGGGTGCATAGCGCTGCGGCCCTGCCGCGGCAGGCGCAGCGGGTGGCGGCATCGCAGACGTAGCGTCCGTCCGGCTTGACGGCTGCGGATTGTTCTTCAACCAATCTGCTACCCGGGCGTGGACGCTGGCTTCCGTGCCCGCCTGCGAGCCCTCTGCTTCAATGTCTTCAAGCTGCACGGCCAACCGCGCGGCTTCCAGTTGCTGGCGGATCCGCGCCAGCTCCGCCTCCTGCTCCATCTTCCGCAGAAGGTCTTGTTCGCACCGTTGTAACAGGCGCAGCTGCGCATCGCGCTCGGCCTGGCGCATGCGCACAGCTGTGCACGCCGAAGAGTGTGAGGCTGCTTGCTCCGGCCTCGCCTCGTCCTGCTCCGCTTCTGGCGCCGCGGTCAGCGGCACGGAGAAGGCCACCGCAGGTCGCTGCGGCGGCGGCTGTTGCTGCTGCTGCTGCTGTGTAGCTGACGGGCCGGCGCCCGCGTCAGCCCGTTCGTGTGACGGCCCGGCGCTCGGCTGCGTCTCGCTCGGTGAGAAGGGCGGGTCCGTGAACACGAGCGGCTGTACTCGCTCGTACTCTTCCATGGACTGCCGCCTCCGTTGATGGGTTTCCTGCTGTCTGGCTAGTCGGCGACGCTCTTCATCGGCGCGGCGCTCCTCTTCGCGACGCCGCTCTTCGGCGCGGCGCCGTGCCTCGAGCTCGTCGACCTCCTTCGGTACCAATCCCATGGCACTGGCTGTGGTGGTGTCCTGGTGAGAACCAGGATCCGGCTCGAAGGACCAAGAGATGTGGGGGACGCGGCCTCAACCAGGCCGGCGTCGAGTGCCCCCGGATTTGGGCACTGGCAAAAGTACACCAACACACAGCTCAGACACGAACAAGAAAACCACAATGTTAATTACAAATATATTTACAATAAATAAAGTCACTCAAAAGTACAAACACTATAACTAAAACACTTAGCACTAACAAGTCCCTTAACCTAGTTCGAGTCCCTTTTCTCACAATAGTGGCCCTCGTGGCACACTTAGTACCCCGACCGTCCAGGGGTACGGCGACCTGTGCTCGCGGCTGCCTCAGTGCGACCCACGTGTCGCAACTAGTGAGGGGAGCACCCAGGTCGCTGATCGACGCTCACGGAAATCTCACTGTGCGACCCCACGTGGCGCAACTAGTGAGCGGAGCGACGAGGTAGCGGATCCTAAGCTAATTGGAACTTTCCCTACTATGCACTTTTCAGACTTGGCACTTTGTTCCTTTACTTCTTCCTGTTTTCTTGAGGGCGGATCCTGATCGACTACTACTAGTCGACTATTACTACAATTTTCCATGAAACCTTACCGGTTTATATACTGCCCTACTTTACCATGGAGAGTCCTCTCCCTCCATGACGTCTTGCCTCTAATTGGCTATTAATTATTACGCAATTTCGATGATTTATTGATACAATTTTCACTATGGAATTCCTACTTTGTGGCCTATGATTTCCTAATTATTTTAACAAGACTTTTCTTTTATGGCCATAGTGATGCAGGGGGTTGCCGCCCTACTTCCTACGGGGTCCCTGCCGCTATAATTCAGACTTTAATAGCGGCAGGGCCAGCTTTCTCTCAGCTGTGGGAGCGCCGACCTCATTTCCTACAGAGGTCGACGCCTCCCGTCTCCCAGGAGCGCTCCCACTCTATAGTTCAGACTTTAATAGTAGTGGAGCACTCCTGGGGACCAAATAAAACAACATCCAACCTTGTATTTTATTTTCAGCGGCGGCAATCGGCCCTAATGTATGCTACGCTAAGTACAATTGCTATCCTACTCTAATACTTAACGCTAATCAATTGCTATCCCTCTCATAATCAACTAATTTCTGGCTCCTACAATCAACGAAACATTTTACACAAATTTAAAAGCTAGCCGTCCGCAACAATTTACTTGTTGAAATAATAATATGACTATGACTTTCCGGCGGCGTTGCTTGCGGCGCGCTTGAAACTTAAAGTTTCATATCAACTAATAAGTGGGATGTTATGAACAGCGTATTATGATCACTAAAACGTATAAAATAAAATAAATTTTTCAAAATTGCGTTTTTGTAGGCGGTTTTTTGTTTTTTGAAGTGAATACACAACTATATAAATATTATGTGAATGTTTCAAGCGTCTACCTGTTGCCATTAATATCGAGCAATAAACGGCAAAAAAGTCACGTTTGTTGTATGATAGAAAAAGAGAGTACGTGTCTCAGTTAAAACTATTTTAAGTTTATTTTTATCGCAATCGAAATGAAAAGTACAATTTTAACTCGACTCAAATGCCATGATGAGACTCGAACAAAATATCCCGTGTCATAATGGCTTACTTAAGTCCCTTGTTGAACAATGTGCTATTAATAGCTATGCATAATAATGTATTTTTAAGTCAATTCGTCAACCGTTAAGTGGTGTCGTACGTACCATAAGTGTCTTTAAACGGCTATTACTATCAGACAATTCACGTGTATAATGTCGTACTATTCTATTGTTTCAAGTGGGGAACCTTCACTTCACGATTATCTCATTGCATCTAATCAAAACAGTGTTTCGTGAGCTGTGTATGGACGAGAATCTTCGAGATCTTGTTAGTTGTTTTGTTATATTCTCAAACTATCTTTTGTTCGCTTAGAAGTCGCTAAACTTATGACAGATGGGTAAGTACCAAATAGTTGGACCTTAGTTAAGCGTAGTTAACCATACAAACAACAAAAGTGAAAAAGTGCCGTTGTGAACGAACACGAAAATTATCCCTACAAATGTACGGCTAATTTTCGTGTCACAGCGGAAAAGTTTCATAGAACATTTTATTGAGTGAGTTAGTGTGGCCAACTTTTTGGTCCTTACCCAGATCTCTTTTTGCGTGAGGGGTTCAAATGAGTTTTTTATTGCAGTTTGATGTCATTATACGCCTTGAAAAATGAATATCCCGGCTACACCCTCGCAAATCACAACAAACGTAACAGACAACACCAAAATAAAATATGAAGTTTTTTTTTTCTATTTTTCATTATTAAAAATCCAATAATTTTATATTATTATAATGGACCTGAACTTAATTACAACATTATTAATTTTCCTGAATTATTACGTATTGATTTTTTTTCTCATGTTGTAGTATTTTGTTTGAGGTTACCTTTCCATATTTATTATATTTCGATGATAACAATAGAAAATAAGTTGTCGGCCTTTTATATTTCGATAACAATGTGAAGCTTATTTTACTCGGTTCACTGACTTGGGTTCAACAAACTTATTACATAAATATTTAATTTTATTTGGTTCCGTAGATCCGATAAAAAGCGGAAACCTAATGGGATTACGCTCGCGACTATTCGCCTGTCTCATCCTATTCTTAGAATTCATGAACGGAAAAATGAATATTCGGTAGAAATATAGCTACGTTACGTTGGTCCCTTTTGATGAAGCCGTTCATATAATCTCCTTGTGTAAATATAATAACATTCAATAATAACGTATTTGCTATATTTTCATCGGAGGCCCAATATAACAAACAGTTATTTTGGTCAGTGGGGATTTGAATCTACCAGCAAGGAAATAAAGTTCAATTACCTTTGCTCTTATATGCCATTTTCAATTTTGAATCAAATTAAAATGGACTTTATGCTTGTTACAATGAGGTTGAAACTAAATTGCCTTCTATCATCTATGGAACACCAGGTTATAGAATAAGAAGAAGCAGAGGAATCAATGGAAAAATTATTTCGAAGGCGTACTTTTTAGGGTTCCGTAGTCCAACTTGGAACCCTTATAGTTTCGCCATGTCCGTCCGTCCGTCCGTCCGCAGCCTAGCGCAGAGACTCTTAGTACTAGAAAGCTGTAATTTGGCATGAATATGCATATTAGTCACGCCAACAAAGTGGTATAATAATTTGTAAAAAAGAAAATATTTAGCGTACTTCCCCTATATGTAACGTGGGGATGTATTTTATTTTCTCGTCTACCCTATACGTGGGGTGTCGTTGGAAAGGTGTTTCAAAAATATTACGGGTTTGTAAGATTCGATTAAGTAATCCGTGTATGAAATACATACATACATAACATCACGCCTTCATTCCCAGAGTGGGGTAGGCAGAGCTACAGAAATACCAACAACTCTAAAGACTTACTGATATTTCTGTAACCACATTTTGCACTAACAGGCTAAAAGATTTACTAGTGTATTAGTGACAGGTTGCAAGCCCATCGCCTTACATACTACAAGCCCTTATTCCCTTAGTCGCCTCTTACGACATCCACGGGAAGACATGGAGTGGCACTATTTTAACCCGGCAACCACACTCGGGTGAATAAAATATTAAGCTCTAAAACGCTATTTTTTGTTAGACTCAAGTGTCTCCCCCCCTACCCGTTGCCAACCCTGAGTTCCGGGGAAGGACAAAGGATACTTTTTTTATTCTTGAAAATTGGACAGGAACAGCTATACAACAGCTACTAACAACTACACTTAGGAGCAATGGAAATTCTGTACTAAGTGACCCGTTTTCATTGGTCTTGACTGTAGTAAGAAATAAATAAACATAGTACCTAATGCAGACAACGGTCTGTAACGGTGTTTTGATGTCCCTGTTAAGTAAATGTATTGTTGTCCATCCTTTTGTGACGCGAACAGAAGTTCCAAAACCAATTATTTTGCCAGCGTATTCAGGTAATAAGTTTAAATTAATAAAATTATTCTAATTTGTTATAATTGTTGCTCCAGACCTTATACCTTCGTATCATTAAAATAGATTGTAAGTTAGGCACGATTTTGAATTGATTTATAGCCCGGGAAACAAAATTGTACAACAATGTATGTATTTTTGAAAATCAACCCTTTTTCGTCAACGATTGGGAATAGGTAAAAAGTGTATTTAATCAAAGTCGCAGAATTTTTTATCAGCTTTCATAATGTAGTGAATCAAAATGTCCTATGACTCATCGTTTTCGTTATGTAAACAAAAAACCAAAAAATCAGACCTATGACCCCGTGTGTCTTGACACGGATCTGTGCTCAGGACAGACAGACAGACAGACTAGAATTTGCTATTTGTTTTACCTCTGACAGACGAGGGGTTAAGCCCAAGGGCACGCCGAATAGTAATGTGGCAGAAACCTTATTTGGCATAAAACGTAATATTTTTACGAAAATTAGTTAGTCCGAAATTAAGATTTAGTATGACCGATTATTTTTGCGCATAAATCTGTTTAGCATAATTTTATTTGGCATATTATCGATTGTCCGAAACTAACTTGGCATACTTACAAACTTAACTGCTACCAGTTTAATTTTCTTATCCGGAACTTGTCTTTATCTAGTCTATATTGATATTGATGTAGGTACTTAACTTACCTATTATCTATTAATTATATTTTCCCCTTTGTGAAATAAAAGAGGCAGGTTAGGTTCGTTAGTTACGCCCGAAGGGAAAACCGCCCAGGAATAGGGGCCATAGGGGAATAGGGGACAAAGTTCTAAAGATAAACTTTCCGCTTTCAACCTTTCCAACCACACTCCCCTATGAGCACCCATTTACCAAGCTGTTAGGCTAGACCGTTCCAATAAGACAATGACGGTAGTCTATCTCGGGCCGAGATTCTACACGGTAAAAACGATATCGCCATCCGAAGTGTTTCCGTATTGTTAACGTATTGAAAACTCTCATGTCATTGATAATAATGGCGTCTGAGTCATAAGCGATTCTTAAACAAGTCAAACGCGATATCGTTATAACGCAGTAGAATAGAGGCCCTGTTTCCACGGCAATAGCAATGTGAAAACGACTTCGTCTCCGGAGACAAAGCTACTTTTTAGAGCTTCGTACCCAAAAGGTGCCAACGGAACCCTATTAGTAAGCCTCCACTGTCTGTCTATCCGTTTGTCTGCAGCCGTAATAAGATCGTAAAGAATACGGATTCGTTTGTGTAAAGATTTCGACTCGAACTTGGCCGGTTTTTTCTTTTTTATTTGCCAAAACCCCGTGTCAACCACACGGGGTTTTGGCAAATAAAAAAGAAAAAAACTGGGTTAGAATAGTGCCACTCAATATCTTCCTGTGGAAATAAGAGGCGACTAAGGGAATAAGGGCCAATACTAGTAAACTTCTTGGCCTGATTGTGCAAAATGTGGTAACAGAATTTTAAACAAGTATTTTTAGAGGTGTTGGACGTGTTGGTATTTCTATAGCTCTGCCTACCCACTCTGGGAATGAAGGCGTAATGTTTGTATGTACATGCCAAAATTTGATGTCAAACTATGAACTTAAGCACGGTATGTATTTTATTCCGGTATTTTCCATTTTCTTAGTAGCGTTCTTAACACACAAAGATATCGGTTAAATTATGTATTGTAAAATATGCAAGTATTTCAAGGTATGCCCATACTTAGAATTATCAAGTGCACGCAAAGACTGGATATGAACTGAATTAATTTGTAGCCAGGTGTTAATATTATTAACACGGTAAATTTCGTGACTAAAGAACGAGCCTTTACCCGATTTCTTCTTTAATTTATTTAAGTAGTGGTGGTGGAAATCATCTGTGAATGGAAATCCATCTATTATACTCGTCGGATTATGATGAAGTCCGAAAAAAAAGTAAAAAAATAAAAGTTAAATCTATCCAAATTTTGAGCACAGATCTGTGTCAAGACAGACGAGGGGTCAACTATTTCTATTTATTTTTTTATCAAGTCAAAGGTCAGGAGTTATTGCAGCACCGTGCATCGTAGTGTGGCCTTTAAAATAGTAAAACCTCTGTGAACCTGGTGAAGTGCGAGGTGATAGGTAAATGAGTTCCATGCCGTAACACGCTACCTGATGCAAGAGCTAAAATATGTTTTGTACGTTCTGACGGGACACTACAGGGTTACTATTAACTATAGTGCCGGGCCGATAAGAAGTAAATCCTGACACCCGTTATCGCAGTACAATTTGTGACCTACCTACACATACATATATATCATCACGCCTATGAAGGGAATGATCACAGAGTGGGGTAGGCAGAGCTACAGAAATTTAATACCAACAACTCTTAAAAGACTTCTTGATAATTCTGTAACCACATTTTGCACAATCAGGCCAAGATGTTTGCCAGTGTATTAGTGACAGGTTTCAAGCGCATCGCCTAAAAGTACTACAAGCCCTTATTCCCTTACTCGGCTCTTACGACATCCACGGGAAGACATGGGGTGGCTCTATTCTATCCCGGCAACCACACGGACTTTGGATTTATTACCTAATCTTAGGTTTGAGGTTGTAATTTGTAATGGAATGACAGGTGTCAGGATAAACTAGCTGAACTTGGCCGTGAAGCCAGCTACGCGTCCAGGTTTCGCTTTAACTCTAAGTACTGTAAAAACGTCTCAAAACTACTTCTCCCTCGTTACAGATAAAACCTAAGGAATCCAAGTGGAGATGTAACCACAAACTTGACAGAACAATCGACTCCCCTTCTTGAACAGCAGAATGGAGAAGACTGAGAGGAACGGCGCCTCAGCGCCTCCCATGCATGCTGTTATGGACAACTACAGCTCCAAGTATGTTTAATTCCTTGACAGGTGCCTACTGACAATTGTGACAATTTCAGGGCCACTATCCTACAGGATAACAGGGACTTTGGCCAAGATGCTAACGCTACTAACTTTTATTTCTACCGCTCAAAATGTATAGGATCACCAGCGTTACGATAAACCAACGTGGTCAACTTTCATCCCATAAATTTTGAGCGATAGATGACTCAAAGTTAGGAGGGAAACGGTTGGAAAGCAGCCGTTAAATATGGTTTCTAACCAGAGGTCCTAGCCAAGATGCCTTCGCTTACTAGCGTTCACGTGACTTTTCGTATGACGTGATCTACCAGTGACGTGATTGGTTTAATAACAAAACGAATAGAAACGCTAGTTAGCGAACGCATCTAGGCTAAGGTCTCAGATTCTTCGTAAACACTGTCTCGAAGCGGAATAGTTTGCGAGCGTTATGATAGTCACTAGTCAGTTAGGTTTGTAAGTTACTTTTCCGCATTTAGGCGAGTGAAAACCGGCGTGATTCTAGGTTTGCGGTTGCGGCAAACTTTTTTTTTTTTTTTTATGTTAAGGAGAAGGCACACTAGCACTCAGGCCACCTGATGGTAAGTGGAATCTGAGACCCATAGACATTTAAATTCTCAAGACTATAATCCCAAGACCTCAAATGCGTTGCCAACCCTGAGGACTAAGATGGAATGCCTCTATGCTAGTAATTTCACCGGTTGTCTTATCCCCACACCGGAACACAACAATGCGAACACTGTTGCTTGGCGGGTGGTTAATGGATAAGATGGTGGTAGCGATCCGGACGGACCCTGCACGGGGTCCTACCACCACTAAATAATGTTTGATTGGTTAAACCACTGACGTTAATAGTCTTATCGCGTTGTAAGCGCCAAAATAAATAATTAGTGTTTACCTAACAATACCAATAAAAACAACATTTACTAAAAAAATGTTGCCCAGAATTTAAAAATGCTAATGATTAACGGAGACGGGAGTGGGCCGATTGTAAATTAATTAGTTTCTAAATAATTATCTTACACAAATCGACCTATTCCCAAACTAAGCTCTAGGCTTGTACTATGGTAAATAGACTGGGCTTGTACTATGGACTTATATTGATTATAACATACTTATACGCATAGTAAATACCCAAGACGCAGAACAAATACTTGCGCTGATAACACAAACAATTGCTCGTAGCGGGAATCGAACCCGGTACCAATACCGTCAAGGCTAACACGACGTCAAATGATGATGATTAAACATAGGCAACTCGTGGCAATTAGGTAGCTCCAGTGAAGAGATACGTTTTCCAAGTGATAAGTGATAATGATAAAATAACAAATGAATACCCAAAAATAGGTTGAAAAGTCACTTTCATCACTGAGACTGCATATGACAGGTAATCAATAGCTAAATATAGTATTATCAAAAATTCCAGGATATCTTACAATAAAAAATGTTAATAACTTATTACAAAATAAATAACTTAAAATCAAAGAGAACACCAACAAAAATACGCTGCAACATTACAGAAGAATGCTTTATTTTGGTACCCATCAACCAAGTGGATTTTCTCAAATAGAAGACGTAGGATAACTTTTAAAAAATTTAAAAAAATATTAACTGTCTATTACGAATGTCATATACGAGTACTATGTACATATATTAAATGATTGAAAAGGTTTTTTAAATTGGTTTCTTTCTGGCATAACTTTTTTTGGCATTATCATCATTTGGCATACAGTTTTTTTTTCAGAAACCGTATACTTTCAGGATTATTTAAAATAGCATTGCATAGAGCCCATTAGGTTAGGTTAGGTTTATTTGTATGTTAACAATCCTGAAAAGTATACGGTTTCTGAAAAAAAAAACTGTATGCCAAATGATGATTATGCCAAGTGATGATTATGCCAAAAAAAGTTATGCCAGATGAATGTAAACCGTACAGAAACACATAGTTACATCATTTGTCTGTCAGAAACGTCACCTGCTACATAAATACCACGAGTCGCCGATGTTTAATGATGAAGATGAAATAAAATAACATCTTCAAACACCCTAGGGTTTCCATTAGCAACCAAAAACATGAGAAAAAGGTGTTTTGTTTTATAAATTAAAGTAACAAGATTTTTATTAAGTTAAACAGTTTTTGAAAGCACAGATATGTAATATGTAGTCGCTATAGTTATTAAGAGGCCGTATGCGGAATTTTGCCGATTTCGCAGATTTCTTTACACACGTGCTTTTACAGTTAAAATAATACTTTACTTCTACAAAATTTTAATGCGCAACACGAAACATAATTTCGATTTTTAATGAATGTTTTAACTAATTTTTGTCATTATTATTTACCTAATTCTGATAAATCGAACTGAATTTTGCTGTAAGAGGTTTACAATATCGCATATTCTCGAATCGTTTTAACGACTAAAAGGTATGAATATATTATTTATATTCAAAAACTTTTTACCACCTTAATATTATTTTCTTGTGTAAAAAAAAAGTTACCTTGGTAAAATTTTATAGAAAATGGGCAAAACAATATTTTTTAATTTCGGCTACTTAAAACTCTCATTCATAAAATTAAAACAACGGTGATAAACATCAGTTCAAAATCAATCCATTACCTTAAAAAAAATAAAGAAAAATAGCAATAAGTATGTAATCTTTTAAAACAACCTCGCATTATAATAGTCATAAAAATGATGATGTGCAATAAAACTTATCCATTAACCACCCGCCAAGCAGCAGTGTTCGCATTGCTGTGTTCCGGTGTGGGGATAAGACAACTGGTGAAATTACTAGCATAGAGGCATTCCATCTTCGTCCTCAGGGTTGGCAACGCATTTGAGGTCTTAGGATTATAGTCTTGAGAATTCAAATGTCTATGGGTCTCAGATTCCACTTACCATTAGGTAGCCTGAATGCTTGTGTGCCTTCTCCTTTACATAAAAAAATAATAATAGAAAAGCAGTAATTTTAACTGTAAAATCACCTAAAGAAGCAAAACCGGTAAAGTTTCGTATACGGCCACTTAAGATCCAAATCACAAAACGTAAGTCTATGACATGACGGGGACCTTAATCTACAAACGTCAACACAATTTACGCATTATGCTTATAAGTACTTCATTCATCTACGTAGTAGGAAAATAAATACGGTTTTTTGATGTACTTGTGGTTTAGTTCAATAGACGAATAAATCACACATAAAGGTCCGCAAAGAGCCACGTAATTGATAGCCAACAAGGGCCAAAAAACGTCCGTTTGATGAAAAAAATTACCTCAGCCCTTAGTGTAAGTTGATAATGAAAAAACCGGGCAAGAGCATGTCGGACCATGCTCAGTGTAGGGTTCCGAAGCCGTTAAGTAATACAAACATAAAAATCAACAAGTAATTAAAATTTTTCTATTTAAAGTCAATTGGTCTTAGATAGTTTTAGGAGGTATAAACACTTTAATAGCCTGTATCTCAAGATCCAATGATGTCTATTTAGTCATAATAGTTTTCCTATAAAATTCGTTATATGCTCTTTCGTTTAAGATTTTTTCAGATTTTTAGTATTTGTAGTTTAGGCTGTAAAATTAGCGCTTTAAAGCTTAATATTTCATAAACAGATTACTTAATCAAAAAACTGTTTAAACAAACCCATAATATTTAAGAACCTATCCACCGACACCCCACACTATAGGGGTGGACGAGAAAAAAAAAAACATCCCCACGTTACGTCTAGGGAAGTAAAAAAAAACGTTTTACATTTTATTATACCACTTTGTTGGCGTGACTAATATGCACATTCAAACCAAATTACAGCTTTCAAGTACAAAGAGTCTCTGCGCTAGGCTGCGGACGGACGGACATGGCGAAACTATAAGGGTTCGTAGTTTGACAACGAGACCCTAAAAACGTCTCGAACGCGTTTGAGTTTCTCGTATAAAATAACTTGGACGCGTTCGAGACGGTTTGCCAAGTCAACAGCAAATTACACTCAAGGCTCTGAGGAGTGTTCCTTCAAATATCAGTAAACATCATATAACATACATACATAACATCACGCCTTCAATCCCAGAGTGGAGTAGGCAGGGCAATAGAAATACCAACTTTGAAAAGAGTTCTACATAATTGTGTATCCACAGTTTGCCAGTGTATTAGTGACAGGTTGCAAGCCCACCGCCTAACAGTACAACAAGCCCTTTTCCCATAGTCGCATCTTACAACATCCACGGGAAGACATGAAGCAATAAATTATTAGAAGTACCAATTAGGGACGTTCTTTCTTACAAGCTGGAAATTTTTCATTATACAAAGCCTTACAGCGGTGACCTTAATGTTCGATTCCCGGTAAGACCAGATTGTGTGTAATGTTAATACTAATAAACGCAGTATAAATAACCTTGTCTTTGTAGTTGGGTCATACACACTCTTAAAAACAAAAGTTATCTTTCCTATGGTCAATAGTTAAAAGCTTGTATACATTTGCAATCATATTTTTATGCGGGAATGGGCTTAGCCAGAAAATTAGGTCTTAAAAGGCGTGTCCACAGGAAAGAAGCTAACCTAAATCTGTGTAAGACCCAGTTTTGCTATGTTTATAAGTTCTTATCATGTGTTTATCGATGTCTACTCCGTTGAAAATTAATTAGCTATACATTTTAGTACAATCGAAGACACTGTTAACTGTACATTTAGAATCGGACATAAACCTTATCGCAACGTATTAAAATGTGGTCAGTTAACTACGTAAAATATAAACGTGGAGAGCGGTTTGAATTAGTATATAAAAAGCAATAAAAAAATTGAATTTGAATTTAGCTGCCCTGCAAAGAGAAATGGCAGTATCTCAGACAAAAGCCCTGTAGCAAATGCAACCTTATTACTAAAAAGATAGGATTGAATATGCTTTGGCTATTGATTTCCTTATTGGCTTATGAGTGTAGAGCTGCGACAGGGTACATAAATTTAGAGCAACTTTTAAATTTGATCGTATCCATAGTTACATTATTAATGTCAAAGAGAAGGCATACATCACCTGATGGTAAGGGGATCGGGCCTCTATTTCAACTGCGTTATAACGATATCGTTTTCGACCTGTTTCCGTATTGTCAACGTTTTGATAACTCTTATGTCATTTACAATAATGGCGACTGTGACATATACGATTCTTAAACGTGTCAAACACGATATCGTTTTAACGCACCTGAATAGATGCCCTGTGACCCATATACATTGTCATTCTAAAGACAACAATCTAAAGACTAATCCTACTTTCGGTTATGTACGTTTCTATTCTGTAAATATAAAATTAAAATTTATGTGGATAGTACAGTAAAGATAAATACATGTGGTTTTTACATACACACACTAGGCTAACGTGTCGTCGAATATAAAATTGCTTTTAGTCTGAAAGGTACTGCTAGCTTGAAATTATTATATTAATTATATCTTAAGTACCTACCCGAAACCGACGTGCATGCATGACTCGATGTATGAATGTGGAAGAAGCGAAAGACCTTTGTCAGGATCGTAGCAGGTGGAAAGAAGTGGTCTCTGCCTACCCCTCTGGAAAACAGGCGTGATTCATGTACAGTGATCGGAATAGGTAGTGCAATTTTGCGAGACTTCGGTGCGTAAGTTTAGTATGGATATAGCTTGTAACCCCGGGATTACATTTGCAAAGTGTTAAAGTTTGTGTTTAATTCAGAAATGTTATTAAAATATAATTTTAACGGTTATTTTGCTAGCATAGAATATCGCATTGACGAAATATGTAGACACTTGCAATGACAAAAAGTAAAAAAGTATTTACAATAACATTTTTTTTTTCGCATGGTCCCATTTAACTTCAATTAAGGTCATGTCAAGAAAATATTCTGTGAAATAATACGAGTCCCGGAATCTAGAGTCTTATCCATATTAAGTATAATGTTTAAGGTCATTTACCCGAAATTGCACTACCTATTCCGATCACTGTTCATGTATGTTTGTATGTATAAATACTTCTCGTGTAACAATAAATCGTCTCAGGTAACGTAACGACAGTATATATAAAACATAAAAATACTTTTCTTTTAACTTGATCGAATAAAGGTAAAAATTCGCAGAAATCGGAATAAATTTGTGAAAATGTGTCGTGTTTTTTCAACGCGACACGATTCAATTGAATATGTTTGCCAATTTGAATAATGGTTTATCTTTTATGCTTCTTCTTTTGAGAGCTTTCACAATTTAATATTTACTTTAAATAAAAAACCTACTTGGTTTGGTTTCCTTGGCGAATCGAATACCGTTTGTCAATAATGCAATATCCCCAAAACAATTTGTTCGTTTTTCGTATTTTTGTAATTAAATTGTATCTAGTAGGTAACTGGTTTAACTGTAAGGTTAACCAGATTGAATTAGTTAGTATGTATGTCTTATTTAACATACTTGCCTCAGGCGACAAACCACCCGTGGTTTAACTGTGCTTTTTAATCTTTAATTTAATTGTGTTTTAAGATAAATAAGTTAAGTTGTGTTTTTAGTGGTGGTAGGACCCTGTGCAGGGTCCGTCCGGATCGCTACCACCATCTTATCCATTAACCACCCGCCAAGCAACAGTGTTTGCATTGTTGTGTTCCGGTGTGGGGATAAGGCAACCGGTGAAATTACTAGCATAGAGGCATTCCATCTTAGTCCTCAGGGTTGGCAACGCATTTGAGGTCTTAGGATTATAGTCTTGAGAATTCAAATGTCTATGGGTCTCAGATTCCACTTACCATCAGGTGGCCTGAGTGCTCGTGTGCCTTCTCCTTAACATAAAAAAAATAAAAATATATATATATTCTACGTAGTATAAAACAAAAAATCGCTTCCCGCTGTCTGTCTGTCCCTATGTATGCTTAGATCTTTAAATCTACGCAACGGATTTTGATGCGGTTTTCTTAAATAGATAGAGCGATTCAAGAAGGTTTATATTTAAATACTTTAACCCGGAGCGAAGCGAGGACGGGTAGCTAATAAATTATAAGTTGTAATTGTTATAGGTATAAATATGAGTTAATTTGGATGTTTGTTACTAAATCACACCAAACGGCTGAACTGATCTGGGTGATATTTGGCACAGAGATAGATTAATAGTCTAAATAGCACATTAACTACTTTTTTCCGAAATATTAAGAATGTATCATTTGTCAAACCGCTTTTCGTCTGTAACTGTAAATATTTCAGGATTTATTTCAGAACTATCGTTTAGAACCGTATAGGTTAGGTTAGGTTAGTTTTATAAAAATCCTGAAATGATTACAGTTACAGAAAAAAGCGATTCAGCAAAAAAAACTGCCGGATGTCATAAAGATAAAAAATTAAAGGCTAGAAGTCAATTTCTGCTGAAACATTTCCTAATGTTAAAAATAACGTTTTCTCTGAAGTTAACCATAATTAAATAAGACAACAACGACACAGATAAAAAGTTATGCTTTGTTGGGTGTTTTTTAATGAATAGACGGATCTCTTTTCGTCATCTCTTTGACGACATTAACCACTGTTTACTGTGATATTCCTGTTCAAACATATTTAACCAACGAGGTAATAAAATTAATTTTCGTCTCATGACGCCATGGTAAATCCATTTTATCGCGATTCTCACCGCACTGGGTTTTATCCTAACCAATATACATAATATAAGTTAATTGGACGTAGGTAAATAGCGCCAAATAAGTTCCTACACGTACAGTTTGACTTACCTATATAAAACAATATCAAATATATCCCTTTAAGCCTTAAAGGGATAAATCCGCCAACACAGCTGAATGGAACTGGATGATATTTGGCACAAAGATAGATTATAGTCTTGAAGACTTGTTTCAGCTAACTAATCCCCGCGACTCCGTCCGCGTATAATTCGTAATGCTGCCATCTCACGGGGTTGAAAGTAGCCTTCGTGCTATTCCAGAATACAATCTATCTCTGTGCCAAATTTCATCCAAATCCGTTAAGCCGTTTTGGCGTGATTGAGTAACAAACTTCCATCCATCCAGACTTTCGCATTTAGAATTTTAGATATTTAATCTCTAAATAGGATGATTAAGATAAATTAAAGCCCCCGTGTGGTTTCCGGGTTAGAATAGTGCCACTCCATGTCTTCTCGTGGATGTCGTAAGAGGCGACTAAGGGAATAAAGGCTTCTAGTATTGTTACGCGATGGGCTTGCAACCTGTCACTAATACACTAGTAAACATCTCAGCCTACTTGTGCAAAATGTGGTTACAGAATTATTAACAAGTCTTTTTAGAGTTGTTGGTATTTCTGTAGCTCTGCCTTCCCCACTCTGGGAATGAAGGCGTGATGTTATGAATGTATGTATGTAAGATAAATTCTGGATACATATCACACATCTTCACATACATATCTTACATATCTTCGTTCTACATATTTTTAGTCGTAATCATTATAAATGTCTTTGTTCATAATATTTTTTCGATGAACTGGTTTGTCACAATTTCTATTAATCAAACCTAACCTAAGCCTTACCCACGTATTAGACAGTAACAACATCACGCCTACATTCCCAGAGTGGGGTAGGCAGAGCTACAGAAATACAAATACTCTTAAAGACTTCTTGATAATTACGTAACCAAGTTTGCACAATCAGTCTAAGATGTTTACCAGTGTATTAGTGACAGGTTGCAAGCCCATCGCCTAACAGAGTACTGAGGCTTGTAGTAACAAGCCCTTATTCTTTTAGTCGCCTCTTACGACATCCACGGGAAGACAAGGAGTGTATTCTTACCCTGCAACCGCACGGCACTACACGACACGTGTTAGATATATAAGAAATTCTTAAATTTTTAGGTGTTATGTAGGTATATAAATATTATGACTCTCAATAATTATGTAAACAAACCTTTAGTGGTTTAGTGGTGGTAGGACTCTGTGAAGGTTCGCTACCACCATCTTATCCATTAACCACCCGCCAAGCAACCGTGTTCGCATTGTTTCGGTGTGGGGATAAGACAACCGGTGAAATTACTAGCATAGAGGCATTCCATCGTAATCCTCTAGGGTTGGCGACGCATTTGCGGTCTTAGGATTATAGTCTTGAGATTTCAAATGTCTATGGGTCTCAGATTCTCACTTACCATCAGGAGGCCTAAGTTTGTTTTTACCTAAATAAACAATGAAAAATGGATTCCCTGTAATTCAACTAGTATAATAATCATGAAAGTTCAAATGGATGTTTGGATGTTTAAGTTTTAAAGACGACTAAACATGCCCCTTTTAATTTTATTTTACTGCGTAAAAAAAGCATACAATGTCACACACATTGACCTAGTCCCAAACTAAGCTCTACGCTTATACTATGGGAACTACCTCAGATCATTGAAACAAGGGAGATATGTTATGGGGGCGTGGTTCGTGACGCCTCGATATGGTCAAAATGGACATATCGGTTCAAGATACGTCAAACGCTGTCACAGTCGCCGACCAATCGCTGTCAATACATGAACTCCTATTTAAATAGGAGTTCATGTAAACCTCAGCTGAATTTTGTGCAACTATCAAAATGATATTATGACGTTTTTATTTCGTAGACTGTAAACAATTACGAGAAAGTTGTTTTTGTAGTAGTACATAGTGCATAGAGCGTAAGTGTAAACCGCACACATTTTTAAAAGTGGCGATACGGGGTCACGATCGAATTTGCGCTCATGACATATCTCCCTTGTTTTTATGATCTGAGGGAACTACACATTGATAAACAATACTGATATAGAGAAATACATACTTAAACGACACGTTGGCCTAGTTGGTAATGACCCTGCCTTCGAAGCTCTTAGGGTCATACACAAAAGTTGCCTTTCCTGTAGTCAATTGTTGAAGGCTTGTGTGCATATAAGGTATAGTTTTATATGATAGGTCTAAAGCAGTCCCGACGGCGTTTATGCGGGAATGAAAGCAGAAAATTAGGTCTTAAAATCGTCAACTTCCGGTGTGTCCACAGGAAAGACGATAAACTAAATAGGTTTGACCCATTAAGCGATATTTGTTCCTGAGTCTTGGATGTTTGCGCTGTATTTAAATATATATTTCTCTATATATATGCGTAAGTTTATCGTTGTCTAGTACCCATATTACAAGCCTAAGTACCAATTTCACCATACGATGTTAACCACTTAACAGGGCCTCTATTCAACTGCGTTATAACGATATCGTTTTTGACCTGTTTCCGTATTGTCAACGTTTTGATAAGTCTTATGTCATTTACAATAATGGCGACTGTGACATAAACGATTCTAAAACACCTCAAACGCAATATCGTTATAACACTGTAGAATAGAGGCCCTGACGATTAAAGCGTTAACAGTTGTTGTCAAAATGTATGAACTAACAGTCGATTAACATTGATGAAATTTAACATCGTATGGTGAAAGTGGTACTAGAGCTTAGTTTAGGACTAGTTCAATTAGTGTGACATTGTTCTGTGGTATTTATTTATTTTATTTTAAATACAAAAAAAACCTCCAAAACTCAGAAACAATTACTCGCGCTCATCTTTCAGATATTTGCCTATTCCGGGAATCGAAACCAGGACCGCTAGCTTCATATGCAGGGTCACTACTAATTAAGCTAAACGTATAACCATAAACCATATTGCTTTTAATGTGTTCTTCAATTATCCTGTTCACCCGGTGGATTCAATTTAATGTATGAAACATTACCATACTAATACTGAAACTGACTTGCTTTATTTCATAGAGTTATGCAATTAATTGCGTTTTTTTTTTTGTTGCATTGACCAATGTAAGTGGATTTTATACGTACGCAGAGCTACAGAAATACCAACAAATCTAAAAAGACTAGTTGATAATTCTGTAACCACATTTTGCAGAAGTAGGCTAAGATGTTTACTAGTGTATTAGTGACAGGTTGCAAGCCCATCGCCTAACAGCACTACAAGCCTTTAATCAATTTAGTCGCTTCTTACGACATCCACGTAAGACATGGAGTGGCACTATTCTTACCCGGCAACTACACGGGGATTTTATACGTATTTAAAAGAAAATGAGCTGAAATAGATATTTCAACGTAAATAATACTTTTAGCATTTTTTGTGTCCATAAATGTAGTTTGATTTATAGGGAATATAGATTTCGTGGTGGTAGGACCCTGTGCAGGATCCGTCCGGATCGCTACCACCATCTTATCCAATAACCACCTGCCAAGCAACAGTGTTCGCATTGTTGTGTTCCGGTGTGGGGATAAGACAACCGGTGAAATTACAAGCATAGAGGCATTCCATCTTAGTCCTCAGGGTTGGCAACGCATTTGGGGTCTTAGGATTATAGTCTTGAGAATTCAAATGTCTATGGGTCTCAGATTCCACTTACCATCAGGTGGCCTGAGTGCTCGTGTGCCTTCTCCTTAACATAAAAAAAACAACATGCCAATATAATTCTTGATATACGAGTATTAATACCTACTGATATAGATATAATATTGTTGTCTCCATAGAATGAAAACGTTACATTCCTGAGATTTTTCACTACCCTGTTAGGAGAGTAAATTCACCTAATTAACATGACTCACCCAATTAAGAGAGTTCATTAACGCTCGCAAAGTTCGAATTAAGTGACAATATTCAGAAACACTCCTTAAGTCCTAACTTTAACCAGTGAAAGTCAAACTTCAAGAGAGTTTTATTAATTAGCAAACTCGCAGCTTTAATACAGTTTAAATTGATCTTAACCTTCCGATGATCTCGTGTTTTGACGTCATCAGTCTGAGACTTTAGGAGCAGTCAGTCAGCATCTTAGTGAAATAAATTACATAAGTAAACAACAGAGGAAAATGACATATAAATCTATCGGTACTACTTAAACAACGAGAAATATATACTAACTAATGATTAACAAACATGTTATACCTATATAAAGAAAATAAGAAAACATGTTACGTTTTCTATTTATTTGTAGAATCCCCAGGATTTTACCGTTGGATTTATATTCAGCAGAGCAATATAAACACAGTTTTTCAACACACATTTTATTTGCATGAGGATTGTGAAGTGATGCCTAAATCGCTTAGCTGTCAAAAATAATCCATACAAATTTAGCTCCGGGCGATAACGTTTCTTACCCCCTAAATCTAATCCGATTTCCACGATTTTTGAACATGTTGTAGATCATATGGAAAACTAGGTCTGTACGTTTCCGCTTTTGTTTTTTTTTTTTTTTTATTCCAATATATTTTATAGAAAAGGAAAACGTACAGACATAGTTTTTCATAATATCTATAACATATTCAAAAAAACTAAAAACGTTATCGCATTTTGTATGGTTTTTTTATGTTAAGGAGAAGGCACACGAGTGACACGAGCACTCAGGCCACCAGGTAAGTGGCATCTGAGACCCATAGACATTTGAATTCTCAAGACTATAATCCTAAGACCTTAAATGCGTTGCCAATCCTGAGGACTAAGATGGAATGCCTCTATGCTAGTAATTTCACCGGTTGTTTTATCCCCACACGGAACACAACAATGCGAACACTGTTGCTTGGCGGGTGGTTAATGGATAGGATGGTGGTAGCGATCCGGACGGACCCTGCACAGGGTCCTACCATCACTAAACACACACACAGCATACCTAGTTTCACAGTCCTCTTAATTTTAAAACCTGCTGTAGTAAAACAATTCTTTTAAACATACAATCGTTATAAAGGTTTTACTCAACACCCTTAGACTCAGGAACAAAAACTTGCGCTCATTAGACAAAGTTCTGCCAATACTGGGAATGGAGTCCGGGACCGCAAGCTTGTAGGCAGGATCACTACCAACTAGGCTAACACGTCGCCAATGTAAGTATGTGTTTCATTTCACCATGTGTAAGTTTTTTGTTATCTAATACCAATAGTCTAAAGTTCAGTTTGGGACTAGGTCAATTTGTGTGAAATTGTTCTCTTTTAACAAGCTTCTTATATTACTTTGCAATGTTTGTGTCTCTGTACTCGGGTCAAACCTTGCAAGCAAGATTTGAAGTACTTCCTTGGGACTGTATGAGCTGAAATCTGGTATACCTACGTAACTTCGATGACAATACAATAATATGGTACCATCGAGCTGGTCTGATCATAGAGGCGGAAGGTGGTGACAGCACCTCCATTATACCTACTTCAAGTAAATCGACCGTGTTTGGACTCATTAGGTTGGTTAATAAGCAGTAAATGACATTTTTTGGAAAAAAAAACTGTAGGCAACAAAAGCTTGTCGCAAAAATGAAATTTCTGTCACTGTTTTAGGGTTCCGTAATCAAACTAGGAACCCTTATAGTTTCGCCATGACCGTCCGTCCGTTCGTCCGCAGCCTAGCTCAGAGACTTAATAGTACTAATGTACTGGAAAGCTTTAATTTCTCATAAATATACATATTAGTCACGCTAAGAAAGTGATAAAAAATTTAGAAATAAAAAAATTGAACCTCCCCTACACGTAACGTGGGGATGTATTTTTTCTCGTCTACCCCATAGTGTGTGGTGTCATTGAGTAGATATTTTAAAAATATTACGAATTTGTGAAACCAATTTTTCGATTAAGACCCATTTATGAATAACTAGCGACCCGCCCTCGCTTCGCTCCAGATTAAAGTATTATACATATAAACCTTCCTCTTCAATCACTCTATCTATTAAAAAAACAGCATCAAAATCCGTTGCGTAGTTTTAAAGATTTAAGAATACATAGGGATATAGGGACAGAAAAAGCGACTTTGTTTTATACTATGTAGTGATAAGCTTTAAAGCGCCAACTGCATCAACATTGACGAACACTAAACTGCAATCAAGCGCATTAATAAAAAAATTAGATGATGCAATGAAAACTACGCATTTCATCAACATACTGATCATGATTGAGGTTAAATCGGTATCAATTTATTGAAGTGTTGTCATTTCACAGCGCGTCACTTTGACGAATTGGCCGTACTAGTGGGACTACCGTCATTACGAGCTATTTCCACAAGTGCTTTGCCACTCGCCAATACCGATCACCCTAAAATATTGGAAAGCTATTAAATATAATGGTGACAATCGAACCTAAAATCAGATCGAATGGTGTAAAATTAATACCGTTATGCGGGTAAAAATATTTCATTGTTAGCGTTGGTACATATTGATTTTAATATTGGCTAATTTGTTTTTTATTTCAGAATTGAATTGGCGTACAATGGATCGAGGGAAGATTTGGAGCCGTACGTGCCGTCGGATCACAGACCTGTGGCATCTAATACTTCGTAAGTTGCTTATCTTGATATGTTTCAAAAAAGCGGCCATGTGCGAGTCGGACTCATCCATGAAGGGTTCCGTAGCAGCAAGTAACATAATATAAAAGTTCGTTGTAGCTTTGATCAATGTTTTTATGACGTATTCAAAAAATACTACTTACTAGATCTCGTTCAAACCAATTTTCGGTGGAAGTTTGCATGGTAATGTACATCATATATTTTTTTTAGTTCTATCATTCTCTTATTTTAGAAGTTACAGGGGGGGACACACTTTTCAACACTTTGGAAGTGTCTCTCGCGCAAACTGTTCAGTTTAGAAAAAAATGATGTTAGTAACCTCAATATCATTTTTGAAGACCTATCCATAGATACCCCGTATGGGTACACACGTATGCGTTTGATGAAAAAAAATGTTGAGTTTCAGTTCTAAGTATGGGGAACCCCCAAAATTTATGTTTTTTTTTCTATTTTTGTGTGAAAATCTTAATGCGGTTCACAGAATACATCTACTTACCAAGTTTCAACAGTGTAGTTCTTATAGTTTCGGAAAAAAGTGACTGTGACATACGGACGGACAGACAGACATACATGACGAATCTATAAGGGTTCCGTTTTTTGCCATTTGGCTACGGTACCCTAAAAAACAAGATCAGCCTGTATATGCGGTCCATAGTTGGGGCCCATTCACGGGCTGACTGTGGAAGTTGGTAGACGTAATTCTAATGCGTGCAAGGGAACTAAGGTAGTTTTGAGATACCTACATTTTTTTTTATTGGTACTATTTAAAAACTTGCGTTAATGGGCATAGCCATAGTCATATCCTCGTGGGGCCTAGGTTCATTATCGTTCGTTCGAATTGTGAACCTTGATTCGGTGAACTAAAGTGTAAAATATTTTTTTCTTATGTCATATATATATTACATTAGGCCTCAGGAGGTTAAATCTATCTACCTACCCATATACCTATAGGTTGTCAGATAATTAGAAAGACGCGTTTTTCCACAGGATTGTCTACAAATATCACTCATCGATTATGTCCACTATTTAATAAGTAGATACTTGAGCAATTTTATTGCTATTTTCAATTTATTTTAGATGATTGACTAAAGTCTCAATACTCAATTATTTATTGATTCCATAATATTAAAATGAAATACAGTGAGTAATAAATAGTGTTCTTTTCTATTAATTTTATAGTATTTTTGTCTAGCTTTTGAACATATGTATGAGTGTATTTCGGGCCATTTTTTAGGGTTCCGTAGTGATACTAGGAACCTTATAGTTTCACCATGTCCGTCTGTTCGTCCGTCCGCAGCCTAGCGCAGAGACTCTTAGTACTAGAAAGCTGTAATTTGGCATGAATATACATATGAGTTACGCTAACAAAATGGTACAATAAAATGTAAAAAGGAAAATTGTTTGTCTCCCCAGTGCCCCCCCCCCCCCCCACCTACAGCCAAAAGTACAAATACTAAAAACATATAAAAAAAAGAGTATATAACAAATTTTAAAGGAAAACTATCACGACTAATTAGACACAGTTTTTGAGATACAGGCTAAAATCATCTAAGACGTCACTAATTGACTTTAAATAGAAAATTAGGTATTACTTGTTAATTTTCATGTTTGTAGTACTTAACGGCTTCGGAACCCTACACTGAGCATGGTCCGACATACTCTTGCCCGGTTTTTTAATAACATATCGCTGGAATCTAGCGTTTCTGCCAATTATCTTTCAATGCATCTGCATAATTCTTTTAAAATAAGCCATTTTTTAATTCCATTCTTTCCATATCATATAAAATGTCTTCCGGAAGATGTATGTATACATAACTCTTTTTATTGGAAGTCCGAAAATATTTATATAACAATTATACATCATAATGATCACTCTTCAAAATAAATATTAATAATAACTACTTACATCTGTTTATGTTCAGGATTTTAAAATATCCACCTGGTAAATAAAACAAATCAAACCGTACCTAAAGTTTCGGTTTGTTTTATAAACGTCCTAAAATCAGAAACGTTAAAATTCACTTTAGGAGTTGCGATGATTATGAATAACAAATGAACAAAAAATGAATGAGGAAATTAAATATAAAGAGTGATTATTATGAATACGAATCGGTAGTAAAACAAAAAAGAATAAACAAAATATGTGAGCCAACATGGACCCATTTAATACATATCCCACGAGGCTAAACCGTTGTAATACCTTCCATCTGGATGGCGGGAATTTTGGTTAGATGTGCTCATGGTTGGTTGGATTTTTGAAGGAATAGCCAAATATCCGTGGGCGAAGTCAGGCTGGTTAAACTAGAACCTTGTCATATCATTTGTCCTTGTCATAGGTATATTTTTTTTTTATGTTAAGGAGAAAGACCACAAGCACTCAGGCCACCTGATCGTAAGTGGAATCTGAGACATTTGAATTCTCAAGACTATAATCCTAAGACCTCAAATGCGTTGCCGACCCTGAGGACTACGATGGAATGCCTCTATGCTAGTAATTTCACCGGTTGTCTTATCCCCACACCGGAACACAACAATGCGAACACTGTTGCTTTGCGGGTGGTTAATGGAGAAGATGGTGGTAGCGATCCGGACGGACCCTGCACCACTAAATGACTTGCTTGTAGTTTAATACTTAATAAGAATTTTATAATGACAAGGTATTAAAGTGCCCCAGTTCACTTTGACCATACCGTGTGAAAAAGAGGTAAAGTCTTCTGAGGTTTAAGTGAAGCAAGTATAAGTCTAGTATATTCCGTATGTAACTTTTAGTCTTTATACAACGAGCAATATCGGATTAGCTCCAGTGCCTCTATTCTACTGTGTTATAATGATATCGCGTTTGATGTGTTTAAGAATCGTTTATGACTCAGTCGCCATTATTGTAAATGACAGTAATGGTGGCCGAAACGATTTTAAAACACGTACATCAAACGCAATATCGTTTTAACGCAGTAGAATGGAGATTTTTTATGTATGTTCACCGGTTACTCCTTCAATAACGGACCGATTTTGAATTTTTTTTTTGTTTGATAGAGGTGGTTCCAATGTCACCAAATCTAAATCTGATGAGGGGATCAGTGAGGAATTGAGGGAACTCCTCAAATATTGTATGCAAACATATGGCGATTTTAGTATTTTTAGTAACAATTCTAGCATTTGCATTCAGAAAGTATCATTTGAGGAAGTGGAATTGATGATGATGACCACAGATGGCCATAGGAACTCCTCAATAGTACCTATTTCAAGGGTGGCGATCAGATATCTCGATTAAGATTTAGTGGGACTACGGAACAGCGTATTATGATCACTAAAAAGTATAAAATAAAATAAATGTTTTAAAAAACAAAACCCGCCTTCAAAAACGCAAAAAATAACTTCTTTTAAAATTGTAGGCACCTACCTAATAGGTTAGTTCAACTGAAGTCGGCGATCACAATATTTCCACCAAAAAAGCCGACTTCAGTGGTACATTTATTTCTAAAGCCAATATCTCTTAAACGGCCTTATTAATGTGTATGAAACTAGACCATACATACATACATTCAATCAAGTCAGTTTTCCACAGGGGTAAGCAGAGACCACTCCTTTCCACCTGCTACGATCCTGACTAATCTCTTTCGCCTCTCCCACATTCATACATCGAGTCATGCAAGCACGTCAGTTTCGAGTAGGTACTTAAGATTCTGCCCTTTGCCAGTATTTCTCCGATTTGATTAAAAAAAAAGTACGCCTAGAGCGGCAACTTCCGACCTTTCCACTCACTTTTGCACTGTATATCTCTTTCATCAATCCTTTCCTAATGACCGAACCGTCAAAGCATGCCCTTTTCAATCTTAGTGAGTATATCTGTATCTAAGCCTAGAGCTTAGTTTGGGACTAGGTCAATTTGTGTGAGATTGTCCTGTGATTATTATTATTATTATTATTATTATTATATCTTCCTTCAGTCCACATTTCTCTCTAATCTTTTCGTTTCTGACTATATCAATCAGTTTCACCGTTCTGATAAAACTAGCATTGTTTTAAAAAACCGCACGCAAATCATTATATCTGTTTGGGACAGACACACAAATCGTTAAGTTTTTAACGCCTCTCTAGTTTCGGCTGGAATCAGAAATTAATTCAGTTACTAACATTAAACCGAGTATCGATTCAAATTTCAAAATGTTTGTGGACAAATAAAAGTTTTAGGACGCCCCGCCGCAAATAGAGTTATAACATGCGAACAAATACGAATGCTCTCCAGATGAACCGCCCAAGACTCCGAATCGGGTCGAATTCGTATCATAATTACAATAACTGGCGCTCAACGTGCCAAACAGAGCAAAAAGCATAAATGTATTTTGCAAGTAACGTATCAAAGGTCGGGCAGTGCCTTTGCCCCTTGGCACTTCGAGTTTCAATTACATCCGGTATCCTTTTTGCAAATGTAATGTTTTCCATCAAGAAGTTGAAAAAACTTTGGATAAAGGATGAAGCAGTTTGTACAGAGTGTACCTAAATTAGGAGCTGATTCCAAAAAACATAGTGATTTTTTTGAAATACTTTTATAACACACACACACGTTACACGTGACACGAAAGCCAAGTTTATTGTGACCTTGCCTACGAAGGAAGTGGTCCTGGGTTAAATCCCGGTAAGGGCAGATATTTGTGTGATGAGTACAAGTACTTGTCCGTGAGTCTTGGATGTTTTCTATGTATATCTCTATACAGGGTGTTAGGTAATTAGTGGATAGGCCGTGGCTCAGGACGTTCCAAAAAGCTCAATTAGTTTTAGTAAAAGAGGCAATGTTCTCGAAATATTTTGTACTTTTTGTTCCGGTTACAAATATCGTCTCACACATTATAAAAATAAAAAAGTAAAAATATATCGAAATCAGTGCCACGGGGCACTTTACTAAGATTACTTTAGCTTTTTCGGAATGTCCTAAGTGCCCCCTAACAGCAGGTCTCAGATTATCCACTAATTACCTAACACCCAGTATAAGTATATTTATCGTTCTGTAGTACCCATAGTATTAAGCTTTGAGTTTCTTTTGCGACAAGGTCAATTTGTGTGATATTGTCCCTAGATTTTTCTTTATTTACTTCAAACACTAATAAAGCAAAGCATGATAAATATTAGTAATTCCAACCAAATACGATGACGTATTTTCATTCCGACGATGCTCTAATACAATCAAATGTGACGTGATTGTGAATCGAGCGTCACAACTCCAAGCCACGAGTTATAGGAAGTTCAACTATTTTAATGTCGTTTAAAGATAATAATACAAATTACGCACATACCTATGACGTCTTGAGCGTTTGCGCACTGCGTGCCGGATTTACAGCGCGCCCTTTTGCCTAAATTGTTTTTGCCTGTTGAAAAATATCCCACGGGAACTGTAAAAATTCGTGGAAAAAAAATATTTTATGTTTATCGTGTTTGCATAATTTTATTTGAATCTTTTTAGTTTACGTGATCGAAAGACAAACATGTTTACGAGTAGAATTACTAGTAATTAGTGTATAGATATTTCTTCTTTATAACCGTTAGGGTGTCACTTAAAGTGTTGGATTAGTTGGTATAAAAAACATGTTATAATTTAAAACTTATACAGGGTATTTTTTTAATAGGTGCACAAATTTTAATATTTGGTTCGCTATTGTTAGTCATGTTGTGTTATTTTTACTATAGCTTAAAAAATAGAGATATTGCTGATTCAATGATTCCACTAATTAAATTTCAAATTTAGAATATCAGTAGGAGAGGGGCTTGCTGTCTGATAAGCTGTACGTGAATTTTCAAATTTCGAATATCGCAATGCAGTGTCGCAACCCATGTCATCATTTCTAGTGTGACTTTGTGTCTACACGAGAAGATGAAAGAGAAATAATTTGCAACAAAGAAAATATTTTTTCTGAACTAGTTTTACCGTCGTATTATATTAACGATACAAAATCATTCAAATTTGTGCACTGATAAAAAAATTACCCTGTATAATTAAGTACGAAATATTTATCTCCGACTTACAATAAAAGAAATCACTCTCCCAAATTGCCATCAACTCCCAAGCTATTCTACTCAAGTTACAGACATCGATCTTACTTTTTATAAGAGATGTTTGAGTTGGTATTTATTTTGGCTGTCAAAAATAACTTGGGTAACTTTTTTGTGTCAGTTTCAAGTTTTAACACTTATCGTTCCTTTTTTGATGTGGTGGTGTTAAAAACATTTGATGTTGTGTTATTGTGTGGCAGACTATCCATCAAATACATATTTGTGTATATTTGTGTAATGAACGGGAATATTTGTTCCCGAGTCTTGGATGTTTTCTATGTATTTAAGTATGTATTTCTCTATATAACTATATTTATCGTTGTATAGTACCCATGGTACAAGCCTAGACCTTAGTTTGGGACTAGATCAATTTGTGTGAGATTGTCCCGTGATATTTATTTATTTATATTACAACTCAACACCGACTGTTGTGTTGTAATATAACCTACCCTACCCTATGTCAAAAATGGACCCGTGGCAGCGTGCTTGGACCACAGGTGACCTGTGTGCTCACTTGTCTTGGTCTTCCCACGCTGATATCAAGATTTCTAAGTTACAGTTCTAACTTTTCAGGAGCGTTGGAGCCCTGGCCCATCTTTTGAAGGCCTCCTTGGGCTCAGGAGTACTTGCGATGCCCCTGGCCTTCAAGAGTGCTGGTCTGCTGGTGGGGGCTTTTGGAACTGCCATCATCGGCTTCATATGCGCACATGCCATACACATATTGGTAAGCAAAACAACGTTTTTCAGTGTTCCGTGCCCGAAGGGTGCCCAACGGGACCCTATTATTATTGCCTACGCTATCCATCTGTCCTTTTATCTCTACTTTAAAGAGTTGTATCTTTTAAAAGGGATGAAATGGACCTGATGCTCGTGTGCCTTCTCCTTGTCCTAAAAAAAAAAGTTCTACTAGCCCTGTTTTTTTTTAATGTAAAACGGCTTAGTCGCTGACCCATTGTCTTTAACATCTCAGCTTCTTCAGACAAGGGGAAAGCCGAGATGCCGTTGAGGAAGCAAACATGTACAGTTCGACTTCTGTTTAAATATCTTCTAAATGTCTCGTTCCGGACACTCATTACAATTAGACGATGCAACCTGAGAGCAGTCTTAATTAAAAGTTAGCCAGCCTTAAAAGTTTAGTAACAAACTCACAAAGCACTAAATTTTATAGCCGCTTATAATGACCGACCCTATCAACACAACAATTTTCCTCAGTGTACCAAGGAAATACCATTCAATTAGTATATTTAAGTTCTATTTATAAAACAGGAAATTGTTTAAAACCGACAAGGCTGATTATACACGAGGGCAAAATAATAAGGCAAATCAGTTGAATAGAACGACAATTCGTAAGACAACTGTCTTACGACTTACAAATGAAGGCCACCAGGTATATGGGACACGTGTCACACACGGCAGATTGCCCTGGAGCCAGTTTCTCGAAACTCACTAGACTAATAATATTAGTCCATGCGGTACATTTCACTAGTGGTTTCATTCACATTTCGCTCATCACGCAATTATTTTTCGAACCTGGGACCACTGGTTTCGTAGGCAGGGTCACTACTAACCATCCGATCGATTATTAATCTGACATTTCGGCTTAGTTTTTTATTGCCTAAGACCTAATATTTATTAAACCATGTATAAATGTTGAAAACTAAAAACCGTCTTCAAAAAGTTCCATACCTTTTAATTATCATTATAATATTGTAAAGTCGTCCACATATATTTATTCTTATATTATTTGAGGAGTTCCCATAATCAGATCTTGACGTGCTTGAAATGGGACCAACTAGAAAGTATAGCGGTTTTTGTGTAATCTGGGAACAAACATTAAAAAAAAACCCGACGAATTGAGAACCTCCTCATTTTTTATAATCTACTAAAAACTCGTCAAGTTCTAATAACAATTGACAACTGAAACTGTTGCCATTACAAAAAAGCCGGTCAAGTGCGAGTCGAACTCGCGCACCGAGGGTTCCATACAAACTTATAAGAATGTAAAATTGTATTGAGGGACGAACTTGACTTTGCCGTTGAAAAACTGTTGTCTCCGTCCTGCATAAAAGTTTGCAATTGTATTTTTTTTTTAGATGTAGCAAAAAAGTTACAGTTTTTGCAATTTTTCCTTTATCTGTGCTATAAGACGTTGCTTCGTACCAAATTTCAAGATTCTAGATCGACTGGACGTACCCTTTAGGTTTTGATTCCCTTGCGAGTTTCGAAAATTTGCGGCATAATCGGCTGTATCTTTTGATTGCGTTGGCTTAGAAGTTTGATTTTTTCACAGCTCCAAGGGACAGTAGATCTGAGTATTTGATATAAAAAGTTTGATACCTCCACGCGTACCTGAGAAAAAAAGGTCTTGACAGACGGACGGACAAACGGACGGACGGACAACAAAGTGATCCTATAAGGGTTCCGCTTTTTCCTTTCGAGGTGCGGAACACTAAAAAACAATGAACTAATTGCCGAGTTTTTAGCTGGAGAAATAAGCGGCTATACAACATTAATCAAGGATTCTAAGCATGCGCACTTTAGGAAAGTTATTTAAAGAATGAGACCCCTAAAACTTTGGACCCATTTGGAAGTTAAAATATTTAAGGGGAATTTCCAGAACGCCGAACCAAACTACGCATCCAGCCTCTATCAAATTAAATTTAATCACGAAATTATACAATTTTCAAAAATGTCCTGAATGTTAATTTTGTCATTGTTGCAAAGGGTACAAAGTATGCTAATTATGGACGAGTTAAAAGGGTCTTAGAGTGACTTTATTGTAAACCGAACAAAAACATAACAGAAAAATAGCACAAATTAAAAAAAGACGGGTAAACAAGAGTCTTATCGCTGATGAGCGATCTCTTCCTGTCGGGAAGAATCACTTTAGAAGAGATAAGGTGTCCAATTAAAACAACTTACACAGTGGGTGGTGCAGAGTAATCGCTAATAATAACAAGAAACTATGTTAGTTATAAAACGTAATACAGTTATAAATAAATGCTTACCCAACTAATAAATGGATAATCAAATACCATACTACATGACACCGGGGTTCCGGGTTCAAATCCCGGTAAGGGCAGATATTTGTGTGATGTGCGCGAGTATTTGTTCCTGAGTCTTGAATGTTTTCTAAGTATTTAAGTATTTCTCAATTTAAGTATGTTTATCGTTGTCTAGTACCCATAGTACAAGCCTAGAGCTTAGTTTGGGACTAGGTCAATTTGTGTGAGATTGTCCCTTGATTATTTATTTTATACTAATAACTAATACAAATAAGTAGGAAGCATGATAATGACTTAGTGCTTCGTGACATACCTAATGCTTCTTTCTTTTGGCTTGCAATCTGTCACTAATACACTAGGAAACTTCTTGGCCTGATGTGCAAAATGTGGTCATAGAATTATCAACAAGTCTTCAGTCAGAATGAAGGCGTAATGTTATGTTTGTTTGTTTGTTTGTGATATGGCGTGTATTAGGTTTTCATTGAATAAAGTTATATCGTACTTTTACACAATTTGCAGAGATTTACGTTCCGTTAACACTTGTGTATCATAATGTTTGCAATCCACTTTCCGATTCTCAAATGAAGTAGCACTAATGTTTCAATGATTTTATCTTTATAAAAAGAAAGATCCCTAAATTATCCCCGGACTGTATACAGCATGGGATGGGATTGGATGGAATTCATTTAAGATACAATACCTACATTTTAGCTATTATACCCAATACAGTCACAGAAACAAATAAAACTCACATTTTCGGGATATACCTACTACTAGAATGTCAGGTCATTTAATACGAAATACTAAATTCGTAACGTCAAATGTCCCATTCTTATCCATTGTCATTCAAGACTAAATAGTAAGAAAGAGATGGAAATAACGAATTCTAACGTCAATTTTGAATAGTATCCGGAGCTAGGTAATTCCACATTGGATTTTTTTCAAATCATACTTTCCTCGACACATCGCCACAAAAAATCCAGGCAATTTTAACTTTATGACTCGCAGTAAATTGCTTTTTGGGTCTAAAAAGGTTTGTTTAATAATCTGGCATATGAGTTATTCAAAAAAGGAATTTCAAAAATATTTTTGGTAGATTGGAATCCCCACAACATATTGTTAAAGTAAAAGCTTGTTACGAGTTTAACAAAAGGTAAGCTTTTTAAAAACCAATCTCTTGTTATGATGTGTTCATTTATATATTCAAAATGAATGTTTTAGTGGCACGTGCTAACTCGGTAGCTAGCGGCTTTGCGATAATAGAGACAATGGCTTTTGTTTGAAAGCGAAAAAATCACCTGGGAAGATTCATACTATACCAATCTTATCCATGTTTTTTCGGACGTCTATTCGATTATTAAGGTTGTCTAATTAAATGAAGCATTAAAATCACCTGTAGTTTACAATACATACACATACATAGGTACATACCATCACGCCTTCATTCCCAGAGTGGGGTAGGCAGAGCTAAAATTATAAATACCAACAACTCCAAAAAGACTTGTTGGTAATTCTGTAATCACATTTTGCACAAACAGGCTAAGATGTTTACCAGTGTATTAGTGACAGGCTCCAAGCCCATCGCCTAACAGTACTAGCTCTCCGTCCCTTAGTCGTCTCTTACGACATCCACGGGAAGACATGGAGTGGCACTATTCTAAACCGGCAACCACACAAAACAATAATTGTAATATAAATAATCTTTATTGAACACCACAAACAACATGGAAAGTTAATGTCATAGAAAATGTTACAAAGTGAATCAACAGGCGGTCTTATCGCTACATACTCGTATGTCCGTTCCATTGTGGCATCCTTTTGCCTAAAACGGCTTGACGCATTTTGAAGCGTGAGGTGACATTAGATTTGTCTTAATATCGCAAGTGTCACTGAGAACATAAATTTAAAAAAAAATCGGTCATAAAGAGTTCCGAACCATTATTAAAAAACGGCAAAAAAACACGTTTGTTGTATGGGAGCCCCCCTTGAATATTAATTATTATATAATGATTTATTGTTAAAGTGAATAAACAACTAAATATTCTGTGAAAATTTCAAGTGTCTGCCTGTTGCTGTTATTAATATCGAGCAAAAAATACAAAAAAAAACACCTTTGTTGTATGGGAGCCTCCTTTGAATATTAATTTAATTATTTATTGTTAAAGTGAATAAACAACTAAATATTCTGTGAATATTTCAAGTGTCTGCCTGTTGCTGTTATTAATATCGAGCAAAAAATACAAAAAAAAACACCTTTGTTGTATGGGAGCCCCCCTTGAATATTAATTTAATTATTTATTGTTAAAGTGAATAAACAACTAAATATTCTGTGAATATTTCAAGTGTCTGCCTGTTGCTGTTATTAATATCGAGCAAAAATACAAAAAAAAATCACGTTTGTTGTATGGGAGCCAACCTTAAATATTTGTTTTATTTTCTTTTTAGTATTTAATTTTGCTGTTATAGCAGCAACAAAAATACATTATTTGTGAAAATTTCAACTGTCTAGCTATCGCGGTTCTTGAGACGCCTGGTGACGGACAGACGGATGGACAGATAGCGAACTTTTATTAATAGGGTCCCGTTTTTACCCTCTGGGTACGGAACCCTAAAATAACAATATAGCGGAATAAAAAATCAATAAATAGTAGGTAACGGCGAGTGTAAAGGACAGAGCTATGGCAGTTATTTCTCTCTGTGCTTTACGCTCGCAAAATAAACTATGACATAACTATGCATGTCATAATGGGTGTCTATCATTTCATCGAAACACCTTTCAGCGAATATATCGTTTCATGGAATTTCATTTCATCGAACGCTATTTTCTGCTGAAACCATAATGTTTTCAGCGTATCAATGATGATACATTCGATGAAGTGATGAGTTATACAGGTCTTAATAGCCCCCTGTATCAAAAATACTGAACTGACGCTATGTCGACAATACCTAGTTTGTAGGCATCAGACCTCTATTCTGCCCTCATAAGCCAATAGGCAGTATCTCAAATTCAATAGCCAAAGCAGATTCAATCCTAACCCGTTAGTAATAAGGTTGCATTTGCTACAGGAGTTTTGTCTGAGATACTGCGATTTGTTTTAGCAGGGCAGTTTTCTACTGTGAAAGTCAATATTGCCGTTGATGTGATATCGTATTATCAACGTTATGATAGCTCGTTACTTGACAGTAGTGGCGGATGATTTAATAACAACACGTTAAAATACAGTTTTTTTCCCTGGCTACGGCATAGGCAACGAAAAACCATAGGTACATAATGTACATAAATACATAGATACACTGGGCCTAACATGCTGCCACGGGAACTAGTGTCAAAGGATGTTAAACAGGAACTAGTGTCAAATATTATTATGAAATTATTAAAATGGCAGCCACTCGGGGTTTGAGTTGTAGTAATTAAATGACTCAAGTTACACAAAACCCATTTTTATTTTGAACCTTGTCTCTTTATTCTTACGTTGGAATATGGAATAGATAAATTAAAGTCCGGAGCCTATGTCAAAATCTTGTCCCGTTGACGCGTTTTATTGTCAACGTTTTGATAACTCTTATTTACTTTGAGTTAAAAACCATACCAAAACACGTCAAAGGCAATTTCATTTTAACCCAGTGGAACAGAGGCCAAGGTTCAAAACAGGCCCCTTCTCAGTTGAAATAATCAAAGCATCTAATTATTATTGTTTTGTGGCTAGAAATGTTGTGTTATGTACAGACAGAAGTTTTTGTGGCACGAATAAAATTGTCCTAGGGAATTACTAACGATAATTATTTATAGATAATTTGTACTTTCTTATGACAGTTATGAATTTAGATACGTATAATATGAACATGCAGCATACTAATAGACTTTTGTCGCAAGGCACTCTTGGATTCAGTTTACTTTGTATATAAATCAATTGAATAACATTAAAATAAGTTTTTGTGTAAGAAACACATAAAAGAAAGAAATGTATTAAAATAGATGTTTATTGCAATTTAATATCCTTAAAAAGTATGCACATGAATTACTGAAATTAAATACTATCTATCGTTATAATAACATCGATGGGTGTATCGATCAGCATTTCTATTTTATCCGGTGAACTTAATACCTATCTTCTATGATATTTCACTTTGAAATAAGTATTAGAAACAGTTAGCGATAATTTTAATATCGGAAGGAAGTCCCTCGTAAATTGACGTTTTTGCCACAAAAACTTCCATGTCTGGTTATGTAACACTTACTCGTAATGAAAAACTGCATAAATATTTATAACAAGTGAATAATACGTATTATGTAAGACATCATTCTCCTGCCATTATCCCAACTAATTTGGGGTCGGAGCAACATGTTTTTTTCTTCCATTTTTCTCTATTAATCGCCATCTCGGTAGTAACTCCCTTTCTAGCCATATCATCTTTCACACAGTCCATCCATCGTTTCTCTGATCTTCCCCTACTCGTATTATGTAAGACAATGCTTAAATTCTGTACTTTTCCATTGACTCACAACCGAATAGTTGCTCTACAAAAAATAATTACTGTCAAATGCGGTAACCGTCTTACATGACATGTATAAAAACATTTTACGTAATAATTGACCCCCTTAGCTAACTATCAAATTAAAGCTCAATCCTACTAAAAAGGGTGATTTTGTTATTTAACATGTTGCAATTGCGACCTTATTTTGAGTAACAGAATGTAGAATTTACTTTAGCTTCATCTGCACGTGTACTCTTTTGATTAAGACGTTAGCCACAGTACACAGTGTTTTGCGTAACGGTGATTCTACACAAAACTAGGAAATAAACAATACTCCATTCATACGTAACTATTTAACCGGTAACGCAAGCAATTTGGGTCTCTATCGTAAACGAACAAGGTTTACAACCGGTAATTGGTCATAGTCAAATAGACGTTGAACTTTCTATTTCATCACCTCAAGACCACAGACAATTTAGATCACAGAATAGTTAGATACAGAAAGTGCTTTCGATATTAAAGTCACTGTTAATTTAGGGCAAAGATGCAATTAGCCAATTAGTTTGTCTGAGACCTCGAAATTTACTTCAGCTTTTATTTAAAAGGAAATGATTCATTAATAATAATGACCATTCATAAACAAGACTTCACTTTATTTTTAAAAGTTTGTTATTGTGAATTGTTTCTTTTGGTTTATATTTGTACAGTGTTTTGAATCCACTTAGTAACGGGACACTACTTATCCTACTATTATTATAAATTTAAAAGTTTGTATGAGTGTGTTATTTTGTTATTCCTTAACGCTGCAACGGCTTGACAAATTTAGATTTTAACAAATATCAAAATCCGCCAACGTGTTTGGCAGTCCATCCGTGAGGTTTTTTAATAAGCATATAGAAGTGACATAATTTTTGTCATTTTTCGTTTCCTGAAATGGTTTTTTATGAAAAAAGTTAAGTTTGTAAGAAAACACATCTTAAAGTCATAGAGAAAAAATACTGACTTCCATAACATTCAGTTTACTCTAGAGTATTATCTATTTCTTTGCCAAATTTTATCCAGATCCGATGAGCCGTTTAAACGTTATGAAGTAACAAATATCCAAACTTTCGCATTTATTATATTAGGTAAGATTTGCATGTTTATTATTTTATTTATTCAGTTATTTTGATAACTGCCAAAACAGGTGTAAGCTGTGACTGGGATAAACTGAGTCATAGTTTCGTTAATGGACTATGTACACAAGGATAATTGCACTTGAATAATGTGATATAACTAACAATGCACTTTGCATCCATCGTCGAAATCATAACCTTGAAATATGATTTTCCTTGAACAAATATCTGATATATAATTTTACTGTCTGTATAATTGTCATGTACTGAAAAAGTTTTATTAAAAAGGTATCCGCTTTAATACATTTTTAAACTAAGAATATAGGTAGTCGTGATATTAATTTGAAAACTCCGCGGTATAAAATTAGTATGTTGTTGCCAAGGGTAGAAAGTACACGATTTATGAACGAGTCATAAAGAGAGACGAAACGTAGTTGAGGCCTTCTAGTGTACGAGTCCTTAAATTGTACTTTCTGCTAAGGCAGACATTATAGTTATTATCTCAACTTCTGCGAAGAAATGAAAAATATTTCTTTTACATAACTACCTACTATCAAATAGGCCAAGAATATTTATAATTTGTATGAAAACACCTGTCGTAAAGTAATGTTTTCAGACCCCAAACCAGACCAAAAAGGTTCAAATTTCCGAGCAGTACGTTGGGTAAGCAATATTTGAACCTGTTCCAGTACTTACGTAGTGCTAAAATAAAACGAACTGAGACACGCTATTTTGGTACGCTATAGATTGTTTTCGTATCTTGTCGTTTACTCTTCTAAATGACACAAAAAAACGTCAAATTTACAGTATATAGAGGACGAATTAACAGACACAAAAATACTCTAGCACCCATAGTATCTAAATGAAAATAACACAATAAAAGCCCAAACGCAACGTCTCTGAAAAAAATAATTAGGAGTAGCATAAAATATGAGGATCCTATAAAGCATTTACAAAACGCCTTAAAGACTTTTTAGTTAACAACTTACAAGAATTCGATGACAAAGAAAATTAAACCTCGGTTGGCCTCAATCTCATTATACTCTTAAATACTGTACCCATCAGGCGGGGGGTTATTTTGACATAGCTCTGCAGTTCATTTTACATCGAGAGTAAAGGACATACCTATGGCAGTTATATAGCTCTGTCCTTTTCGCTGATCGTAAACTGAATTGCATAGTTATGGCATAATAACCCCCTAGAAGGCGTTAGCGATTTTCGATAATCGATAGGATTGACGTAAACCTGCTTATGTCAGCTCCATACATTTTGAGTCTATAGAAAACAGAAAAAATAGCATCTTAGCTACGTTCTCAGGACCCTTACCATGAGTGTCAATTACCGTACTCGCTAGCGAGTCGAATGCTCTGTCCCTGACAGTATTATAGTAGATTGAAAGGGACATAGCATTAGAATCTCTAGCGAGTATCGTAGCTGTAACTATGGTAGGGGATTACGCGTTACTTTCTACTTTTTGCTGTAGCTTTGTAAAATAAAGAGACAGAAGTTTTTGTGGCACGAACGTCAATTGGCTAGGGACTTCTTTCCGTTATTAAACTACCGATAACTGTTTCAAATACTATTTTCAAAGTGAAATTTCATATTAGATAGGTATTAATTAAGTTTACCGGATAAAATAGAAATCGATAGACCCATCGATGTTATTATAATGATAGGTAGTATTTAATTTAAGTTATTTATGGGCATACTTTTTAAGGTAGTAAAAATTCAAATAAACATAAATTTTCGAATACATTTATATTTTTGTTTAGGTGTTTCTTACACAAAACGTTCTTTTAATGTTAAATTGATTTCCATACAAAGTAAACTGAAACCAAGAGTGCCATTGTAAATATAATAGTATGTTGCGTGTTCATATTATACGTTATCTTATATTCCCAACTGTCATAAGAAAGTACAAACTATCGATAAATAAATATCATTAGGAAGTCCCTAGGACAATTTTATTCGTGCCACAAAAACTTCTATGTCTGAAAATAAATAATAAACTCTTGTTTCCTCATTTGTTCAGGTAACGACATCACAGCAGCTCTGCGTGGAACTGAAGAAGCCCTCCCTAGGATACGCTGAAACTTGTGATCTGGTTTTCCAAAATGGACCCAAGCCTATCAGAAGACTCGCTCCCTTAGCAAGGTAAAACACAACAAGCAAGTTTACTGTGCTAGAACCCTGTGCAAGGTCCGTCCGGTTCGCTACCACCATCTTATCCATTAACCTACCGCCAAGCAGCTTTCGCATTGTTGTGTTCCGGTGTGGGGATAAGACAACCGGTAAAATTACCATTTGTTAGTCCTTTACCTCAAAAGCATAAATTCCTTGTAATTGTTCACCGAATCGCATTTCACCTCGTATGAACAAAACTCCAATATAATCTTTTACTTGAAGCAATTTTTCGCGTGGCTTTTTACATTAGTATAATAATTTTGTAGCATTTCTTTTTTCGTGTAGTATTTACCCTAGACGCATTTGGTCGCGATCTATGTTTGTTTGGGACTCTATTTAATTTGGCGAGTTAATTGATGTTCGCAATAAATTTCTGAATCATTTTTTTAATACGTGTTTTGTACCTGTAGTTTCATGTCTTTAATGCTTTCAAATTCATTGAAATATTATCATCATCGTGTTCTTACCGCGACGCGACCGTCTCCTGCAGCGGGACCGTCGCGCCGCGCCGTAATAAGCGCGCGAAGACTTTGACTAAATAAAACAATTAGATTTTATGATCGGTAATTATAGTAGATTGGCGAACTATGATATTAAGCGATCGCAGCGAAATGTTTTTACAAAATATGCGCTTGAGGTATACTGTGCTTTAAAATATTTGCTAATAATAAAATTGACGATCAATACCAAATGAAACAGTAAATAAGCGATCGAAGTGAAATGCGAATAAAGCTATTAGCGAACAAAAAAAATTACGACTTGGACACAAAGCAAAAATAAAATACACCATCGAGGTGAAATGCGAATCGGTGAATCGCGACAAGAAGTTTATGCTTTTGAGGTAAAGACCTAACAAATGTTTTATTATAATTTTGAGAATTCAAATACAATACAACAATACAATACAAAACACTTTATTGTCCACCAAACAAAAACAGTACACAAAATTGAAATGAAAAAAAAAAAAAAAAATTAATGATGAATTGATGTATTTGAAATGTCTATGGGTCGCGGATTCCACTAACTATCAGGTGGCCTGAGTGCTCGTGTGCCTTCTCTTTGCCATAAAAAACAACGCAGTTAGCTTAATTGTTACTGGTTCCGCGTATACCACTAGTAAATTACATCTAAAGTTTTGGATAATGTTCTATGTTTTTTAATAAATTGATCTTGAGTAAGATGACCGTGTCAAGAAACGTTTAAGTACAAAACTGTTATTTAGCATTATTTCTAAGGTCGAAAAAAGATTTTAGTATACTTCGTTTATGTACTCGTATTTAGCCTTTTTTAGTGTTCCGTACCCAAAGGGTAACAACGGGACCCTATTACTAAGACTCCGCTGTCCGTCCGTCCGACCGTCTGTCTGTCCGTCTGTCACCAGGCTGTAAAATAAATAATTGAGGCCCCCCCCTTATCCCATACAACAAACGTGATTTTTTTGCTCGATATTGATAACAGCAACAGACGAAGCTTCAAATATTCACTTTAAAAACAAATAATTAAATTAAAATACAACAAATATTTAAGGGGAGGTCCCATACAGCAAACGTGTATTTTGCCGTTTGTATTGATAACGGTACGGAACCCGTCGTACGCGACTCCTAGTCGCACTTATCCGGTTTTTATTACGAGTTAAGTCAACTTACGGCCGAACCCTATATTCAAACCGCGGACAGATAGCCTTACTTCGGATTAAAATTAGTCACATTTTGTATGGGCAAATCGCATCTTTAGAATTATAGTGACCTAATCCAAATATTTTGACTTTCGATTTAGGTCTCTATAGTACTAAATTTATGACTCGAAATCGAAAGCTGAAAATGTTTGAATTAGGTCACTATAATTCTAAAAGTGCGAAATGTCAAATTTCAACCCAAAGTGAGCCTTATCTATCCGCGGTTTGAATATAGGGTTCGGCCGTTATACGCTTTTTCACTAGGACTCCAGATTTTACGCGTTTTGAGACGTCCTATAGGCACTAAAGATCGGTTAAATGTCCCTTACGGCTTCATTCAGAGTCATTAAAGACTGTACAGAGCGTCCAGTGGCGCCCTCATCACTAATTATTGTGTGTTCTATTAAACTAAAGTATTGTCTTGAAATCAGAGAATGATTTTAGCTGTACAATTGAATACACTCTACGGTGTATATGACAAAGTTGAATAACCTCCGTGAAGTCAACTTAACGGAAAATGGTGGCCACTTTTTTCCCTTACTCACTCTTAAGTTAATTACTCATAGGTCAATTGTTAAGTTACTCATAGTCTTTCCGTAACCACGGCTGTTGTGACACAATCAAACGCTAGTGTAATGTTAATTTTACGCGATTAAGCATTGTTTTAAAGTACAGGGCTGGGATTCTACACGGTAATAACGATATCGTCTTTGACGTGTTTCCGTATTGACAACGTTTTGATAACTCTTATGTCACTTGCAATAATGGCGACTGTGACATAAACGATTCTAAAACACGTCAAACGCAATATCGTTATAACGCAGTAGAATAGAGGCCCAGTACAGTTGTTTTATCCCACGAAAGCGGGTGGGCCATACTTGTGTGTGTGCACGTGCACGTTGTCTCTGAGTGCTTAGATATCGTCGCTATGCATCGCCGTAGTGTGCGTGTCTGTACGTGTTACAACAGTAACTACAAGTACGGCCCAACCGCTTTCGTGAGATTAAATAACTGCACAAGCCAAGTTTGAGTAGGCAATTAGTGTATAGTAAGTAAGTAAGTAAGTATTTAATTTATTCAGCGCAAACCAAATATGACAATATATAATATGAGAAAAGAAATAAAACATGCAAGTTACGCTCAAAAGGTCACCCCTCAGCAATATGCTGCAGCAAGGTGCAGCGCTGGTTTTCAGTGGTGCCCTGACTACACACTAGGAACTAAAATGAAATCTATAAACTATTATTAAGTGACTTCATACCGAAAATTACAATACTGCCACTCACACACAGATTCACGCACACATACACACACACACACAAACAAACTACATGCTTAAGTTTCTTGTCAATGTTTCTGTCTCTTTAGTTTTAATTAAACTTTAACATTAATTTCAATGGTCTAACTTTAGGATGCTTGGTAAACTTTTTGTTACTGGAAGAGCGGGTTCCCCTGATACAAGTATTGCTATACTTAATAGGAGATCCAAACCTTATTGTGATGTGCACCCCTACTGTGAAACCGAATAAACTATTATTATTATTATATTATTATGCAAGAACTTCAAATTTAAAAACAATACCAACATAAAAGAAATTCTCGTAAAGCCTACACATTGTACAAAATTCGACTAAGTACCTGAGACCGGTAGGCGGCGGCACCGGTAATATTTAACATGGAAAACTTTCATATAATTTCAGAGAGCTAGCTGATTGGGCATTGGCGGTCACTCACGCTGGAGCTTGCTGCGTTTATGTCGTGGTGGTAGCAGAATCTTTTAAACAGGTGAGATCTTACCATCATGCAAGCCAAACATATCCCTAATCTCAGCGCCCTTCGCTACCTTGATACTTGCAAAATTCCTAAGTAAACTTTATTCTAGTAAGATCTAATAGCGGTTCTCGTACTTTTACTTAGCGCTGCGTTATGGCGAATTATCTATTATGCATATAAATCGAGATCACATGTTACAAGTAAATTAAATAGTGGGCTGAGATTCTACGCGGTAACAGGGATATCGTAATTGACGCGTTTCCGTGTTATCAACGTTTTGATAACTCGGAGGCCGAGTTATAAACGATACTAAAACACGTCAAACACAATATCGTTTTAACACGGTATAATCTCAAACCTGGGCGCTTATTATGGCCATGTTTATCGCGTGACAAAACGTGGATAAAACATCCGTCACTTTCGGGCAAGTACAGTGCGATAGTGACGGATGCTTTATCCACAGCAATAAGAGCGGCAATAATACGGGCCCTGTTCAAAATTTGCTTTGGAGCTAAGGGAACTAAAAGCGACTTCCCAATGGCACAACTAAACGGCACAACTGACCAAAATCTGTATCATAAATATGAGGTAGGTTTAGGTTATGTTAGTTCTTCAACAGGCCCGGAGGGCCAAACTACCCAGAAATAGGAGCTCTGCGATAGCAGAGCTCCGTCGACTCTATTAAATTTGATTTTGAAATAGAAATCATTGGTCAGTTGTGCCACGCAGTAGTGCCTAGGGAAAGAAAGGGAACTAAACACCGAACTAGTTCCTTTGACCGATTGACAACCGATGACCGATGCAATACTTTCCATCCCTTAGCCAATATTGAGCCTTCAATATGGCGCATTGGGTGACCGTGCCGGCGTTATTACCCGCGGGAATTTAATCACGCCAATATTGATATTGAAAGGTTGTCTTGCTGGCAACTGGACCTTGTGCAGGGTCCGTCCGGATCGCTACCGCCAAACAGCAGTATTTTTTCCGGTTTGGGGATAAGACAGCCGATGAAATAAACTAGCGTAGACGCATTCCATCTTTGTCCTCAGGGTTGGCAACGCAAGACTGCAGTCACAGTTTCCACTTACCATCAGGTGGCCTTTGTGCTCGTTTTTCTTCAAAAAAAAACTATACGATTTTCTTCCTCTTCTCTAGGTATCAGATGAGTACGGGGGCCCGGCATGGTCCGTCACCGCCTACTGCGGCTTGACCCTGGTGGTCCTGGTGCCTCTCACGCAGATCACCAAGCTCAAGTATCTCGTGCCGTTCTCCGCCATCGCCAACTTCGTCTGGGTGGGAGCTATCGCCATATCCATCTACTACTGTCTAAGGGACCCTCCGAACATCAAAGAGAGGGACTTGGCCACTTCTATCACGGGCGTACCTAATTTTATAAGGTACGTTACCATCATTTCATCCTTTGAGTTAACCGTGACCAGATAACTGGTTATCTGTGAAGATTTTTATTCCTCCAGTTTATTTACAGAGTACACAAAGTGAACTTAATGCCCATGGCATTCTCTATCAGTTGCCCTTTGGGCAAATCAGAGAATTGTTGTATGTGGTGCAATATTGTACGAAAGACAGCATTAATTGCTTATTCTTCTCCAAAGTTAACTGGAAGAGATCCCATATGGGAGGAGTTTGCCACTGTACATTGTCTATATCGATGCAAACATGTCTTGTTATTGTTTATGTGCAATAACGAGTTAAACATATATAATTTGCCAATGTATAGTTTTATACACCTATCATATCGTATAACAATTCTGCGGTATATAGAATGCTTCAAGTACTACATAGTGGGCTCGTAGTTAGCTACCTTCTTTGGTATTACCATGTATTACGGTAGTATTATAGAAGTACGTCATTGTCAACTTAGTCACTATGTACGTTTGCGATCGAATTATTTTTAGTGGTTTTCTGTGGTTACACGGACTGACCGAATAAAGAAAGTTTTAACAATTATGACTAATTTGACCTCTAGTGGCTTTACGGCGCACTTTGATAATTAATAAGGAACATTTTAATTGCGGTTTGCTATATGACTCTTCGTTATAATTATATTTAGGTACGTATGATTCGTTTGAAGTTGTACATTTTGTGGTTAAACTCATCAAGTTTATGATCCGATTGCATTATACGACGACTGCTATATTTATTAGTCGCCCTATTAAGGGGCGACTGTAACGCGTGTATGTCACCCGCTATCAACATTTATGTATTATTATTATTATTATAAACAAATTTTATTATATGATATATTAAATCTTATTTTATTGTGTTCTTTAAAACTTATAAATTACCTAGAACAATATAACGCCACTAACAAAGGAGGCGATTTCGGAATTTAAATTTCGCAGCTGCAGGATGGTAAAAAGCTGGAGGTTATTAACCAAATTTATGTTATCTTTTTTCGCGGGCAGATCCATAGAATTAGAACTAAACCCAACAAGCAAACTTCTCCTCCGACCATCGATTTATAAGACTAAACGTCTTATAGAAATCTTATCAACGTTTTGACTTTGACCACTGATCTTACAACCGCATCTTATAAGTCGATTTGGCTACAAGACCTTACAATCCTATAATTTAGTCTCATGAACCTTTAAAGGATAACTTTATAAGACTCTCACTAGAGCATGGCCATAAGGCCATAAGGCGCTTATAAAAGCGCATGTTATAAGACTTTTTAGCAATGGTGTCCTATAAACGCAAGTAATAAAACTATTCAATTCTGTAAAGGTCTTCAATCTTTCTACTTTAGGTTACATAACCTTATAAATGTTTTATAAATTGCCGCAATGGGTCAAGCATTTTTATCGTCCTATTAACGCATGTAATAAAAATATTTACTCTTATTAAAGTCTTAATTCTTCCCTCTATAAAATATTAAAGTCGACTTAGTTCTTGCACCAGCTTGCCAAGCTACAGCTTGGCGCCTGGAACATTTAACGCACCTTAACACTTGTGGAAGTTGCCGCGGTCGAAAGACGTAAGGCGGTAATTCTGGGGTCCTAGTTAAAAAGTCGACTTAGATCTTGCACTGTAGCTTGGTGCCTGGAACATTTAACGCTCCTTAATACTTGTGGAAGTTGCCGCGGTCGAAACACGTAAGGCTGTATTTTAGATGTGCCTTTGATTTTCGTGAGTGGGAATTTGAATCTAACAGTGAGGAAATAATGTTCAACTATCTTTGCTCTTAAATGCTATTTTCATTTTTGACATAAATTAAAATGAGCTTTATAGTCGTAAAAATAAAGTTAAAACTTAATTGCATTGATTATGTACTTCCTAAAGAACACCAAGTTCGCTAAAAGTAAAATCGGAACAACACTCGCAGATGAATTTAAAAGCCGAGTTAAATACATATTTTGCATTATTTAAGACTGAACAAAAGAATTGTCTAGAAACGAAAAAACGATGTTATCATAATTGAATAACGTTTTTTTGGTAAAAATTGAGAGAAAACATGATCCCATGACCCCTTCAAAACCCAATTTTTTACACAACCCCAAAATAGGAAAAACTGCTTTTTAATCGGTTCGATTTTAAAAAAAAAACTAGAGAGCCCTTACAAAGGTTTTATTAACCAAGGGACGCAGACCACGCTTTGAGAATTGGTGGCTTAGATTTTAACCTCCTAAAGCCCAAGATCCTATACATAGTACTTAGGTACTAACTTTGTCATTCAGACCCAGCTCCTTCGACAGTTGTGTAGTCATAGCGCACCACGGTCCTACCAGTAGGACTTACTAGAAATCCTACTGGTAGGACCGTGGTACGCTATGACTACACGAGTACAATAACATAAAAAAGTACTTTAAGTACTTGGCTCTGTATGAGTATAAAATAATAGTACTACTGGAAGGACTACGGGCCGAAGTGACTACATGCTGAATTTTTCGTTGGGCCTTAGGAAGATAAATTTGTTTTGAATTTTTCAGTACGAGCCTGTTCGCAATGGAGGGCATTGGCGTTGTAATGCCGATAGAGAACGAGATGGTGAGACCGAATCAGTTCCTGGGATGTCCAGGGGTACTCAACATCGCCATGGTCACCGTCGCGGTGTTCTACGGGTGCGTGGGGTTCGCTGGGTACCTGCAGTATGGGGACGACGTGCGCGGCAGCTTGACTTTAAATCTACCTCAAGATGAAATGTAAGTAGTATCTTTCGCTTTTTTGGGCTTTGGGCTTAAGGCTGCGTTATCACCAGAGCTGTGCGAGGTGACGGAGCGGTGTGCAAGGAAAAAATCCACCAAATTAGAAATTTAAAACAACCCCGACTTTAAATAGTCTGTAAAAAAACCTCTCAAGAGTAAAATAATAAATGGTGGCCCTAAGGGCTGATTATTTGATAAGTAGATAGTTAACTGAACACTGACACTATCTAAACTGACACTTCGGGGACCACTAAGTAGCGGGGTATTTTATGTTATTTCATTTACTTAGCGGCCCCCCGCCGTGTTAGTTTAGTTAGTGTCAGTGTTCAGTTAACCATCTACTTATCAAACAATTCCCTTAGGGCCACCGCTCATTTTTTTTTTTAATTTCACGCTTTTTAAACTTTTCTATCTGAGTGTCTGTTTGTGGCTTCGTAGCTCCCAAACGGATGAACGGATTTGAACGCAGGTTGTTTTTAAAAAAAGCTACATTAATCAGGATGGTTCTTAGGAAGATTTAATGAAAATTGGTTAAGCCGTTTAAGAGATATCAGCTCTAAGTAGGTGTCACCGTTATCTTGGGGGCTTTTAACCCCCTAAAACCTCCATATCTCAAAAATGGTTGAACCAATTTTTTTAAAACATGTCTAAAAACTACCGCTAGAAAACCTGCTTTCATTTAAATCGGCATTCAAAGCGGTTCATCCATTTAAGAGCTACAGTGCCACAGACAACACACACTTACACATCAAACTTATACCACCCCTTTTTGCGTCGGGGGTTAAAAAAGTGCTGCACTGAGCGAGGCTAGGAATTCTATTGGTGGATTTTTTCCTCGCACACCGCATCGCTACCTCGCACAGCTCTGGTGGATACGCAGCCTAAGCCTTTGCTGTCCGTTATTGTCGTAAAAAGAGCTGTTTTTATACCTGTGACAGATAGCCGGTTGTATTCAGGGTTCCGTTTTCGATAGGTGTCAAACGGGACACTATTATTAGGCCTATGCTCTCTGTCTGTCTGTCCGTTCTAGCCTTAGAGAACTGGGGCTATACTTTGAAATCCATTGTCCGAACTTCGTCTATTGCGACCCTTTTGTATCTTTTGAACCGTAAGAGGTAGCGGATTGATTTAAGTTATTTCGGTGAATTGACTAAACAGAGGATAAACAAAAATAAATTAAGTTAAACAATGAAGGGTGTCATAAGATGTGATACAAGAGTCGTTACTTTTTCAATGAATTTTTATTATCGATATGTCGTAAAAACGGTAAAACATACAAGCGTCAAATTTGGTGGTAAAAAAGGTCAAATTAATCAGAGATATGCTCGCACTGATTCGATTCGAAATCGAATTCAAAATGGAATCTTATAATAGATACTCGCACCTGGCCGGTTTTATTAAAGCACTTAAACGTATATATTATGAAACGATCCCGTATTCACCGTAGTATTTCGTTTATTTACATACACACACATTCATAACATCACGCCTTCATTCCCAGAGTGGGGTAGGCAGAGCTACAGAAATACGAACAACTCCAAAAATATGTTATTAATTCTGTAACCACATTTTGCACAAGTAGGCTGAGATAATTACTAGTGTTTTAATGACAGGTTGCAAGCTTATTGCCTAACAATACTAGAAGCCTTTATTCCCGTAGTCGCCTCTTACGACATCCACGGGAAGACATGGAGTGGCACTATTCTAACCCGGCAACCACATGGCGTGTTTCGTTTATTTAAATAAGCATAATCCTATACCAAGGATAACTCGACACGCCAAGAAACACTACCGCTGCAGCTAATCGGAACATAAAATAGAACGCAATAAACACACACTATTGCCCTAAATTACTGAGCCAAAAGCCAATTAAGGAATTCTTAAGGGAAAAAGTGTCATGTTGCCAAGGACATCGCACACAGACTCGCAGAAAGAGGGCGCCGACCGTCCAGTGGCGCCCTCTCATAAATTTTATTAAGTTCTTCTAATAAACTAAAGTATCATCTTAAAATCCAAGAGCGCTTTATTGCTGTACAAATGTATACTTAATATAAAGCCCGCTATATTACAAATAGGAATATTTTAGTCAATGGAAATTTGTATCTCTGCTAGATAATAAAGTTCAAGTTCAAATATGTTTGTTCTATAACGCCAATTTCAATTTTTAAACAAGGAAAAGTGGACTTTATTTCTATAGTAATGTAGTTTAAATTAAATTGCTTTGATTATGTACATCCTAATACACATCGGGCCTTACGAGGATAGGATACATGACACAGTTTAACCTTTAACCTTCGTGTGGTCAACTTAACGAAAAAAGGTAACCAATTTTTTCCGTTAAGTTGCTCACTCATAGTTCAATTGTTGTTAAGTTATGACATATTCTCTATATATTGCATATTCGTTTGTAGAACAGAAAAGCTCTCTTAGATTTTAAGATAATACTTTAGTTTATTAGAAAACACAATAAAAGTATTTAGGGCGCTACTGGGCTTTCGGCGCCCTAGCACACCCCGATGCTCATTTGTTATTGCATATCGGCCCCTTTGGGATTCAGACGGCAAATTGAAATAAAAAATCCCCTGAGAAATGCAATAACGCTTCTGAAAATTGATCAGATTATGATTGAATGGATTCCTATTCAAATAATACGGGGCATTACAATAGAACGAATTTCAATTTAGTGTGATTATCAATAGAATATAGAATGCTTTGGCTATTTATTACGAGTAGGTACATTGCAGTTAGCCGCCTTTTCTGATTTATGGTAATAGGTATATTACCATAGCTCGGACTAATACCATGGCTCGCAAAACAAAATAAGAAATAGAACAAGAAGCATATATATATATATATATATATATATATATATATATATATATTTGTCACGTGACGTTCCTGCAGCAATAAAAAAGAATAAAAAATTAAATATCATTTATTCCAGGTATTTTTAGCACCCATAGTTATAATTACGATGAAATTAAAACGGTCAAGAAGTGGATAATGAACTATTCTGAGCTTAATTTTTACTTGGCAATTTTAAAGAAACATTCTGCTCCAGTTAATGGAGTATAAGATGTTGATGGTTGCTTATGTCCAACTCCACCGTCAGAATTAAGAATAATATTGATAGATATACCCTAAAAATTTAATTTAAACGGTTTTATTTAAAAGTATAATTATGAATATTTTTCATTATACGATTCTAATACATCCTTTTCTATTTCCGAGTTGTAAGTGTTTTGCGATGATTACTCCGAGCTATGTATATTAGTATAAGGCAACAAATAATAAGGAGCACCAAAATTATCTTAGAGACAAAAAATAGTAAACGGTCACCAAATTAGGTTAGGTTAGGTTAGGTTTTGGTGATCATTTGTGTTCAAATCCCGGTAAGGGCAGATATTTGTGTGATGAGCGCGAATATTTTGTTCCTGAGTCTTGGATGCTTTCTATGTATTTACTCGCAAGTATTATATTTCTCCATATAAGTAAGTTCATCGTTGTCTAGTACCTATACATATAGTACAAGTCTAGAGCTTAGTTTGGGACTAGGTTAATTTGTGTGAGATTGTTCCCTCATTTACGGCAGCAAAAATTGTTTTTTTTTTGCGTAATATTTTAATATATCTGGTGATTCTTTAAACGTAACTAATAACTTACTTTTTGAATATTTCCTGTTGGGGTCGTACAAAAAAACCCTTTCTTGTATAGGAGGAGGAGGCGCCCCCTGTACTTTTTCAATGGATTTTATTTTGATTATTTGTTGTTATAATTGCACTACACGACAATAACGATATCGTCTTTGACATGTTTCCGTATTGTCAACGTTTTGATAACTCTTATAGTTATTAACTATAATGGCGCCTGTGACATAAACGATTCTAAAACACGTCAAATGCGATATCGTTATAAAGCTGTAGAATAGAGGCCCTGTCCGTTTGTCAATCTGTCACTCCAGGCAGACAGACAGACCGTCAGCGGAGGTTTATTATTAAGGTTCCGTTGCCACCCTTTGGCTACGGAACCCTATAAACAAGTAACATGAAAAACTAGCAACGTGATATTGATATCGTATAAAATTGATTTTATATGGATAATAAAAGTAGCTATTCGCATATTTATTGTATGTTTATCGTCCTAGAAGATTATCATTGACTTGTTTTCTCGGAAGGGACTTTGGGTTATTTCCGCTCGAAATCATTGATGTAAATAGGAGATGAAAATATCCCGATTTCCCAATCCGGTTTCGTTACTTTTATACGTAATAATATACATCAAAGTTGATCAAAGTGTAAACGTTACAAAATGGAACTTGAAATTTTGTTTGAAGAGTATAGGATGTATTTTTTCAATAATTTCAATGTGTTTTTTTTAATATTTCATTGAATAAGTATATTTTTTACGAGAACATACGTTACATAAGGTGGGATTCTAGTGAAAACTACAGAAAAATAACTAACAATGCAAACCAGCCAATTGTGATATTTGTAAATGTGTACGGAACCCTTGGTGCGCAAATTTGACTCACACCTGCCCGGTTTTGCTAAGCTATATACATAAGGTCAGCCGCCTATTTCACCATCTTGACAATGACACGTGACAGGTACAATCCAACGTACATTGCAAAGTTAACCTGGCAAGAGCATGTCGGATCATGTAGGGTTCCGAGACCGTCGTCGGAGCGTACAAAACACATTTTAGCGCGTGTCTTCTCAATTAGGCAGCAGGCAGGTGTGTCTTATAAAGCTGCCTAATTGAGAAGGCACGCGCTAAAGCGTGTTTTGTACGCTCCGACGGGACTTCTTAAACTTGCCGGAACTTCGCCTTTGAGATCGACACAGCGCTATGTTGAGAGAATCACCACCCAGGAAAGTCGGAATTTTGCAGCGGGGCGACGCCGCTGGCGTTCCACTAGTATGAATATAATAAGATGGATGTATTTTTTTTATGTTAAGGAGAAGGCACACGAGCACTCAGGCCACCTGATAGTAAGGAATCTGAGACCCATAGACATTTGAATTCTCAAGACTACAATCCTAAGACCTCAAATGCGTTGCCAACCCTGAGAACTAAGATGGAATGCCTCTATGCTAGTAATTTCACCGGTTGTCTTATCCCCACACCGGAACACAACAATGCTTGGTGGGTGGTAAATCTTAACAAATTCGAAAAACTTTGTTTTTGCCAGCCTTGCCCAAGTAGCGAAGATCCTGGTGGCTTGCGTGATGCTGTTGTCGTTCGCGCTGATCTTCTACGTACCCTTCGACGTGGTCTGGAGACGGATCCAGGACCGCGTGCCCGCCAGGTCCCACCGGTGGGCTATCTCCGGGGTCCGACTGGTTGGGACTCTCCTAATAGGTACGTATTAACAGTTTTCTCTTAAAAGGTATTTACAATAATCTGGACGTTTCCCTCTCTGCAGCCCTAACAACCAGTAGCTTGAGCTCTGCAACCCTGGCGCTGCCGGCGGCACCCGTAGGCTTTTTATTAAGTTTGTTTTTTGTACAAGTATTGTAACTCGTATTTTACTTTAATCACAAAATTGATAATAGTACAAGCACAGAAAGCACACTCCTTTGATCTTTACAAAAGCCGCTTTTTCCTTAGCCTAAACATTATGATTCATGGCCCTCTGACGTCGTTGACTCGGACTATCAACGACTAAAAGTAAAAATCGTCACATCCATGCCAAAGTCGCGAATCTGCACTTCGATTCGAAATAAGAATAGCAGATTCGCTTTTTTACCATATTTATGACCTTGACTGTACTTGTAAAATATTGTTAAAAACTTAGCCTACTGAGAATTTAAATAAATATCTAAATTATAATAATAATAGGTAGGTATTTATTTCGTGGTTACAAATAATGAGTTCACAATAAGATCGCGAGTGTAAAAATAAAAATGTAAAAATCAAATCATTTCAAATTGTACAAAAGCAAAAACTAATTAATAACAATATATAAGATAACTCGAATACACTCGCGGTCAAATAATACGGGTCAGAGAGCGTTTTTCATACAAACGAGGCTATTTCGAAGCCTTGGTTCCTGGCCAGGGGTTGTTTTAAGTGAGGTGTAATGGTGGATACTCCGAGGTTCAATAGAGGAGGTCACAAGTTCTTAAGATACCTAACTGATCGCACAATCAGTTAACACCACAGCGGGAGAGTTTGGATCAACATTTGGATTTCCTTACATTTTATTGCCATTTTAGATGTTTTTCTGAACATGCACAATTCCGGCGTTAGCCGAAGATTCAATCAGCTGGGTTTCCTAGGCACTCTGGAAGTCCCGTATCGATGCTCGGGGTATCCATCATCAGATGTCACTAAAAGCATCCCCTGGCGAGGAACCAAGGCTTCGAAATAGCCTCTTTAGTATGAAAACGCACTCTGACCCGTATTATTTGACCGCGAGTGTATGACGGGACAATGACACGCAAATCGACCTAGTCCCAAACAAAGCTTTATGCTTGTAAGTACTATGGGTACTAGACAACTACATAAATACTTATATAGAGAAATACATACTTAATACACAGAAAACATCCAAGACTCAAGAACAAATACTCGTGCCCATCACACAAATATCTGCCCCTACCGGGAAGGCTACCAACTAGGTTGTTCATCCCCTCATACATAAAGCCACGAAGAACTTTAATGGACATGAGGTTCAGTAAAGAAGATTCGGAATACATTGAAGAAGAGAGGGAATGTTTAGTGGTGGTAGTTATTTGAACAGGCCGTCCTGATTGTAACTTTTTTTTTTATGTTAAGGTAAAGGCACACCTGCACACAGGCCATCTGATGGTAAGTGGAATCTAAGACCCATAGACATTTGGATTCTCAAGACTATAATCCTAAGACCTCAAATGTGTTGCCAACCCTGCGGACTAAGATGGAATGCCTCTATGCTAGTAGTAGTGGGATCTTTGACCCACGGATTGCATTCTCTAGACTAGACTGCAATCCTAACACCGCTAATTCGTTGTCAACCCTGGGGAAAAAATCACATTCATTTCAATTATTTATTAAGCAAATTGGCCGGGTAAACTACACAATTCCGAAAGGTAATAATTCAATGCATTTTTTATAGGAAGTTTTTTTTTGATATCGTTTCAAATCAAACTTAACCTAACCTACGTATAACTAGCAACTAAATTATGCATTTTCTTTAAAATAGCTCCAACCTAACATAGCTTTCGGAAAAATGAATATTTGGAAAAACATAGTTCGGAATTTTAAGGCGTTCCCAAATTGGCCACATGAGGGCTCTTTTAAACGTCGGTAATACAATACAATACAAATATCCTTTATTGAACACCACATACAAATACAGTGAATCTAGCGCTTCGGACAAGGATGGGCCTAGATGAGATACCTCTATGCTAGTATTATCACCGGTTGTCTTATCTTCACACTGGAACACAACAATTCAACTACTGCTTGGCGGTAAGTTAAAGGATGAGATGGTGGTAGCGATCCGGATGGACCCTGAGAATGGGGTCATACACACACACACACACACACACTCTTAAAAACAAAAGTTGTCTTTCCTGTGGTCAAAGTTAAAAGCTTGTGTACATATAAGTTTTGTTTTTATATGATAGGTCTAAAGCAGTCCTGACGTCGTTTTTGCGAGAATGGGCTTAGCCAGAAAATTAGGCCTTAAAAACGTTAACTTCCGTCGAGTCCATAGGAAAGACGCTAACCTAAATCTGTGTATCACCCAATTTTCTTCACAATAATTTTACTAAGAGGACGCCGAGCAAGAAGCCTGAATATACAATTTATAGATTAAATTATGACGTAACTTAACAATTGAACTATGAGTGAAGAACTTAACGAAAGAAAGTGGCCACCATTTTCCGTTAAGTTGACTACACGGAGGTTAAAGGTTATTAAACTGTGTCATGTATACTATACAGGGTGCCCAGTAAATAATGGATAACCTTCTACCCATCCATGGGGCACCTCAGGCTGGTCCCTAAAAAGGACTTACAGGTTTGGTAAAAGTTGCATGGTTTTCGAGATAATCGAACTTTTCTATTTTCTTAATAATTAGCACCTTGCTTCACTGTAATGACTGCCAAGGTCACAAATAAAGAGATTTTGTCGTTCTGTTTGCTGTTAAATATTCTTTAATAGTGATGCTAACGGATGTGTCTTAGAGCATTATGGTAGCGACACTAATTTCTTGTTAAACATATCTTAATTTATAACTTCACATTTTGCTTTAAAGTTTGCAACAACTTTGACTGCTTGTGGTGAAAAAAAATTGTATGAAGACCAGAGTGGCCAATATGTTGAAAAATAGTGTATCTAATACTGATTCTAAACTGGTATAACACATGGTGTTTACGTCTTGACAGATAAAGTTATTGCTGTTAGTATTCACTAAGAGCGAATTTTACCAAAACACCAAGTTATCGATAAGTAACTCTTTACTTGATTGGGTTAGTCATATCATAAAAAAACGCTTCTCTTATGAAAACCAACGTCTAATTACTGCAAAATAATGAATCACAGAATACTTGAAACCTACATCAACAATAATATTTGTAAATAAAAACCGAATCTGTTTTTTTAAAACAATACTGTTTAGGTACTATAACAAGTGTTCGAACTGCCTTCCCTCAACTCTGATACAAGCTCTGCACCTTTTAATAAAATTTCTTTTTAACATTCGGGTGTACTGAAGTTCGGTAATTTCTTGAACAGCCGTTTGAATATTTTGACGCAGTTCTTGCACAGAGTTAATTGGTTTGGAGTAAACTTTTTCTTTAAAGCAACCCCAAAAAAAAAAATCCAGCGGGTTCAGGTCCGGAGAGCGTGGAGCCCATGCTATAGGACCCGCACGGCCGATCCATCTATTAGGAAAAGTTTCATTTTGGTAATTTCGAACTTGAACCGCGAAATGAGCAGGGCAACCATCATTTTGCAGCCACATCTTCGATCTTACGTTTAAGGGCACATCTTCCAATAAAATGGGAAGTTCGTTTTCAAGGAACTCCAAATATCTGGCTCCATTCAAAGTCTGGAATAGCTCAAAAGGACCAATTATTTTCCCGTTTAAGATCCCTGACCACAAATTAATTTTAAAGTGATATTGGGTGTGATCCTCTCGCATTAAATGTGGATTCTCTCCTTTTAATTGCCAGCTATGGTAGTTATGCATGTTGAAGAAACCATCTCTTTGGCAGGTAGATTCGTCACTCCACATAATTTTATCGAAAAACATTGGATCATCTTCCATTTTTCTTAACATGATACGACAAAATTCTACTCTAGGAGCATAGTCCCTAGGCTCCAGAGTTTGCACCCTTGTGATATGGAATGGGTATTGTTGGTATCTTTTTAAAATGTTGTGAACGGTCGACTTTGTAATGCCTGAACTTCTTGATATAGCTCGTGTAGAAGTTGAGCGATCTGTTACCAGTTCAGCGAGCACAAGTTCCTCAATGCTCGTATCTCGAGGTCTGCCTTCGCCATTACCACCCACACTTTGACCAGGCATTCTCCCTTCACAAAAAGCATTGTAGACTCTTACAAAAACTCGGTAATCGGGGTTCGTATTGATGCCTAGGCATGTCGTTATATCCTTTTCGAAGTCCAGGGCAAAGCTAACTAGGTCGTCGCAAACAAAATCCAAATAATTACCCAAAATATGGTTCTTCGTGGAATCAAAACTGTACTTGATAAATGTCAAAAGAAAACATCAAAACGGATAAAAAATTCATAGCCAAAAATACACATTAGGTAATTGTAAAAAAGTATGTATTACTCAGCAGAGAAAGGAGAGATTGTAAGCAAAGTATGTACTTAGTTAACATCCTAAATATTATTTAAAACTAATAAAAGAATTGCATTAAAAGTTGAATAAATGTAAGTACCAAATAAGTAGTCGCATTTCACATTCGTTATATCTGGTTTTCACTTGCTGTCACTAAACAAACATGTCGTAGACATGTTTTATTTACCAAAACACCAAGTTTCTCAACTCTTTCTTGACTGTTTTTATTTACAAATATTATTGTTGATGTAGGTTTCAAGTATTCTGTGATTCATTATTTTGCAGTAATTAGACGTTGGTTTTCATAAGAGAAGCGTTTTTTATGATATGACTAACCCAATCAAGTAAAGAGTTAGGTACTTATCGATAACTTGGTGTTTTGGTAAAATTCGCTCTTAGTGAATACTAACAGCAATAACTTTATCTGTAAAGACGTAAACACCATGTGTTATACCAGTTTAGAATCAGTATTAGATACACTATTTTTCAACATATTGGCCACTCTGGTCTTCATACAATTTTTTTTCACCACAAGCAGTCAAAGTTGTTGCAAACTTTAAAGCAAAATGTGAAGTTATAAATTAAGATATGTTTAACAAGAAATTAGTGTCGCTACCATAATGATCTAAGACACATCCGTTAGCATCACTATTAAAGAATATTTAACAGCAAACAGAACGACAAAATCTCTTTATTTGTGACCTTGGCAGTCATTACAGTGAAGCAAGGTGCTAATTATTAAGAAAATAGAAAAGTTCGATTATCTCGAAAACCATGCAACTTTTACCATACCTGTAAGTCCTTTTTAGGGACCAGCCTGAGGTGCCCCATGGATGGGTAGAAGGTTATCCATTATTTACTGGGCACCCTGTATATTGTGTATTCATTTGTACAACAAAAAACCGCTCTTGGATTTCATGAAAGTACTTTAGTTTATTAGAAAACACATCAAAAGTAATGAGGGCGCGACTGGACGCTCGGCACCCTCTTCAAAGCAAGGCTATTGTTGATGGAGTATTTTTTATTCTACCCTATTATATCTCACCAATATAATTTGATATTAACTCAACAATTCCTCCAGAAAAAGAACAAAGGCTTATTCTTGTTCGTTGTTATAAAATCTTTTTTAACAAGTAGCTCTTATTAAAATACTTCGTTCTCACCGCCTTTATAAAGGAAATGAACATTAATTACAAAATACATTTTCTTTTTACGGTTCCGTAAAAAGAAAATAGTACGTGCTAACGGAACCCTATTACTAAGCCTCCGCTGTCCGTCTGTCAACGGGCTGCATCACATAAACTGTAATTGCTGCTAAAACAATACAGTAAAGAAAATAAAATTAAAATTAAAGAGGTCCCGTTACAAAAAATCCCGATTAAACGCTTTTTTTTCAAAAAAAGCTAGTTTATTCGGGGTTATTTTTACAAGTTGTGATGAAAATCGGATAAGCTGTATATTAGTTATAGGATACTAGTTGTTTGCCGCGACTCTGTCCGCGTAGAGCTCGTTTATCGCTATTCCTTTAGGAACCGTCCAATTTTCCGTAAAAGCGTAACAAACAGACAGACAGACAGAGTTTTTCAGATTTATTAATTGCGCTTAATCTCCCGCAATGTACTTACTTCGATATAATTATTATTTATTACATCTAAGCCTGACTGCAAAATGATATTACAGAATTACGGCGTGATGTTATGTATGTATAAAATAATTATTTACAGTGATATTTATCCAATTACTTATTTGCAGTTGGCGTCGCTAGCGCAGTTCCTCGGCTAGAACTCTTCATGGAGCTCGTTGGAGCAGTCTGCCTGTCAGTCATGGGTCTGATGCTGCCAGCCATCTGCGAGACCGTCTTCCGATGGGGCAAAGACCTGGGGTCCTGCTACTGGGTCGTTTTTAAGAACAGCATCATAATTTTCTTTGCACTCATTGCTATGGTGTCCGGCGTGACGTATTCTATTATAACTATGCTTGATAATTTGTGATATTTAATTAAGGTATATGTAACGCTTTAAGTATTATAATTCTGACGATTTAAGTGTTCTTTTATTAACATTTTCGCCGCCATTTACTTGATACAAAAGTCGTTCTCACACGTCAATGACAGCTGCAAACCACAGCTAATTTCAACCTTACGTCACAAAAACTCTGGGCCTCTATTCAACTGCGTTATAACGATATCGTTTTTGACCTGTTTCTGTATTGTTAACGTTTTGATAACTCTTATGTCATTTACAATAATGGCGACTGTGACATAAACGATTCTTAAACGTGTCAAACACGATATCGTTTTAACGCACCTGAATAGAGGCTCTGGTCTATTTGTCACTGTATTGGTGACAGCTATAAGCCTTGATGGCGTGGTAGGCACGACAGTACACGACGACTTTAGGTGTTCTTGGCGTTCAAAGGGTTAAAGCTAAGCCTTAGCGATCGGGATATATCGTGGGATAGGCTTCTTGAATGAATCTCTGCAATTAGTTATAAAATATATGCTACATTCATTTAAAACTAGCTGTTGTCTGCGACTCCGTCCTTCCAGAAGACGTTTATCGCTATTCCTTCAGAAACCGTATTTTTTTTCGGGATAAAAAGAACCATAATTATGTCATTCACCGGAACTCAAAATATCTCGATACCGAATTTCATCTAAATCAATTTAGCTGTTTATCCGTGAAAGTGCAACATACAGACAGACAGAGTTACTTTCACATTTATTATATTAGTATAGTTGTTTCCCGCGACTCCCTCCGCGTAGAAGTCGTTTATCGCTATTCCCTCAGAAACCATAATTTTTTTGTGGACATCAATTACCCTATGTACTTTTTTAAACCCCGGAACTCAACTACCTCCATATCAAACTTCATCCAAATCGGTTCAGCGGATTATCCGTGAAAGCGTAACAAAGAGACAGATAAACAGAGTAAATTTTATATTAATGAATTAAGAAATTACTTTCATTCATTCGTCATCGTCGGATAGGGGGGATTTTATATAAAATCTTAATAAACGGGTCAAAACTTAGTGTATTGGGTCGTTCTACTTTTTTACCGACAATACATCGTCATTTTTAATGATTTATTTTATTTATTTTATCATTTTTTATTTTCATTTTTCGTTACAGAATTATCAACAAATCTTTTTTGAGTTGTTGGTATTTCTGTAGCTCTGCCTACCCCACTCTGGGAATAAAGGCGTAATGATATGTATGTATGTACATCGTCATTTTTGTATATTTTGCGTTTTTCAACTATTGATAATTATGGTTTTAAGTTTTGATTTTAAAATACGTTGCGTGAATTTTTATTTGGACTAATTAATGATTATTTCGGTGGCGATAATGTTTTTTTCTTTATGGTGGTTTTTCAGAATATACTGTGACAGAGTGGCCGTTTTTAGAGGAGACTAAATTTTGTATTACCACTCTGTCACGCGATTCTATGAAAAACAAACTTATAAAAAAAAGACACTGGATAGAGAAAGTGAAAGATTATTTAGTACTAATAAATGAATAAATGTTTGGACGTATATTCAAACACTAAGGCCCGTATGAATAAACTCGTCTCGGTTTAAATGCCCATCTCAAGATACGTCAAAGTAAACGTCAAACCATAGAAAACTGTCATTTTTGACGTATCTTGTGTAAGGTCAATTGCTATCCAATTATTTATTTTTGTAAATGTTTAATCATTCAATTATTTATTTTTGTAATTGTTTAATCATTCAATTATTTATTTTTCTAATTATCTAAGAGTAGATCATTTGACTTGTTTGGTCACCGATTAAACACGTCACTTACCCAGTGGTAGGGTAATGGCGGTAAAATGTCGGCAGTCGAGGAACTGTATTCGCAGGAGTGACATTAAGAATATTGGATTAATGATGAACTATTGTTAGAACTGTGATTATGGCTGTAGTGAATTAGGTTAATAACCAAGGAAATAAAAGTGTCGAGCTAAAGATTGGATTATTTTGATTCCTCGCCTGACTCCCTAAAAGGTCAGAAATTGGGATCGATAAGGCTATTATATAGGTCTTACCTCGTCCACAGCTCCAAAAATGTAAGTAATGAATTGTTTTTATTACATTTAATGATGCTAAATTTGAATTTTCGTATGTATTGTAGCTCTTTCGTATTTTTTTTTATTTTTGATCAAATAAGTATTCACTAAAACATCTTTCCTTTTTTAAAAAAAAAAAAAATGTTCTTAAAAGAATGCATATTAATCAATATTATATTAGGTTAGGTTATGTTAAACATAACAACGAAAAAAAAGTACTCGAAATATATTTAACGTGTACCCGTATACTATATATATTGCTAAAATATTTAAATATGGCTCATTCTACCTGCACATTTATTTTATACAATGGAATGTTATTCTGTATTTTTTTACCTACAGTAAAATTATATACAATATTTAATCTATAAATGGGTTATTGATTACTTTCGGAAGGTATTCATACCCTGTCATAAAGTGTTTAGTAAATATGTAATATCTTTTCTACGTTTTACCCTCTTTGAAACGCAATTAGATTAATTTGTGCCATGAAGAGTATTTTTAATTTTGATCGATGTTACAGATTCTTTTTTTTTATCTATGATATCCTTCTCAGGACCAACCTTAAATTTTTCTGTTGCCCTTTATTTGATTAGTAGATACTTCAAGATTTTTATTCCGCCTTTTGTACCTACATTGTGTATTGTGTAATAAAGTTTAAATAAATAAGGCTATTTAATGCTTGTTATTCATAATTATACGTACGTATGTAGAGACACGTATGTAGAGTCACGTATGTAGAGTCACGTATGTAGAGTCACGTATGTAGAGTCACGTATGTAGAGTCACGTATGTAGAGTCACGTATGTAGTCACGTATGTAGAGTCACGTATGTAGAGTCACGTATGTAGAGTCACGTATGTAGAGTCACGTATGTAGAGTCACTTATGTAAAGTCACGTGTGTAGAGCTACGTAAGTAGTCACGTATGTAGAGTCACGTATGATGGATGTGACTGATTAACGGGTTCTAAGCTTGTTACTGAAAGTTTCAGATACTTGGAACATGGATGACGAGACTGGCCAAGGGGAAGGGTCCAGATCTCAACTGATACAAGGAAAAGGACAGATTGATAATGGAGGCCATGCGCTTAGTCGAGGGGAAGGACTAACGCATGGATATAACAGAGGAGGTCCGGAGGTAGAGGGCCAGGGATTGAGTGAAGGAAGGAACTGGAATGAATGTGATTCGCAAAATGAGAGAACAATACCAAGGTATATGGATGAGACGAGTAGGAGGAGTCGATCTCGGCGGCGGCACCTGCCAAGTTACTTGGACAGCGAGGATGAAGGCACAAGGAGACAACGTACGAGAGAAGAAGGAAAGGCAAGGACGAGACACAGAAGACGGCGGACCCACTCGTCCTCGGAATCAGATGTGGAGTCAGCGAGGCTGCCTGCGAAGAAAAGAAGATCTAAAAGTAAGGAACTTAATACTAATCTTCTATTAGACAAATTTTTAGGTATATTAGATAAAATTAAGAGTTCTGACCGACCTAAATTATCATTTAACACCAATGTAATACCAGAATTTGACCCAATGTCTAAAGAGCAAACTATTTTGACTTGGCTAACGAAGGTGGAAGAGTGTGCCCAGATTTATGGGTGGGAGGATAGGGAGATAATTCATTATTCGTTACCCAAGTTAACTGGTATTGCAAAAACGTGGTATCAGGGTTTGTCTAGTATGTTATTCACTTGGACCGAATGGAAACAAAAGCTCGTTGAATCTTTTCCCTGTAGTGAGGATTACGCAGAGGTTTTGGCTGAAATGATGGCTAAAAAAGTCAAGTACGGCGAATCTTTAGTTCACTATTATTATGAAAAAGTGAATATTCTAAATAGGTGTAGGATTAATGGCAGAGACGCTGTCAGCTGTATTTTATACGGTGTCGAAGACCGCGGGGTTAAGTTAGGTGCTCAAGCAGCTCGATTTCAAAAACCCGAACAACTGCTTGAATACTTTAAAACCGTCAAAGTTGGACAAATTCGCGATAGGGACGCTTCTACAAAAGGAACCAATGACCGTAGTAAACCTACTTTCAGCGGTCGTTCCGGAACCGTTAGGACAGGCTCCAATAACAATAGCATTCGCTGCTATAATTGCAACGAGGTTGGCCACCCGAGTTTTAAATGTGATAAACCGCTAGTTAAATGCACGATTTGTGATAGGATAGGACACCAGGCCCCGAATTGCTACAGAAATACGAGTAGCCATGTCAATAGCAAGGGAAACAACTCTGCATTGCCAAAAGGTATACCTGAAAAACAGGTGTCGCAGGTAACTCTCGATAATAATACTATTGATAAATATATATTTGAAATAAAAATAAATAGTACCCCAGTTCAATGTCATGTAGATTTAGGGAGTCAGTGTTCACTAGTTCGACACAGCACTGCGGAGACTTTAAATCTGCAAGTCGATTATCGAGACTCATTGCCATTATTAAAGGGTATAGGAGGCAACTTGACTTGTCCTTTAGGTGTTTCGGTAGTAGACGTCGAGGTGCAAGGAATAAAAGAAACCATCGACGTCCTTATAGTAGAAGATCACGTTTTGAGTCATCCCGTTTTACTAGGGCATTCCTTTACGGAGAGACCCGATATTTTTATCACCAAAACACCAAATAAAATATTTTTTCAAAGAATTGTCCAGACTAAAGTTCATCTAGTAGTGGAGAAAGATACCGATTTAGGTAGTAAGTTATTGCAACCGGTAATTGTTACAACAACGGACGTCGAAATCAATTGCAGAGTCTATGTTAACGGATCATTAAGAGGTGATGATGGTAAGGAATACTACCTTTTCCCTGGTATGTATGAAATAATTAACAGTCGCGGTGCTCTTTTGCTCTATAATGCCTCCCCAGAGAATATATGCATAAAAAAGGGAACTCTACTAACGCGAGCGCTACTTGATACAAAACTTCAAAAGCCAGAACTCTTAGTCGAGTCCTGTAGCGTTTCGCTAACTAGTAATGAAGTGATAGGTGAGAGGATTAATTGTAACCCTAAAATATCTAATGAACAGCGCGCCGAACTAGAAAAGGTACTCCTTCAATTTAGGGATTGTTTCTCTAGCGGTCTAAAAGACCTTGGCTTCACCACGGCTACGGAGATGGTGATTGAACTAGACGACAACGAACCAGTCGTTTATCGGCCTTATCGCATGTCATATGCAGAGCGACAACTGGTAAGAGATATGGTGCAGGAAATGATAGACAATAACATCGTTCGGGAGTCATCATCACCATACGCCAGCCCTATCGTGCTGGTCCAGAAGAAAACTGGCGATAAACGCTTATGCGTTGATTACCGCGCACTTAATAGAAAGACTAGAAAGGAGCATTACCCTCTACCTCGAGTAGAAGACCAACTGGACTTATTGTCAGGTAATACTTTATTTACATCATTGGATCTGGCTTCTGGCTACTATCAGATCCCAGTTGCTGAAGAATCTCGAAATAAAACTGCCTTTGTAACACCAGATGGGCAGTACGAGTACAACCGGATGCCTTTCGGCCTGGTAAATGCACCATCGGTGTTCCAAAGGACAATACATAAAATATTAAAGGAAACTCAAATAAAATATGCAATCGTCTACATGGACGATGTGCTAATACCGTCTAAAGACTATGCTGAAGGACTTCAGAGACTTACTGAAGTGCTACAACTTCTGCAGAGAGGCGGTCTTACGCTTAAATTAAGTAAGTGTCATTTTTTTCTTGACAAAATAGATTTCCTAGGTTTTGAAGTGAGCGCTAATGGCATCCGCCCAGGCAGCAGAAAAACCGACGCAGTCTCGAGGTTTCCGACTCCGACCAACCAGCACGAATTACGTCAATTTCTCGGGTTATCAGGGTTTTTCAGGCGCTTTATTCAAGGATATGCCTCAATTACTGCGCCACTAACGGACCTTTTAAAAAAGGACTTTAGCTGGACTTGGAATTCTGAGCATCAGGAAGCATTCCTACACATCAAACACCTGCTCTCTGATCGACCACTGCTTGCTCTTTATGACCCAAAAGCAGAAATTGAAGTTCATACTGACGCCAGTAAAGTAGGGTTGGCTGGCATCTTGCTGCAGCGTAACAGTAATGGAGTTCTCCAACCTATTTCCTACTTCAGCCGCAAAACCAACACAGATGAGCGTAAGTTACATTCATATGAACTTGAAACTTTGGCGGTTATCGCATCTCTAAACCGTTTCCGAGTTTACCTCGTGGGTGTACCGTTTAAAATTTTGACCGACTGCAACGCTCTTCGATCCACCCTAACGAAAAGAGATCTGATACCCCGCGTTGCTAGGTGGTGGGTCCAGCTGCAAGAATATGACTGCACAATCGAGTACCGACCCGGTACTCGAATGGCGCACGCGGATGCTCTAAGCAGAAATCCAGTGGACACTACTATGGGTGAGCTGCACGTTTTAGACGTCTTACAGATACAACAGACTGAACAAGACTGGATCACGGCGGTGCAATCTGCAGATGAAGAGGTAATTAAAATTAAAAGTATTCTTTCTAACCCAGAATCCGCAGAAATAATGGACATACACAAAAACTACAAACTAAAAAATGACCGGGTTTACCGTATAGTCGGTGACGAGATAAGGTGGTTAGTGCCAAAAGGTGTAAGATGGCAAATACTTAAGATGAACCACGATGACGTTGGTCATGGTGGGTTCGAGAAAACTCTCGAGCGAATACGAAACCATTACTGGTTCGCAAAAATGCGCCGTTTCATCAAAAAGTACGTATCCTCTTGCCTCGAGTGTGCTCACCATAAAGCTCCAGGGGGTAAACGAGAAGGCGAACTGCATCCTATTGAAAAGGTAAGCATCCCCTTTCACACGCTCCACGCAGACCACTTGGGACCTTTCGTGAATAGTAAAAGGGGAAATTGCTATCTACTGGTTCTGGTAGACGGGTTTACAAAGTTTGTTAATATAACTCCAGTCAAAACTACTAAGTCTGCAACAACTGTGCGAGTACTAAAGGAACACATTAGTTACTTTGGCGTTCCTACCCGTCTTATTACGGACAAGGGCACGAGTTTTACAAGCAAGACTTTTAAGGACTTTACGTTATCCCTTGGTGTCAAACACATTATTAATGCAGTTGCAACCCCCAGAGCAAATGGGCAGGTTGAAAGGTTCAATAGAACTATTTTAGACGCATTGTCTACATCTAGTCATGGTAGCGACGATAGATCTTGGGACGATCACATACCCGACATCCAGGTTGGTATGAATACGGCTCAACATAAAACGACTTTAAAAAGTCCGTCTGAACTTCTGTTTGGGTTCAAAATAACCAGCAGGACGGAAGGCATATTGAGCTCTGTCATAAATGATACCTTGAATAGGACCCCTATAGAAGAATTAGCTGACGTTAGGCACAGGGCTAGCGAAAAGATAAGACTACAGCAGGTAAAAGACGCTGCCAATTTTAACAAGCGCAGGAAACCTGCGCGGCAGTACAAGGAAGGTGATTTAGTAAGGGTTGAGAGACAGGTTCCACATGACGGTAAATCCCAAAAACTAGTGTTAAAGTATCAGGGTCCTTACCGTATAATAAAAATACTCCCAAACGATAGGTTCCTAGTTGAAGATACTCCAATGACTCGCAAAAATAATAGGAGGTATGAAGCTATTGTTTCCATAGATAAAGTCCAGCCATGGATGTCATTTTGCAGAGACTATGAGTCAGACGAATCAAATGACAGCCATGGCGAGAGTGAGTGACACACAAATTGAAATTGTAAGTAACACAAAATAACAATACCTAATTATTGATTATGACATGGATAATAAATGCAAGTATTGAAATTCCAATCAGTATCAATCAGGTGTAAATAAAATATTCAAGGTAAATAAAACAATTTGCTTATAAAAACCATGTTTAATGTAACAATAGTAAATCTGTTTTAATTGTAGAGTAGCTATTAAGTTTAGATCGTAGAGAAGTAAAATCTACTTTAGTTATAATATGATACATACCATGTCTACATCATCATTTTATTAATTTATACAAATATGGTATGATTTTGGTAGATATTACACTAATTATTTTTGTACATTATTCTGATTGTTCTTTTTGAGCCACGGGTCGTGCTCTAAGTAGGATGGCCGAGCTGTAAGGTCAATTGCTATCCAATTATTTATTTTTGTAAATGTTTAATCATTCAATTATTTATTTTTGTAATTGTTTAATCATTCAATTATTTATTTTTCTAATTATCTAAGAGTAGATCATTTGACTTGTTTGGTCACCGATTAAACACGTCACTTACCCAGTGGTAGGGTAATGGCGGTAAAATGTCGGCAGTCGAGGAACTGTATTCGCAGGAGTGACATTAAGAATATTGGATTAATGATGAACTATTGTTAGAACTGTGATTATGGCTGTAGTGAATTAGGTTAATAACCAAGGAAATAAAAGTGTCGAGCTAAAGATTGGATTATTTTGATTCCTCGCCTGACTCCCTAAAACTTGAGACGGGCATTTAAACCGAGATCAGTTTATTAATACGGGCCTAACATTAATGATCAATACTCTAACTGATAACGTATGGTAAAATGAGGACAGGCAATTGTCGGTAAAAAAGAAGAATGACCCTATTGCGTTTTACATGGTTTATTTTATATTTTCTCCTGAATCGTATCAGGGTAGTTCTACCAGCGTCAATGAAACTCAATTCTGATTTTCATGCATGTTCTCTATTTGAACGGTTTAAATTTGGCACACCATGTTGCTTACAGTTTGAAGTGTGCCTATAATCCAACTATGAAGAAACCGGGCAAGAGCATGTCGGACCATACTCAGTGTAGGGTTCCGAAGCCGTTCAGTACTACAAACATAAAAATCAACAAGTAATAACTAATTTTCTATTTAATGTCAATCGGTGCCGTCTTAGATGATTTTAGTAGGTATAACCACTTTAATCGCCTGTATCTCAATGATGTCTACTTATTCGTGATAGTTTTCCTTTAAAATTTGTTTTTTGCTCTTTCATTTATGTTTTTATTTTGATTTTTAGTATTTGGGCGTTTTTCAATGAAAGTGTACATCGTTAAAGACAAAATTAACGTATCTAAATGTATGGCTAAGTTTCGTGACGAAATGGAAAAAGTTAAATTTTCTTAACTTTGTCCTTAACGACAAAGCATTGGCTGTAGAGGGGTGTCACTTGAGTGTAACAAAAATTAGCGCTTTAAAGCTCAATATTTCATAAACGGATAACTTAATCGAAAAACTATTTTCTCAAACTCGTAATATTTTTGAAAGACCTATCCATCGACATCCCACACTATAGGGTAGACGAGAAAAAAAAATACATCCACAGGTTACGGGTAGGGGAGGTACCCTATTTTTTTTTGTACCTTTTATTGTACCCCTTTGTTGGCATGACTAATATGCATATTCATGCCAAATTGCAGCTTTCTAGTAGGTACTAAGAGTCTCTGCACTAGACTGCGGACGGACGGACGGACGGACGGACATGGCGAAACTATAAGGGTTCCTAGTTTGACTACGGAACCCTAAATAATACCCGGTCGGTGATAGAGACCATCTTTTCTTTTTTTCCAGAAACAGGAGTCGCAATAAGGCTAACTTTCTTTGTCAAAGCGTGCCAGGCCCTTACACAAATATCTGCCCTTAGCGGGATTTGAACCCAGGACCACTAGGGTGACTACCAACTAGGCCAGCGTGTCGTCAAACAAAGGTGACGACACTATCTAAGCGAATATATTATACCAAAGTGTTCTAGCCTAACTCAGTACAGCTTACCTATTGGTAGATTTGTTCCTCGCGCTCGCACCATCGCCGCGCACAGCTCTTGTGGATAAACAGCCTTATATCTTTGGTAACGCTTCCAGTTATACTTAGTAGTTACTAATTCCATGATAAAGAATAACTAATAACTCTATGAATGTTGCCAAAAAATTTGACGCGTGTCAATCTAATTTGTATTTTTATATATTTTAATGAATGGTGACTTATTACCAAACTTGAAGTGGTTTTAGACAAAAAAGTTAACGGAAAAAATCCCTGGACGATGGCAAAGTTGATTCTATTGAAAAAATGAATGCGAGTGAAGATGCATCCAGGAAACGTAAACTATCAGCATCACGTCTGCTTCCAGCTAAGAACCCAAAAGAGCTGACCAAGAAGAAGTTGAAACAAGAATTGACCATTAAGAACCAAGAAGACGCTGAAGTTGGAAAAAGACGCGATGTGAATCAACAAACGGATGCAAATGTAGATGACAGTAGGTATGGGTTAAAAATAATTTGTATTATTTTTTCCATACAGGTTTTTGGAGAGTTTCACCAGTCGTGTTTGGAGTTCATGAGTCGACACGCTTAACTACCGGCCTCCTTAGTAAAAAAATATAAAAATATAACGTTTATTCAATACGTAGGCCGCACGGGCACTTTTACACGTCAAAATTCTACTAGCGCTTCCCAAGAGGAGACCGTCTACCCCCATATTTCACTATCATGACAATGACACTTGACAGGTGACAATTCGGTACACATTGCAAAGTTACCACGCTAATACATCACTGCGTTACATAATAAGCTGTGCCATGTGCACTGAAATGTCACTTGTCACATGTCATTGTCAGTATGGTGAAATAGGGCGCCCTATTAAGCCCTATTAAGTTAAATGCCTTTGCCTGTCTGATTACAGAATTAAAAAAAACAGTTTTGTTTTCATATTGTTTAAGACCTCGCAGACCTAGCGGTGCTGCGAAGCCAAATATGGAGACTTACGTGCCAGCGGATCACAGACCTCCGTCTTCAAATACATCGTAAGTATTTGCTGTGGTTGTCCGTTGAATTTAAGCTTTAGAAACCCTAGATCCTTCCGCGACATGGCTGATGGGAGGACTCTTCATCACCAGCCTAGCATCTGCCTTCTGGCATAATGCCAGGCCTCAAAACGTGGTTATATTTTAATCAGATCGAACTTTTTGTAAAAGGAGAGTGTACATTTCGACTTTACTCGAACAGAACCAATGTTATTTCAGTTTTGATTATTTAAAGAACAAAGTATAAATTGTTCCTGCTCGAAATAAGGGTAAATATCGCTTGATAGTTGGTTCGCACCGCCAACCACCACCACAACCATCCTTTTACAGTCTTTCCGAACCCAAGAGCTAGGCTTAAGTTTCATTTATTAGTCAGCTTTAGTCATTAGCATATAAGCAAGCCTTATCATTTTGAAACACTATAGTCGCCTCACCATTCAAGTGCAGGAAGAATCGAAAACCAACAAAAAACAGGGTAATCCCAACAACCACAACGTTTGCGAATCGATTCCGTTCCGAGCGATCGTTTACGAACCGTATAGTTAAGAACCACAATTAATATGTATTTTTCGAACCGTCCCCAAGCTCTGGGTGCACGCAGTTACTGCCCTGCTAAGACAAAATGCTGTAGCAAATGCAGTCTTATTACTAAAGGTATAGAATAAAATCTACCTTGGCTATTGAGTTTAAGATACTGACTATTGGTTTAAGACGGTAGAGTACTTGCTTGAGACTTTCTCACGGATATTGGCCAAGAGTGCGCAATGAGTATAACAAAGTGTTTGTGAACTCTTGGCATCACACTCGGAAGCAAAACCTTAGAACCTTAGCAGATTTACTCGTAAATGTTAGCGGGAAACGCAAAGTTATGTTTTTGTATTGTATTCTAGCCTCACAAGCGTTACACAAGGAATCAAAATAATGTCATCGCGCTCGAAAATCAATACAAACCAAGCATCTCGCTGCGGTTGACTGCTTGCAACGTCTCATAGTGATTGAGCGTTTACTGTTCATTATTTCTGAAAATAACATTCATAAATCGTACGGCTACTTACTAGGCTCATATGCGTAGCATCCATTTTGCGTCTCATTGACCCGTGAAGCGCCCTACGATCACCGTTTGTTCATAACGATATGAGAATTTGGAAATCAGAGTGGTTCGCATTAACCCATGGAGCGCCATGGCATATTATATATTATTATGTATAAAACTTAATTACAGTATACAGTATAAAACTTAATTCGAACCACTCGGATTTCCAAATTCAAATCTGGCTATGAACACACGTTGTTCATAGGGCGCTCCTCGTGTTAAGATTTTTATTGTAATACACATGGCGCTCCACGGGTTAAGGACTAACGTGTTGCATCACTATAATTTGCTTGGCTGTTGTAGAGCCGCTTGTTGCCACGTGGTGCCTTTTGATCGCTCTGAGTCTACTGGCAGAAAGTGCACCGCTAGCTGTTAGCATAGTGAAAGCAAAACACAACTATCGAACATGCTTGTACACTATTCTGCAGGGCAGTGGAGAGAAAACATCTAGATGTTAGGGAGAGGCGGGTGAAAAGGTACCTTATCTGTTTACAGATAAGCCCTTTTGGGATACCTTCGATCCTTTAGGAGCTTTTATGCAATCACCCTCTTGTGCAATCAGCTGCTCACGATGTTTTCATTGACCGCAAAAGCACAGGGTAATGTAATTAAGTTAGAAAATTTCATTGGTTTATGTCGACCACAGGAGTTTGGACTAAGTACCTAACGATCAAGAGTCGATACGCTAGAACGTTGACAAAGGTAAGTGCGCTCTTGCTAGCAAATTGACTGCACGCCATACGGCAGACAAAACCTGTTTCCCCGTGGTGGGAGAATTAAAGACGAACTTGTTTGATTAAACAACTTTACTTTTAAATACACTACCGCCAATTAGCAATTGGATACAATTCAAGCACAAGCAGACGTGTCACTGGCACTCAATATGTTTAAATGTAAGCTTCTGTGTTTATTTGTATTGCCTTTCAGGAGCGTGGGAGCTCTAGTTAACCTTCTTAAGGCATCGATGGGCCTGGGAGTGCTAGCAATGCCACTAGCCTTTAAGAACGCTGGACTGATGGTTGGAGCCGTCGGCACAGCGCTGGTTGCATTCATTTGTACCCACTCTGTTTATATACTGGTAAGTTTTTCAAGTCCAAATATCAAGAGACAATGTTACTATAAGAATTGTAAGATAATATATGAACACAAAACAATGATATACTCGTACAGAAGTATTTAAATAGAATTATGAACAACATCCAAGTTTCAGAAAAAATATCCGTGTTCATGGTACAACACTTGGCCTACCCGGAGACCGAACTTAAGACTGACATAATGTCGTCGCGACTTCAAAATCTTTTGACTAAAAAGTTTGTAATTTGCAGAGACGCACTAACTTAGATTCTTCCACGGATCTTCTCATTTCTGATTCGTTCCCGCAAAGAAACTCCAATTATCGCTCTCTCCATAGCACGTTGACATTGACTTTACGCAGATAAGAAGCCAAATATGATGCTACGTCCACACAAGAATAAAAAGGGATGGCTTTATGTGCTTCCGTGCGAAGAACGTGTGAAGGAATTAGTTTACGAGCGCTTTGATGGCTTTACAACCACAAAATTTGTAAAAAACTGGTTTACCGGGATTAAGAATTTATAAACATAGCTCGGACATAAAAAACTTAATTTAAACGGTATATAATCAAAAATATAATTATGAATATTGTTCATAATACGATTCTATTACATCCTTTTCCATTTCCGAGTTGTAATTGTTTTGCGATCATTAGTCCGAGCTATGGTTATAAATACTCAACTATTATATCAAAAGTTATCGCTAAAGGATTCCATGGTGTCATGTTTGAAAACTAAAACATTCGAGGATTTTGTTTCTAAACGTGTTTTCACGTTAAACAGTCTCAAGAAAATATGATCAAATTCAATACATATGGGTGAATATGGGTGAATTGCCAAAAATATTGTACATAGTTAAGGACCTAATAATTGATGTCAAAGTTTAATTGAAACAAAATGTTTTTCCTTTGTGTAACGAAAATTAGTCATACGATAGTATGGTTAATCTTCTTAACACAAATAATATCTAAAGGATATACACATAGGCACCCACCCACTACTTTATCATAATTTATAAAGAAATATGTTTACCTCTACAGGCGAAAACGTCGCAGGAACTTTGCGTGGAGCTAAAGAAACCTGCTCTCGGATACGCTGATACATGCTGCCTAGTGTTCGAATATGGCCCTGCAGCTGTTAGAAGATTCGCGCCATATGCAAAGTATCTAATTGTTTAAAAGTTATCAACTGGTACCTCTAATATGACGCACCTGTATACTTTTTTCGGGGTCCGTACCCAAGGGGTGCCAACTAAGCCTAAGCCTCCCCTGTCTGTTTGTCTTTATTTCTGTTTTCGCTGTTACAAGAAATAATAGAACTTTACATCAATTGTCAGGTTTTTAAGGCTCCGAAGTCGAACGATAAATTTTTGTTTCAATACCTTTATAGTTGCGCCATGTCCGTCTGGCCGTGGTTTAACTCGAGAGACTCTTGGTACTAGAAAGATGTTATTCGGCAAAAAAGTACATTTAAATAAATCTTACAGAATTGGAAAATAAATACAAATCACACATGTTTAGCAAAGAATAGAAATGTTCGTGGTCGAGCTACTAAGCAAGACACGTTCGGAAGATTTTCCTCTAAAAGTAGTTATCAACTTTACAGGGAGATAACGGATTGGGCCCTAGCGCTGACCCATACCGGAGCCTGTTGCGTCTACGTGGTAGTCATATCAGAGTCGTTCAAACAGGTATGATCGCTCACTAAAGATACTTGTAAAATTCACTCCATTAGGTCTCAAAATCGACGTAAAAGTGTATGACCTGAGACTAATAAACAGAGATAGAAGTTTTTGTGCCACGAATAAAATTGTCCTAGAGACTTCCGAACGATAATAATTTATCGATAAATGATACTTTCTTCTGACAGTTAACTATGTATGACTATGAGATAATATGAACATGCAGTTTCCATACATCGCAACTCAAAACTTAAAAGTGGCGTAAGCATAATGATAAAAATAAATGATTATCTATTTATAATGTTTTTAAGTTTGAGTCCCTTCCATACATTTTTCGAAAACTGTTAGGTATTATATTAGAGTATACTATTATGCTACACAATGTCATAGAATTTACCTAAATATGCCTTTGTAGCAAGGCACTCTTGGTTTAAGTTTATTTTGTATAGAAATCGATTGAACTGCATCCAAGGTTAGTGATTAGCATTTTAGTTAATTTAGGAAGTCCCTAGTCAATTGACGTTTTTGCCACAAAAACTTCTATGTCTGCTAATAAATATAGGGTGAAAGCATAGCCTGATTGTGCAATATGTGGTTACAAAATTATCAACAAGTCTTTTTGGAGTTGTTGGTATTTCTGTAGCTCTGCCTACCCCACTGTGGGAATGAAGGCGTGATGTTATGCATACATGTATCGGGGGATAATATCACACAAATTGACATGGGTCCTAAACTAACCTCTAGGCTTGTTCTTTTGGTACTATGCTACGATAAACATTATAAAGAGATCAGACCTCCATGACTTAGAAACGAAATTACTCGCGTTCATACCAGGACGATACGACGCTGGCTTCGCAGACAGGGTCATTATCAACTCAAAAAGTCTCTCTTTCAAGGTATCAGACGAATATGGAGGACCAACATGGTCTGTGGCCGTCTACTGCTGCCTAACTCTTGTGTTCCTGGTGCCGCTTACCCAGATCGACAAACTTAAGTACCTCGTCCCTTTCTCGGCCTTCGCCAATTTCGTCTGGATAACAGCTGTCGCCGTTTCAATGTACTACTGCCTGAGAGACAATCATACAATTTATGAGAGGAATCTGGCAACTTCCATTGCGGGAATACCTAATTTCATAAGGTAAATTTTTAGTTTGAACAGCATTTTTACTATTTTTTAGTACCTGAAAAGGAAAGTATCAAGCTGAAATTAAAACGATAATACTCAGGTCTACAGTTCCTTGAAGCTGTGAAAAAAATCAAACTTTTAAGTTAACGTAAAAAAAGATACGGCCATTTATGTCGAAAAAACGTATATTTCGACACTCTCAATATCTCCTATAGACCTAGAATCATTAAATTTGGCAAGAAGGATAGTCTTATATAGCAATACCCGGCCGGTTTTTTTATCAGAAATATTTTTGCGTTTTATCTCAGTCTCACTTGATGTTAATTGACGACGAGGTCTGAGGTGGTACAGGAAAAGGGTTATTTTACTCTTGCCTTGAAATTGCAAGGTTATACGATTGCTGGAATCAATACAGGGTATTTGGTTTACTAGGGCTTTTGGTACTGACAAAATAAATGGTTAAAATTTACCTGCTTCATGAGACGTGCTTTCGGAGACAAGAATGATGATTCACCCATTCACACAGTTCATTGATTCCAGTGACTAACTAAATTACCTTTACTTTGTGGTCAAAGTAATTTTACGATTTCCTTTTGCTGTGGTTCTTGAGACTGAGTCATTTAAAACAGTAATGTATCGTGACTAATTTTCACTTTTCAATTTTAATTACACCAGGGCGCCTAACATGGTTGTGTTTATCGATGTGGATGAACGTGGATAACATATCTGTCACTTTCTGACCAGTATGTCAGTGCGAGAGTGACGGAAGCGTTATCCACGTTTACCCACATCGATAAAGGTGACCATGTTAGGCCAGGACCAGATTTATGATCATCTCTGTGAAACTGAACACCACTTATTCGACAGCATTAACAATCGGTTGTGCCTTGTTTTGTCGACACTCATTTCATTGACCGTATCACTTCAAAGAATTTTGTTTTTTAACCGACTTCAAAAAAGGAGGATTGTATGATTGTAGAGGTTCGATAGAATATACT